>JASVEL010009149.1:0-424150 GCA_032618575.1 Nicotiana noctiflora | reverse complement strand
GGGGTAAGGCCTGTCTACATATTACCCTCCCCATAGCCCACTTTGTGGGAATATACTGGGTTGTTGTTGTTGTTGGTGTAAATCTGGATTACCGAATGGAGATTCAGATTTTACCTCATTATGCAGAATATAAATAGATACCAAGAATTACATAGCTATTGACTGTAACACTGCTATATTTACTTGAGTTTTACTCCAAGCAAGAGGCTTGGATGCATACAGATACCCTACTGAAACATGATAAAACTCTCTCATGCTTACTTTTAAGAACACATGAGAGAAATAGTCAGGTCAAGACTGTTAAAAAGGAGGCTGCTCGCCCACACTAAAAAACCACGGCATCATACAGGAAGACAGCAACTAAGATACGTCATGAACTTGTTCTTTTTCCTCTGCACAAAGGACACGTCCAAAATGATTAGAGGTACAGTTGCAACTTGCATAACTACAATGTATATGGAAGCTATGTTGGTATATAATGTTTGGCATGTTCTGGGGCGTTAAGCAAGTACGAATATGGGTCTGAACAAACCCCAATATGCACTTATGTTCAGTTACTTGGGGAAATTCTGTTTTGAGAATCTTATAATGTATAGTATTGAAGATGCGTTTACCGTGTAACACAATTTTTTTGAGTTTAGGATGTCTTACCCTGGCAGCTTGCTCTCGCTCCCTGCAAAGAAGCTCCTGCTCAAAATCATAGCTACGGTGAGTTAAATCACTTTTGTGATGCTTCCTGTTGGCGCGCGCTTGAGAGAAAACCACAGAATAATTGGTCTCGCTCGGAGTCTTTTGATCCCACTCTCCAAATTGAGGTACAGACAACCAACCAGTTTTCTACAGATTTAGAAAACCATCTGATAAGTTATTAAGAGCTTGTTTTCCGTCCACAAAGCTCATAGTATTTTATGGATGATTATTATGGAATTCATGACTAATACAACTTTGCAGTGCATGATTAAAAGCGTGAACGTAATGAACACATTACTCATTAGCTAAATAAACAATTTGAGGGAGAGACTACTGTAAAGGTTATAGATTCCACATATGAAGTAAGACTTCTAGGTACAGTGAGGGGCGGATTTAGGGGTGCAAGGGTGTTCACCTTCAAAACTATTATGATGTCATTGATTCAATTCCCACTAGCTACAATGTCTTAAATATTTTTAACTCATTCCTTTTTTTAACCCCATTAGCAGAAGTACTACCTCCGCCACTAGGTGCAGTAATGATCACTTGTTGTTTCTGGCAGTGGCTGGTGTTACTTTCAAAACAATTTTTCATTCTTAGCGGGCTATATGCATTCTATTGAAATTCTACAATCCACATTGACTCCTGCAATTTCAGTTTAATGCAAGGATGTTAGAAAGGAAATGAAGTGTTGCTACTTGAGGAATACCGGAATAGTTTAATCTTAGGTAAGGTTCAATTTCCTTTTTCTTACATCCATACCAATGACATATGGAACTGAAGAGAAAACGTCAGATACAAATAACAGTTTCTATACGTGGCCATCACTGTAAAACTGTTAAAATAGGAAGGGAGGAAAATGACCATTTTAATGAGGAATGTTATATAATGCACTGATCCAAGATATAATAGATCTTTGAGATAACTTCTAGTCATGTGATTTAAGGTATAGCTCATCTTCTTTTATCACTTTCAATGATCATATTGCCGTAACAACGTACCAATGCGTACGGAGGTCTATGCCAAATTTAGAGGTAAGCCAACATCATATTGTCCTGTGTTCCAGTACACATAGAGGGTCTACGCAGGATATCACCAAACTATCCAGGTGACGTTATCTCATTTTATCTTCTATTTATGGTAGAACATTCATGTTAATATTCACATTTGTATGATATTCATCTTGTGGATTTTATCATGCTTTTACCAAACCAAAGAAAAGTCTGTATTATATGACTAAAGGAAAATTTTCTCCAAAATATTATGGATCTGCATATGTAAATGAACTTTCATGAGTTTAGGAAACAAAGTTTTCCTTACCATCGGTGAGATGTCCTGGCGCTTGCCAAGCTCTTGTTCATTTCCCAGGCTGTGGGGTTTATGCTGCTTCTTTTTATCACGAGCTTGGGAGAACACCATGGGATAATTAGGATTGTCCCCTGTCTTTTGATCCTGTGCTCCATGTTGAGGCATGGCCACAGGACTATTTTTCTAAAAATTCAGAAAGAGAAGGAAAAAAAAACTATCAGTGACACGATGACACTAGAGTTACCCACTCTGTGGAAGTCTTGAACTATTATAAGTTTTGAATCATTAAATATATCATAAACTATGATTTATGAAATTTGGAAATAGGTCATGAATGATGTTCATGAGAAACATAGTTTGTCTTTTCTTGAAATTTATATTGTCGTGGTCAATGCACATTGATGAAGATAGTGGTAAAAAGTGAATTTTACTTATTGACCAGATAATATAAATGTTGTCGCTACGACAAAATTGTAGTACTCTAGATATATTGCAACAGAAAATTTGTCATTCACCAATCATAACTTAATTTCTTTTTCCTTTTTTTATAAAAATTAATAGGAGGAAATGTAGCTTGTTTAGGATTACCAGAGATATTGAATTAAAACTCGTGACAGTGCAATTTAAATTCTTTTCTCTTTGTTGAACCTTTCTCTGATGCATTCTGTATTGGTATAAATATATGTATTTTTGTTATCTTTTCTTAAAATCTGTTCTTATCCTGGATGTATTGGTCACATTTCCCCTTGTCAGCACAAACTCACCCATTTCATTCCATACAGATTGGACATGTCTATGAATAGTTCTCTCCTAGTGGCTGGTGACAACTGCTAATCTCAAATCACTAGTAGCATAATTGATGTAGTAAAATGGACAAGTAGCAACAACAACAGCAACATACCCAACGCATTCCCACAAGTGGGGTCTTGTGAGGGTAGTATGTACACAAACCATTTATGGTAAACAGTACACAATAAGCAGTTCTATAACCTTTCTACTTTTCTCTTCCTCGCCATCTAACAAACACTTGTAGCCTAACTGGGTTTACAAAGTCCCGATGGTCTGGGACAGCTGACCTGACCTATGATTCTCATGGACCTAACTAAAAAAAACAGTTAAGTAAAAGCCATACTACTTGTGGTCTAAAATTGTTGATTCACATATGCAGAATATTATGTTCTTTTGGCATGCCATGGACAAGCTTCTATTGTATGACTTGTTGAAGACATAACTAAGTAAATAGAAGTGGTGCTTAAATATTTAGATGAGATGGTCACACACTTAAACATAAGTAAAAGGAAGTGTGTCTCGAGTCTCATAAGAAACAAGTATTTCTTACCCTAGGTGAAGCCTCGTTGTGCTTGTGAAGCTCTTGTTCATTTCCCAACTTGCGGCGTGCTGAAGCATGTTTATGCTGCTTCTTGTCGGCACGAGCTTGAGGGGACACCTTCGCATAATCAGGACTACCCCCACTCTTTTGATCCCACACTCCAAATTGAGGCACAGACATTGGACGTTTCTACAAATTTAACAATAACACTATGATCAGTTATCCATTCCAAGAAGACATGAAATGTTAAAGGAACTCCCGACAATATTGTTAGAGGAATGTTTTGATATCTATATAATACATTAAATGAAAATGAATCTGCATATGCAAATGAATTATTCAAGTATTAGAAACAAAGTAGTATTTCTTACCATGGATGAAACGTCTTGATGTTTGCCAAGTTCTTTTTCATTTCCCAGGCTTCGGCGTGTTATATCATGTCTATGTGTCTTCTTGTTGGCATGAGCTTTGGGGGACACCTTGGAATAATCAGGATTTCCCTCAGTCTTTTGATTCCTTTCTCCAAATTGAGGCACCGGCATCGAGCTATCTTTCTACAGATTCAGAAAAACTATTAGTTAGACAATGACATTGTTAGTTACCTCCTCTCTGCAATACATATGAAAGGTTATCTATGAATTAATTGTTAAATATATTGTATACTAGAATAACTTGCGTAAGTTGATCGATAAATGATGTTGATAAGGTGATGGTTCCTCTTAATTAACGCCAATGCTCACCTCATGAGTTAAATTTTAGAGTCAAATTGGGACTAATGTCCGCATTTCTTGACAAAATAAGGAGCAGTGTTCATATTGTTGCACTACCGAAGCTAAGTTCCCATTGTACTACTAAAGGAAGGTGTGTCTCTTGAGACTTATATGCATTGAATGAAGATATTTGTGCATATATAAATGAATTTTTTGTTGTTAGAAAAAATTATTTCTTACTCTGGGTGAAACTTCTTGGAGCTTGGCAAGAATCTCTTGCTCATTTCCCAGGTTGTGTTGTGCTAGATTATGTCTATTCTGCTTCTTGTTTGCCCGAGCTTGGGAAAATACCATGGAAAAATTAAGATTGTCCCCAGTTTTATGATCCCAAGCTCCAAACTGAGGCACAGACGGCGATCCATTTTTCTGTATATATAGATAAGATAAAATTATTTAATTAGTTAAACAATAGAGTTACCTGATATCTATTATATGAGATGATATATAAGCGTTGGATAAGTAAGTATAGTGTAAACTACATTGACTGGTCCAAGGAGAAAGGTATTGGGGAAGTATGCAAATAAGTTCCTTTTTCTAGATACAATTTTGGGAAAACCAAGTAGGATAATTAACTTGGAGACCATATGTATTGGGTCGAGTCATGTGAATGGAGTTGCCTTTGATATTGAGTATTTTATCCCTCAACGGGAGTCGGGCCCCAAAATAGATACATACTGAGTGTGAACCAAAGAAAAATTTAAACTTTGCAACAACCAGGGGCGGAGCTATAGTAGTGGGTGCGGGTTCGGGCGAACCCAGTGACTTTTTTTGAAATTCTGTATTGGTATTGAAAATATTTCTACATTTATATAGATATAACATTCCATACCTAGTAGCAAAGCATCTGTGGGTTCAATGGTAAGGGATATAGGTTCATCAAGAGAAGATGTGGGTTCAATTCCCACTCAAAGCAATGTTTTATTTCCTTGCTTTTTACATTATTTTGTTTTACAAATCACAAACTAAACAACAACGACTAATAGACATAAGAACGATTTTCCTATTACTTTCCTCTAAATAGAGACTAAACTAATATTTTTTCTTTTAATAATAAATAAAATATAAAAATGTTTTCTTTCTAATAAACAAAAGAACAAAAGCCTTTCAACTCCAAACAACAAACCTCAATTTCAAATAAAAAAAATTAGGGTTCTGCTCTGACGATCGCTGCTACCCCAATATGCCAGATGCCCTCCAACTCTCCGTTGTGTATGTTTTTTCTCCCTAAAAAGTTAGACCCTTCTTCCTTCTTTAATTTTTCTGTTATGATTTTTGTTCATGTTTTTCTCTTAGTAATCCACTGTCCTAATTTCTTATTTTTAGTTTCTTAGTGAGACCAACTTGCATTCACATGGGTACTACTTAAAGATAAAATTATCATTATATTTTTTTATAAAATAAATGTGAAAAGCAAGCTTTGCAAACAAATGAAAACCCGAATCACTATTCAGATTTAGCTTTTTAACCTCTGAAGAACAGAAGAACTGTAACCATTGGCTGTGATGAAAACAAAAAGAAATGAACCTCCCCTTTGTAGTAACAGTAAAATCTATCAGCTTTTTATTTTTTATTTTCCCATTTGACATAACTATTTCTTGATACTAGACCTTGTTACTAAACCTATGTCGGAATGCTAGAATTTAGAACTCACTACGTTCGAAACCTAGTTCCGCCTTTGGCAACAATGGGCACACTTGGTGCCCCGACACACCCACAACATATACACCATCAAGATAGAAACATACAAGGGTGATCTTAGGGCGATGGATCATTATCCCACATAAACAGGAACATGACCAGTTCGCCTACAAACAACTCACGTGTGCATGGACTTGCATGAACAACTCACGTGCAAAGAGAACTTGGGAGAGAGAGCTCTTCATCCTATGATATTGTTGTGATTTCTCATGTATGACTTTTAAACTAAAATATAGTACGACTTAAAATTGAGTGAACAAAGAGATGAAAGTAATTCTTGTTGCACAAATTAAATGACAAAATAATAAGACAATACTAAAAGGGTTTTATGATTAATATATATCTACATTAAGAATAAATGTAATCCTGTTATTAATTAAAGAAAATTAAAGAACTGAAATATTTTAGTGTACAGGAGAATCATAAAGGTATCCCGTATCTCTAACAATTGAATTCACGCTAAGAACCATATATAAGTTAATATTTAACAAAAATGATGATGATCTTATTTTTTTTAAAATCATATTTCACTATTATTATTGTAATCGTGAAGGCCATAAACAGAAGATACAGAAGGAGAAACAAAAGCAATAAAGAAATATCAAGAGAAAAGTACAATAAAATGGATCCTGAGAAATAAAATCTTCAACTGATAAAGATACATTTACTCTATCTTCCTGATCATATTATATTCCATTAAAAACTAAACAATCTTCAAAAGAAAAGAAAAGGAAAAACAAATATGTGAGAAATACATAATTAAAATTACAATCTTTCAAGATAACAGGAAAACAAAATAAAAGACATACCTCCCTTTGTTTCGCCATATTGAAGCAGAAATTGGATAGGAAAAAGAAGAGAGAAAATGGTGGAATTTGTTTTTGAGAAGAGGTTAATTATGTGTTTGTATCATGTATATATAAGCCTCTAATTTTTATGGAGTTAAAATTAACTTGCCACATATTTTAACTATTCAATCATATCCATTACCGTAAGAAACTACACGTAAAAATTAAAAGGTATATATTAGACCAAAAAAAAAGAAAAAGAAAGAAAAGCATAAAGAGCGATTCCATTTGTTTTGTTTATAAAAATAGAGGAAAAGTATTAAAAAGATATCTTTCTCTTTTTGGATGTCAAATGAAAAGTAAAAGAGGGCAAACTTGTATTGTTTTTAATTCTTTCCTTATTTTCCTTAAATCTTTGCTGAGAAAAATTCCCTTTTAAACAATAAGCCCTTATATAGAATCTCTTAAATAAATTAAGTTAATAGGGGATTTTCTTCCCGCCACTTTCCCTAAAAATTTCGGATCTTTGCATAAATAGCCGATCATATTCATTATTCACTTTTTTTTAAACATATACATAGATTATATATTGCATATATATAATCATATATACATATGATACATAAATTATGCATATATTATATCTTCACCTACTATTTTGGTTTAAGTGCTTGTGGAAGGGCTATTTGGATTAATTCTTGATTTGTAACACAAATAGACGATCATATTTATTGTTTACTTTTTCTAGCTACATAGATTATACATTAGTTATATACAACTATACACATATAATAGATAAACTTTTACATATATTATATCTCGGCCAACTATTTTTAGTTAAGTATTTGGATAGTCGGCTATTTGGGTTAATTCTCCTAAAAGTTTACTATCTACTCCTTCTCTTTCTCTTTTCTTCTTTTCTTTTTTCAATTTTATTTTCTGCTTCAGACAAGGGAATACAGTAGCAAATGCTTTAGCCAAAGACGCAAAGAAAAAGGAAAAGCAATGCTGCAAGCAAGAAGAAACTAAGCTTTTTGCTAAACCACATTTTTTTTTATGGAAGATCTTTATGATAAAGACTTATGTATTTTGTTAAGCATGTATGGACTAGTACCTATAACTTGCTAAAATCTTTAGGTAATCAAAATGTGGCTTGTAATTTCACTCCAGCAGACATTGGGACTCCGATGCCCCATGCAAACAATATGTGTTGTAACATGGTTCCTATTACTTAAGTATGCAATATAATATACCTTATTACTCAAAAAAAAAAAAAAAAAAAAAACTCAATCTTTGAGAATAGCACTTTGTCAAACCTTTTATTTTTATTATTATTAGTAATTATATCTGTGCGATGCGCAGTCAATATTTAAAAAAAATTATAATTATTCTTGTTTGATACTATTAGATCGTATTGCTTTAATAAATTTCAATTGTCATTTTATTTATCAATACGATATACCCAAACCTTGCCGATATTTTAGTAGTTAAGTTCTTTGTTAATTTTTAATAAATATTTTTTTTGTTATTAACTAATTATGTCATATGACTTTTATCTAGGCTACCACTTTTATTAATGTGGTACCTTTTTCTTTGGCTTAAATAATATATAGATAGATTATTAGCATATTACTTGTTTAATATTTTTGTCTGCTATTTTTTTTATAATATAATAGGATATATATATTTTATTACTCTTCAAAATATTTATTTTTATTTTAAATTTTATTATATTTTTCTCAATTATATTGTTTGAATTTTAATGAATTGATATACTTTTTATTTCAAAAAATAAAAAAGAAAATAATTTTAAAAAATAAAATAAAGAAATTAACTAACCTAAACCAACTCTCCCTCATGTTTTAGTAGTTAATTTCTTTGTTAATTTTTAATAGATAATTTCTTTGTTATTGACTAATTATTTCATAAGATTTTTTTCTAGGCTACCACTTGACATAAGAAGAGAGCTTTATTCTATCCTTTTAATAATATACTATGAAGATATATAGAATATAAAATATTAGAAAGAGACTATTCCACAATTTGAAGATTTACTTATAAAGAGGAGTCTTGGCGTAATAGTGAATTTTTTTATCATATGACCAATATATCATATACCTTTTGGAGAAATGCAAGTTAAAACTGCTTATGACTCAATATAATCTTTCTCATATCTTACATATAACGAGAGCTTAATGCAATGAACTGTTTTTTTATTGTGCATACAATTTAAACTTCAGTTAAATTAAACCAAATACTCCTATTTTTTTTTTCGTCCTTCAACTTGCACTATTTTGTTGATCTTTCCCAATTTAAACAAACTTATGTTTCTCTCCTCAGAGAAAAAGCTCAAACCCCATACAGAATCTCACAAAAATGGCATCCAATAGATCTGAATCGATCCCCGCCGATGCGGCGGATTCGAATGGAGATCGCCGGAAAGTAGCTCTGATCACTGGTATTACCGGTCAAGACGGCTCGTACCTCACCGAATTCCTCCTTGACAAAGGCTACAAAGTTCATGGCCTAATTCGCCGATCCTCCAATTTCAACACGCAACGCGTGAATCACATCTACATCGATCCACACAACGTTCACAAGGCGCGTATGAAGCTCCACTACGCTGACGTTACCGACGCGTCATCACTCCGGCGTTGGCTCGACACGATTCTCCCCGACGAAGTCTACAACCTCGCCGCACAATCTCACGTCGCCGTCTCCTTCGAGATCCCTGATTACACCGCCGACGTCGTCGCCACCGGTGCTCTCCGTCTCCTCGAAGCCGTCCGTTCTCACATTTCCGCTACTGGTAGGTCCCACATAAGGTATTATCAAGCCGGTTCATCCGAAATGTTCGGATCTACTCCTCCGCCACAGTCCGAAACTACACCGTTTCATCCTAGATCGCCTTACGCTGTCTCTAAGTGCGCCGCGCATTGGTACACCGTTAATTACCGTGAAGCCTATGGGATCTTTGCCTGTAATGGTATTCTTTTCAATCATGAATCCCCTAGGCGGGGCGAGAACTTCGTGACCCGGAAAATCACTCGGGCTGTGGGTCGGATCAAAATCGGGCTACAAAGCAAGCTGTTCCTGGGTAATTTGCAGGTAGAAATGGGAAATGTTTTCACAAAAATATTAATTTTTCAGCTCCTGTAACAAAAAAAACTACTTTTCAGCTCGAATAATATAAAATTAGTCACTGTAATGCCCTACAGTTTCAGTTCCACTATTGGGATTTGAAACTATAGGACATCGGTTAATTTTTCAAAAATATGAATGTCACCAAGTAGCGGTTTTAACTGGAAAGCTCGAACTTCCAAAAATTTAAAGAGGCAGTTAAATTTTGAACTTTTTGTTTTTCAGCTATGCTTTAAATAAAAAGTGGCTATTTGTGCACTTTCCAGGCATCCAGGGACTGGGGTTTTGCCGGGGATTACGTGGAAGCAATGTGGATGATGCTGCAGCAAGAGAAGCCGGACGACTATGTGGTGGCGACGGAGGAGTCACACACGGTGGAGGAGTTCTTGGAGGTGGCGTTCGGATACGTAGGATTGAATTGGAAGGATCATGTGGTGATTGATAAGAGGTACTTTAGACCTACGGAAGTGGATAATCTAAAGGGAGATTCGAGCAAGGCGAGGAAGGTTTTGGGTTGGAAGCCCAGAGTCGGGTTCGAGCAATTAGTGAAGATGATGGTGGATGAGGATGTTGAGTTGGCTAAAAGGGAGAAGGTTCTTGTTGATGCTGGTTACATGGATGCTCAACAACAGCCTTGATTCATCACATTATTAGGTTTTCTCTATTTTCACACTTCCATTTGCAGTTTTAAGAGCGGCATCATCATGCTATTTTGTATTGTTGGTTCTCAGGTGAGTTCAGGTCAACTTACTCGTACCTCAACGGGTACCTACTAAGCAAAGATATGGGGAAACTTTGTCCTAATTCTATCTACCAAGCTTAGGCAAATAGAAAGAAATGTCTTTTGTACGGTTGTTGTTTATTTGAATACAAAGATATTGTATGAGTTGTCAAAAAATTATGAGAACAAAATTTTCATCTCTTATGGAGTAGTAATTATTTTTTCTATGTTCCTAACAAATTGAAATTTAGATCCCATACAAAGGGGATATTAAATTTTCTCTCTCAGTTTTATTAGATCTCATGCAATACCTTTGGACATCATAGATGCATTTGATGGCTGGTGCTCCTGGAAAGTTGAAAAATTCATCAAAAAAACCTGGCAAATGATCCCAGCTTGTATACGCTGGAATATATGGACAGAAAGGAATTCCAGATGTTTTGAAGGCATCTCAACTTCCACCAGCTGTTTGAAGTTTAAATGTCTAGTGAATTTGTTTAGTTGGAGCTACCTTTCCCCTGTGAATGATGTCATTTCCCTTTTAGATTTTATTAACTCCCTTAGCATGGCATAATACCTCTTTTGATTTTGGTCATGGCTAACTCATGTCTTATAGGTTATTTTGTCTTTACAGAGTTAGCCAAGGACTCTCATTTTGTAATTTTATGGCATTTTCTTGATGCATTTAATGAAACATCTTATTTCATAAAAAAAAAAAGATCTCATGCAAAGTGTATGGTGGACAGAGAGGAACTCAAGAGTTTTTGAAGACAGATACAATGTTCTTCAGAATGTTAGATGAATTGTAATTTTTTGTTTCACTTTTGGTGTAAAGAAAGGCATGTGGAGAATATAGAGTTGTTGGTTGACATGCTAGGAGTTGTTTGGTATATGGTATATGGATAATAATCCCAAAATAAAGATTAACTTTATCCTATGATTGGTTTAAGAAAGTGTAGTAATTAGTAGCTTAGTCTAGTTGTACCTATAGCTATTTATGAATGTAGTGTTCTAGAAGGTGCATTAGTGGATTTAGAGAGAGTTAGTTTAGTAATGAAAGTCGGTGGGTATATATGTATATGTACAATGCACTTCCCATTTTCAGTTAGCAAATAATGAGATATGTTTCTCTCTCATTTCTCTCTCTATCTTCTTCCTCCTTCTCCGCTGAAGCTCAGAGCTTAGCCATGGCAAACTTAGGGCTTAATTTTGACATGATATCAGAGTTCGGCTCCAAGCGATTCTAATTCTCGAGCTCCAGCATCTCTTCATTTCTTCTAGATCTCTTTTTGTTTCTTCTTCAACTGTTTCTAACTGTTCTTCTAAAAATCATTTTCCGAGGGAGAAATTCTCATAAATTGTTTGATTTTCTGCTGAAATGGCTGTTGATACTCCTGATGCAACTACCGAATTATCACATGCAAACATTCAAATAATTGATTGCAATGATCTGTTGTATGTACATCCTTCAGACACGCCAAGTATCTCACTTGTACCAGAATTACTAATTGGAAAAGAAAACTATTCTGAATGAAGTAGATCTATGACAATGTTACTTTTGGTAAAGAATAAACTGGGCTTCATAGATGGAACCTGCACTAGGGCTCAGTATGAGAGAGATAATTTTAGACTAAGGCAATGGGAACGATGTAATGCAATAGTGCAGACATAGATTAGAAGTTCAGTAGTGCCAGAACTTAGGAGAGGAATTGTGTATTCTTGGATGCACAAAAGGTATGGAAATCTATGAAGGATAGGTTTGATAAGGTGAATGCTACAAAGATCTATCACATGAATAAGGAAATAAGTTCCTTGACACAAGGAATCTCTAGTGTGTCTGTATACTTTTCTAGGTTGAATGACCTATGGGATGAATTTGAATCAATTATCCCATTTCCTGGTTGTGACTGTGAGAAATCCGAACAATTTGTAGTGTTTTTGAACCGTAGAAATTCATGAAGTTTTTAATGTGGTTGAATTAGACTTATGCACCACAGAGGAGCCAAATTCTGATGATGCACCCTACACCAACACTAGACCAGACATATTTCATGATTGTTCAAGAGGAAAGTCAGAGGATGAGTATTGGTTCTACTGCACATAATGGAATATTAGGAGGTGCACCTTTAGGGATGGAGAGTAGTGTAATAGTGACAGGAAATGCTTCCGATATGAGACCTAGAAGGAACAATATCTTGGCATGTGATTACTGCAAGATGAAGGCACAAGGGATAATTGCTACAAACTAAATGGATATCCACTAGGCTTGAAGTTACAGTAAGAGAAGAGGAATACATGACAACAATGAACCTATGGCTCATAATGTGAATGCAGGTGATGATGTTCAAAGTGCAGGGAAGGCATATGCTGTGCAAAATATTCCATATGTTCCAACTGTGCAAGGATTCACTCTAGAGCAATATCAGCAGATCCTCAAACTATTGAGCAAGGAACTTGAGCCAGCAGAAGTTGCCAACATGGCAGGTGAGTCACCAACTGAACATAGTTGTTGGATTATTGATTCTGGTGCCTGAAATCGTATAGTATCATCCTTGAATTTCATGTCAAGAATTATCCAAATGCCTTAACCTAAGACATCTTCAGTCCATCTACCAAATGGTAATAGCACCAAAATTACTCACACTAGTTCCTGTAACTTGATTAACTCAGAAACCATTCATAATGTTCTCTATGTCCCTGATTTCAAGTATAACTTGTTGTCATATATCCAAATACACTAAATAGTTAAATAGTAATGTCCATTTTATCCTTATTTTTGCATCTTTCAGGACCTCTTCAGTGGCAAGGTGAAGGGGATTGGTAGACTCAAAGAGATCTTTACATCTTCAATCCTTCAGAACCTGCTACTGCTCCTTCCTCCTCCAAATGCATGGCAGTTTCACATCAACCAAGTTCAAGCTCCTTGTGGTATTAAGGAT
This sequence comes from Nicotiana noctiflora, assembly GCA_032618575.1. Taxonomy (NCBI): domain Eukaryota; kingdom Viridiplantae; phylum Streptophyta; class Magnoliopsida; order Solanales; family Solanaceae; genus Nicotiana; species Nicotiana noctiflora. Next base: position 410,765 of record JASVEL010009149.1, on the reverse strand, counting down.
TGGGACATTGTCACGATCCATTTTATAAACAAGCCGAGACCGGCACTCGATCACTAAACATGATCGAGCGAACCATCTCAGCTTATCCAATCTATGATAGCTCCACACTTTAAACGCAACAAAGCAATACTCTAACTAAATACTTTTGATTAATTCAAATATTTAAATAAATCAACTCCAAAACTTTATTCATAGTAACTACTAAATTATTACTAAGTTATTATAAAATAACATATGAATCTCAACCCAATGACTATGTCTATGAAACCTCTACTGATAAACTGACGCACTGCTTAGGACATGAGATTTCTTGGCCAGTTCTCTAAATAAACAAAGAAATATCAAAATAAAAATGACTCTAAGGAATACTCTACAAATAAAAGCGGAGCTCACCAATAGCACTGGAAGGGAAGGAAGTCCTAATTCGTAGCATGCTCGCCTACAAATCCGGTTCCTACGTTGTACCACAGACCAACGTAGGTTCCCAAAAGAGAACATCAGTACCATCTATTGTACTCAGTGAATCTCAACAACAGGGGGAGAAACTTTAATAACATATACATTATGAGCACAGGTTCTAAATGCATGTAAAACATAAAGCTTATAAGAATAATTCTAAATAATTGCATAATAGCAGTTATTGAATATTCTAAAAGAAATTCTTTTCTTTTTCTTTTTTGATAAAAATACTTTACTTTATACTTTGGGAGTTCCAACTATCCTGACTTAACTCTGTCTCAGTCACCGTAAGATCGGCACGGGTTCGATCCCAACCTGATCGAATAGGCCCAATCCACGAGGTGCCACTCGCTTCATGGTTCTCGGCGCTCATGTATCTTACCTTAGCATGGCTAAGTAAATTCTCAGCAACGAGACCCTCGGCTCGTGTGGTCCCTACTTTGGCACAAGTAGTTTCAGGAAGTCAACGCCTTGATCGGGACCCTCGGCCTAGACGATGACCCCTTCTCAGAATGAATGATACTCCCCAAAAATCTTTTCTTTCTAAAACTTCTTCTTGTGACTTTTCAAGCCTAATTCTTTATAGAACATTATGTACATGCTGATATTGGTGTCCTTAAATGTAAAGCATGCATAAGAATGAAATAAACATATAAAAATATTTTTAAAGATTCTTTCTTCTTCATAATTTTCAACATGAAAATAGCATGTAAGAATAAAACGAAAAAATCTGAAAATTTAAGCACATATGGCATAATAGATTATCTAAACTTTTGCTAGAATAATTCTAAATTAATGGGTACAAAATCTGAAAAATTTAAGCACATATAGCATAATAGGTCATCTAAATTTTCGCTAGAACAATTCTAAATTAATGGGTGCTCATTCGCTCTAATTAAATAAAGATAAACTCTTTTAAGCAATTCATCAAACACCTTGTATGCGTGCTTTTGTGAGTTAAACTACTTTAGTAAAGGGTTATATCAACTCACCTTAAAACTTCTCGAGCCAATACGTAGGCCCCAGTCCAATTGACACCAGTCAAACAATTGATTCCACAACGACCAGTACATTTTAATCAATTTTAAAGTACTACACCTAATTATAAAATTTATTGGTGATATAGAGGAAGAAAGAAATTAGCTATTCAAATTCTTACATATTACTACTGTAGGGTAATTGACAGCAGGTAATTTTATATACCCAAATTCAAGAATAAGTGAGTTATGAAGAACCCTAGGATTTTTATTCGTTGCTTGGGTGCTCTGGTTCGTGAGCGAACCGTGCTCAATGTTCTGTTTTTCGTATAAGGCAGGCAAAAGCCTTTGCCCTTTTTGAAGAATCGTGGATTCTGTTTTCTCTAAGGCTTAAAGCCTTTATTTTTTCCCATAGCCCTTTTATGGGTTTTAAGTCCCCTTTTTCCTTTTTTTTAAACTAATAATTAAAGATACCCACTTTTAATAATTAATAATAGTATAATTATTACTAGTTTTCTAATTGTATATATATATATATATATATATATATATATATATATATATATATATATATATATATATATATATATATATATATATATATGTAATAATTTAATTCTATAGTTAGCGTGTCTCGATACTTTTATAAATTTGAGGAGTGTTACAATCATCCCTCCTTAAAGAATTCGTCCTCGAATGTAGCTAATGTTATATTCTTAAGCTAACAATCATCTCTTAGGTCCTTGAAGCTCTTAAATTTTTCTTAGTACTACTCACTCTTCTAAGAGACTCAAAATTTTGGCTAACTCCCTAAATTTTCAAACATTTCGGAAGGGTTTCCCTTGTAAATTAGACTATCAAAAAAAATATCTTTGTCACAAATACCACGACTACGTCAACAACAACCAAATATTCCATAACAGGCCATTTATAGGCACCATATCCAGCTCATAAATTAATTACTCACACTCTGGAAAGGAGGTACCATACTAACCAACAATAATCTAAAGCACAACAACTTTAGCACAAGTAAATCACTTTAATGAATTAGATATACTATGGCATAACTAAATTACTACAACAACTAAATATAATTTAGGAAGGACAGAAACACTTGCTAACTTGTATTTAATAAATGAAATATAAATGCTAAATCAAACTTAGGTTCACATACCTTTTTCCTCAAATAAATATGGATATTTCTTTATCATATCTTCCTCGACCTCCCGCGTAGCTTCTTTTGAATCATGATTACTCCACAAAATTTTTACCGATGCTATATCTTTTGTTCTCAACTTTCGTACTTGCTTATCGAGAATTTCTATAGGTACCTCTTCATAAGTCAAACCTTCTTTAATTTCTATGGTATCGACAGGTATTATATGCGACTCATCATGAATGTACTTTCTAAGCATAGACACATGAAAGACAGGATGAACAGAGGACAACTCAACGGGTAGCGCTAGCTTATAAGCCATGTTTCCTTTCTTTTCTAGAATTTCATAAGGTCCGATAAATCTAGGGCTAAGTTTCCCTTTCTTACCAAATCTCATAACTCATTTCATTGGTGAAACTTTCAAAAACACCTTATCACCAACCATGAACTCTAACTCACGATGCCTCTTGTCAGAATAAGACTTTTGACGACTCTGAGCCGCTTTAAGTCTTTCTCTAATTAGCTGAACTTTCTCCAAAGCTTCACAAACAAACTCTGGACCAATCAACGGCACCTCAGCTGGTTCAAACCAACCCACCAGAGACCTACATTTCCTCCCATACAATGCCTCATAAGGAGCCATACCAATGATGGCTTAATAATTGTTATTGTAAGCAAATTCTAAAGCGGCAAGTGATCATCCCAATTACCTCCAAAATCGATAACACATGCACGCAACATATCTTCGAGAGCATGAATGGTCTTTTCTACATGGCCATCAGTCTTTGGATGGAAAGCGGTGCTCAAATTGACCTTGGTACCTAATCTTTTTTGAAATGCCCGCCAAAAATGCGCCGTGAACTGAGGGCCTCTGTCAGATATGATTGAAACTGGAGTACCATGCAATCGGATTATTTCTTTGATGTACAATTGCGCATACTGCTCTGCGGAATCTGTTGTCTTTACTGGTAGGAAATGCACGGACTTTGTCAATCAGTCTACAATAACCCAAATTAATTCATGTTTACGGCACGTGCGAGGTAGACCTACTACAAAATCCATATTAATCATCTCCCACTTCCACTGTGGTATTTCTATGTCTTGAGCTAGGACACCAGGCGTCTGATGCTCGGCTTTGACTTGCTGGCAATTCAAACATTTAGCCACATGATCTGCTACTTTTTTCTTCATGCCTTTCCACTAATACAATTCTTTCAAATCTAGATACATTTTGGTAGCACCTAGGTGAACAGAGCTCGAACTGTGAGCTTCCTCCATTATGGCCTTCCTAAGACCATCTACATCAGGCACACATAACCGATCATTCAACTTCAAAACTCCGTCATTTCCTAGAGTGAAAGCGATGATTTCTTTTCTTTTGACTCCTTCTTTTAATTTCACTAAGTACGGATCTTCGTCTTGCTTAGCCTTAACATGCGCAACAAGGGAGGATTGCGCTAAGGCATAAGCAGTTATATCTCCTTCTTCGGTCTCGTCCAATCTAATTCTATCATTTGTTAGCTTTTGAATTTCTCGACCCAAAGATCGCCTTTGTACTGCAAGATGGGCCAAGACACCCATTGACTTCCTACTACTACTACCACATTAGCTTTGCCCGGGTGATAAATGATAGTGATGTCATAATCTTTCAATAGCTCGATCCACCTTCTCTGTCTCAAATTTAGTTCTTTTTGCTGGAAAATGTAATGGAGGCTTTTGTGGTCTGTAAAGACTTCAGAATGCTCGCCATAAAGGTAATGTCGCCATATCTTTAATGCAAACACCACTGCTGCAAGCTCCAAGTCGTATGCGGGGTAGTTCTTTTCATGATTCTTTAACTGTCTCGAGGCATAAGCAATAACTTTTTCATTTTTCATCAGAACACAGCCAAGGCCCACCCTGGAGGCATCACAATACACTATGAACCCACCCGAACATGCCAGCAAGGTTAACATACGAGCAGTGGTCAACCTCTTCTTCAACTCTTGAAAAATCTGCTCACAAGTGTCTGACCATTGGAACTTAACTGCTTTTTGAGTCAACTTAGTTAATGGAGCTGCAAGTGAGGAAAAACCCTCTACAAACCTTCTATAGTAGCCGGCTAACCCCAAGAAACTTCTGATTTTAGTTGGCGTTGTCAGCCTAGGCCAGTTCTTGACTACTTCCGTCTTCTGAGGGTCTACATTTATTCCTTCACTAGATATCACGTGGCCTAAAAATGCCACTGACTGCAACCAGAACTCACATTTTGAAAACTTGGCATAAAGCTCATTTTCCTTCAAGGTCTGCAAGGCTATTCTGAGGTGTTCTGCATGATCTTCCGTGCTCTTAGAGTGCACCAAAATATCGTCTATAAACACAATAATAAATGTATCCAGGAATGGCTTGAAAACTCTGTTCATGAGGTCCATGAATGCATCTGGAGCATTTGTCAACCCAAAAGAAATCATTGGAAATTCATAGTGCCCGTAGCGAGTTCTAAAGGCTGTTTTAGATATATCCTCTTTTCTGATTCTCAACTGATGATACCCCGACCCAAGTCTATTTTTGAAAAGTACTTTGCACTCTGAAGTTGATCAAATAAACCATCAATTCTTTTCAGTGGGTACTTGTTCTTACTGGTAACTTTATTCAATTGTCGATAGTCGACACACATTCTCAGAGACCCATCTTTCTTCTTAACAAACAGGATCGGGGCACTTCACGGTGAAACACTCGATCTGATGAAGCCCTTATCAAAAAGGTCTTTCAACTGTTCTCTCAACTCATTAAGTTCTGCTGGAGCTATCCTATAAGAAGGTATAGATATGGGCTGAGTGCCTGGTATAAGATCAATGCCAAAGTCTATGATTCTTTCAGGAGGAATTCGGGGAAGGTCATCTGAGAAAACTTCTGGAAATTCTCTAACAACTGGCACTGACGGAAGAGCTGGTGGTTCTGATTCTGGATTAATGATGTGTGCCAAATATGCACGACACCCCTTACCGATCATTCATTGTGCCTTTAGGTAAGAAATAAACTTACCTACAAGCAATGCTGAACTACCCTTCCACTCTAAGACTTCTTCATTTGGATATTGGAACTTGACTATCTTGGCATGACAATCTAACATGGCATAATAGGAAGAAAGCCAATACATACCCATGATTATATCAGAATCCACCATTTCTAACTCTATGAGATCAGCTTTGGTGTTGCGACCTTGGACTAAAACTACACAACCTCTATAGACTCTGGTGACTTTCACTGACTCGCCAACTGGAGTGGATACTAGGAACGGCTCACTAAGTTGCTCAGGTTCTAGACCGAGGTTAGTTGCAAAGTATGGAGTCATATATGAGAACATTGAACCTGGATCCATTATGGCATAAGCATTATGTGAGTAGACTAAAAGTATAACTGTAATAACTTCTACAGATGCCTCTGCACTCTGATGATCAAGTGTAGGAAACAAACGGGGTTGTCCCCCTCCCTAAGTAACTCGATCTGCACCTATGCCTTCTCCATGCCCGGTCTAATTATGAGAACTACGATCCTGAAGTGGTGGAACTACAGTAGCTGAGGAACTAGAAGGACGTGTTGATCCACCATTGAAATTACGTCGCAACTTTGGGCAGTTGGCCTTTATATGACCAATGTCTCCACAATGATAGCAACCATGAAACCCGAGCTTGCACTGACCGGAATGTTGCCGCTTACATGTTCCACAAATACCTTGCTGGTATGAATGTTGCTCAGCATGACTCTGGCTATGTGAGGATGATGTCCCAAAATTCTGACTCTGGCGAGACTGATTTCCATATTTATGAGTATGCCTGAAGGAAGACCCACCACCTAACTGATGACTGAACTGAGATGGTGCTAATGACTCCTTAATAGAGGAATCCCTTCCACCTCCGCTGGATGTACCATTAAACTTGCCCGTTGTCTGGGATTTCTTTTTATGCTCTTTCTCTTCTCTCCTTTGTTGTCTGTCTTTTTATAAGTGCTTGGCGAACCCCACAATAGATGATAAAGATGTCATTTCTATCACTGCAGCTGATGTCGTATCCTTAATATGGTAAGCCAAACCACCAATAAACCTGCGAATCTTTGCTCTTTCTGTCTTAACCATGTGAGGAGCATGCTTAGCCAACCTTATGAATTCCATGTAGTACTCTTGCACACTTTTATTCCCATGCTTGAGCTGTTCGAACTCTGTAGCCTTAGCTTCCCTATCCTCATCTTGGATAAAATTAGCCATGAATGCCTCTTCAAATTCTTCCCAGGTAAGCGAACCATCATCTTCATCTCTTTCATTTTCCCACATCTCAAACAAAGCACCGCCACATCTCTAAGCTGGTAAGCAGCCAACTCCACAGCTTCATCGTCAAATGCTTTCATCACTCTGAGGGCTTTCTTGACACCCTCCAGCCACACCATCGGATCTTCATCAACTATAGAATCATGGAACACCGGAGGACTCAACTTTAAAAATTCATTAACTCTTGAGGACTCAGAATTGTTCTGTCTATTTGATGTAGGTGGAATCTCATCTCTTCTCTCGTTCTGGTTGGCCATAAAGGCTTTAAACATCTCCATAGCACTATTGACAACATTAAACATTTGACCCACATTGAGAGATATAGTTTCCCGAGCCGGAGCTGCTGTTGGGGGCAGTACTGGATCCCGGGGTACTGGATTATTATGCTCCACCCCTTCCTATTGTTCACCCCGTGGTACTTGAACCCCCTCTGTGGACTTACTCTTCCTTTTTTGAGTTGAAGCCTTTTTAGTTCTGCCTTGAGCCACAATAGTAGCAATAGTTTCTTGAGCAACATCCTGAGTGTCGGTGTCAGAGTTGCAAATACGAGCCATTCTGCGAGTTTTGGAGAAACGAATACATCAGATAATTTTCTTAGAGTTAGGATATACTGCACGATTTAAAGTATGAAAAAAAAATTATATTGTTTTCCTAAATGCTTGTAGCCTGCTGTTTGTAAGTATGGCGCGCTTCATACCCATAAACAAGACTCTACTTACACGGCTTCATAGACCCCTAAGATTCCATAAATATGAGGCTCTGATACCAGGTTTGTCACGACCAATTTTATAAACAAGCCGAGACCGGCACTCGATCACTAAACATGATCGAGCGAACCATCTATGCTTATCCTTCTATTATAGCTCCACACTTTAAATGCAACAAAGCAATACTCTAACCAAATACTTTTGATTAATTCAAATATTTAAATAAATCAACTCCAAAATTTTATTTATAGTAACTACTAAATTATTACTAAGTTATTATAAAATAACATATGAATCTCAACCCAATGACTATGTCTTTGAAACCTCTACTGATAAATTGACGCATTGCTCAGGACATGAGATTTCCTAGCCAGTTCTCTAAATAAATAACAAAATAGCTAAATAAAAATGACTCTAAGAAATACTTCACGAACAAAAGCGGAGCTCACCAATAGCACTGGAAGGGAAGGAAGTCCTAACTCGTAACCTTCTCACCTGCAAATCCGGTTCCTACGTTGTACCGCTGTCACACCTCCTTTTGGCGCACACCACCCCGAAGGGTAGATGCGTGAGGGAGTTTTTGCAATTTAAGTGACAATATTCAAAATGTGATTATTTATTTAATTCAGAGTCACCACTTGGAATAAATTATGTTGTTCCAAGTCACCGATTTATTCAAATCCCAAATCGAGGAAATTTCGACTTTCCAAATGAAGTCTGCGAATCAGAAATTCTAAGTAAGGAATTTTGTTGACCCGAGGGAAGGTATTAGGCACCCCCGACTCCCGTGGTTCTAGCACGGTCGCTTCAACTATCATAAATGGCTAAAGATACTTGATTTTATACATGTTTATAAATTATATGCTCTAATTAAACTTTAAACCGCTCTATTAATTTGAAACCGTACCAAAAGAAAAAAAAACTGATTACAACATTGGACTTTTGACAAATAGGTAAAATAAAAAATGTATCTGGATTACTTTGAAACTATGCCGATTAAAATGATTTCTAGACTAAACAAAAATTCAATTTATCTAAAGATGTATAGTTTTGTCATTTACAATTTAAACAAGTACAAAATGATTTCTTATTCCGTGACTTGTTGACTTAGGGCCGAAGATTGACTAAAAAAGGAATTGAGAAAACTAGTGAGAAACTTGATCAACTATGCCAGGAACGAAAACATCGACCCTGATAATGTTTTAGTCTGTGTAAGTACCTATCTAAAATATTTTTTGATTGGCTTACGCAAAGCGTTAATGCGTAGAGCGTTTTCATTTTTATTTTTTATTTTTTTAAAAAAACTAAAGTTCGCAACTAAATAATCGGGATTGCATCTGGTTCAAATAAAAGCTCTTAACGAGACATTAGTGTATACATCCTGATTTTAATACATCTCGAACTCTATTACCGAACTAGATCGAAAATTCGTCTGCACGTGACTTGTAAAATTAGGACAATAGATAATAACTACCGAATTGCAAAGCTAACTCTAAGGTTTTATTATGAAGTCAACCACTGTTACTATAAACTTGTTCGGTAAGGGAATAAAATTTATCCTAATTCTAAAGTGTTACTACAAACCACTTGTTACTACAAACTTGTAAAGCATACTTATTATGAAGCTAACTCTAACTCTATTTAAAATTTTAGTTACTACAAACTTGTGACAGTAATTCAAACATAGTACCAAAGTTAAACCGATTTACATGCTAACTAAGATGTCGGCTCAATTTCACCACTCATGATTCAAATCAAAACGTGCAGCGATTCTAGTTATACAAATATGCTTTACAAAAGCTAATGAACACACATATAGAAGATCTAATCTAATTTTGAAGTTGACAGGTAGTGATCCAAAGCATAAACCAGCAGACATTCTCATTTCCAGCTTAATTTCAAGTCTACACCAACAATGAAATCGAAATTGTGTACCTGGAATTTCAAGTAGGAAGATGGAAGAGAAAAATCAGTAGGCAGCTCCAACAGAACAAACCGCAACAGAAACCAACAGCAATTAAGAATGATTTAAAGCCACCAAGTGTATAGCCCTGTAACAAAACGAGGTTTCCAGAATTTTACACCAACAGAGAAAACCAATAGTTTGCAACCAAAGAATTCCTAGCCAAACGGGATATCAAACAAGATTGAAACAAGCAGCTTTAAAAGAAACCTTCAAACAACTTGAACACTCGGATATGGACAAGAAAAGAGGAAGAATTTCAGAATCTGTTTCTGAAAACTTAAGCTAATGTAACAATGTTACAGGAGGTAAGATTGCTTTAAAAAAACTGACTTTGAATCTTTCAATCTAATCCTTTCAACAAAATTCCAGGTAATTGCTAGAAGGAGCCTTAAAACTGATCGTATAGGCTCTAAAACTCACTGTTTTTCTCAAGCTTTCAGAACTGAGATTTTAAAACCCAAACCAATGCTTTCCTTTCTTACTTCTCTATTTTTCAGAATGTGTATTTCTGTATGTGTGTCTGTTCTCAAACTGTGTTCTTTTCTCCCTCTTATAGTATTCAAAAACAAAGATAGCAGCCCCCTTTTTAACATTTAAAAGCTGTCCAGCCACTATATCCCTCTGTATTTCCACTCAAAACATTATTTAAGCTTGATTTATTCATTTTAAACTCTAAAGTTGAACTCTAAGTGGAATGCCAAGATGCCCTGCAGATCCCATTACCTTTTCCCATGTGCAATGCACCACTTTGCACCCTTGAATATTGTTTTTCTTCAGATTTCTAAACCAAACTTAAACAACTAATATCCAATTCCAATTCCAATCCTATTTGTTATCACAACAGCTAGAAGCTTACATTCCAAACACGATTTTGAATCAAAATAGTAAATCCGAAATTTTGTTCCAATGTTCTAACAAACGAACCTACGAAACTAATCGACAACCTTCAATCAGTCGAATAAAACATGTATAATCGATAACCTAAAGTCGACAAAACAACTTATAATTTACAGTAATTAGGCCGAGAGAAAAAATTGAAGGAAGTACGAAACCGAATGTTCGACGACGCTAGTCGAAGCGAACACGTATTCTACAACATACACAATCTAATGAACAAACGGAATTACAATTGACCAAATAAAAGGGTCTTTGAGAAGAGAATGAAAACTGGAACGGCCAAAAGAAAATTGAGAAGAATTCAACAAAGCTAAACTAAACAAATACACAAAACAAACAAATGCCCAATTGGAATAAACAGGAAAAGAAAATTACCCCAAAAGAAATAAAAAAACTAGACGAACGAAATCGAATTCTGACTCGGGCCCTTTTTAGGTAAAAATAGACTTTAAACGATTGTTTTTGATTAAAAACAATCGGCTAAAATCAATTGATACCCCAATTCCTTGTCTTTCGCAGAGACTTTAAGTTCGATTTTCTTTCTAGGGTTCTTGGTCTCGATTTGGGATTCGAGACTCGCTGGTTGGATTCGAATGGAACAAAGTCCGGTTTGGGTGTGAGGGAGACGACGTGAAGGTTTTGTGCGAGATTTAGGGCTAAAGGGAAGGCACCACCACCGGAATCTCACGGTGGCGGCTAGGGTTCATGTCTGGATTTGGAAATTCAAGCGATTTCGGCGTGATTTGAAGGGAAACGAGTTCATGGTTGGAACGGAGGGGATCTTGGGGTGCTATGATGTAAGTTTTGGGTGATTTGGGCCACCGGAACCGCCGTGAGGCGAATTCCGATGGCGGGAGGCGGCGGAGGCTTTTGGGGTTCTTCATCTCTAAGGTTAGAGATTGATTTAGGGGGAAATGAAAATGGATTTGGAGGTTTTGGTACATCAAAATGCAAGGATAATCCTGGGCCGTTAGATCACGAGAGATCAACGGCCAGGATTTGGGTAAGGGGTTAGTTGGGTTGGACGGGTTTGGGCAAGGGATTAGTTGGGTTGGGCTCGAATTTAACATTTGGAATTGGCCCAATCCGATTTTGAACTCCTTTAAATCTATTTTGCTTCACTTTCTTTTGTTTTTTCTTTTAAAAAATAAAAACTAAAATTCTTAAAATCCTAAATTAACTTATAAAACCAAATTATCTTGTCAAAAATACTCATTAACTTCTAATGGTAATTATCACATATAATTAAATAACATTAAAACACAATTTGGACATTAAATTCTAAAAATGCAAAAATACATATTCTTGTGATATTTGTTTTTCATTTTTTTGCAAAAAATAAACTTAAACTACTCCTAAATGCAAAGTTAGATAAAAAATGCAAACACGACCTATTTTTTTTATTTCTATTAATTTAAACACATATAATAACGCATGTACAAATGCAAACAATTACCAAAAATAACACGAAAATTCACAAAAAATACACACCGTAAAATAGACAATTTTTTTTGTTTTGGTTTTATGGGAGTAAATCACGTTAGACAAAAATCACGTGCTCACAGCTGCTCCTCTTTGCATGGAAACACGAAGAGTTTTCGTGCAAAGAATAATGAGCAAGTACGAGCGATTTTTGTCCGTTCGAGCACTCCGTGTGAAGCATTTTGGAAAGATCTTGACCGAGCCTTTGCTTCGGGAGGCTTCCTACATATTCTGGGCCGAACAGGAATTAGGTCAACGTAGTTCGGGAAGTTTTGGTAGCTCGGACTAACGTGGACTGACACTTTGTTGTTATTGTTGCTATCGTTGCTGCTGTTGCTGCTTACTGCTTACTGACCTCCTTATTACACCAAAAGAGAAATTAAAGCTGAGCTAGCTATGCTATGAACTATGAGTTACAAGATTCCTATCTATGATTCTCTTGAAAACTTGATCTTGAGTCTTAGTTGATTTTGCTGCAGACCTCGAACTGAATCTTGATGCTTGTAAGTTGTACATGCTTGTTTATTCTTGTAATATTGAGCGAAAGGGAATTGGCGGAACTCGTGACTTCAATCAGATTCTGAGCAATTCGTACCTCTATTTACTCCAACGTTTGAACTCATTTTCTTTTGGTTATATTCTTCTTTTCTTCAGTCTGGATTGAGGTTCCACTCGTAGGTTATCTCGATCCTTGCGTCGCGAGGTCAAACCTATTTAGACAACAAAACAAGCAAACGAACAAAATTTTCCTGCCCCAGTTTCGTTAGGAAAATTTCATGAGTTAGTTGTGACACAGAAAATGATTTAGAAGACTCTTTTGGTATTGGTCAAGAGAATCTTATTTTTTTTAAAACCATAGTTTCACAAATAAACGTTTTACGGCTTTCTGGCAGGGAGACCCTCGATTTTCTGGCCGGGGTTTTGAAGAAACAGCTCCACAGTTTTCTGACTGGGAGATCCTCAGTTTTCTGACCGGGATTTTGAAAGAAAGTTTTCACGGCTTTCTGGCCGGAATTCAAAGCGATGTTTCACGACTTTCTGGCCGGAAGACCCTCGGTTTTCTGGCCGGGGTTAAAAGAAACAGCTCCGCAGTTTTCTGACTGGGAGATCATCGGTTTTCTGACCGGGGTTTTAAAGTAGAGTTTCACGGCTTTCTGGCCAGAATTCAAAAACAACGTCTCACGGCTTTCTGGCCAGAAGACCCTCAGTTTTCTGGCCGGGGTTTAAAAGAAATGGCTCCACAGTTTTCTGACTGGGAGATCCTCGGTTTTCTGACCGGGGATTTCGAAGAAGAGTTTCACGGCTTTCTGGCCGGAATTCAAAAATGTCTCACGGCTTTCTGGCTGGAAGACCCTCGGTTTTCTGACCGGGGTATTAATAAATGGCTCTGCAGTTTTCTGACTGGGAGATCCTCGGTTTTCTGACCGGGATTTAGAAAGAAAGTTTTCACGGCTTTCTGGCTGGAATTCAAAACAACATCTCACGGCTTTCTGGCCGGAAGACCCTCGGTTTTCTGGCCGGGGTTTTAAGAAGTGGCTCCGCAGTTTTCTGACTGGGAGATCCTCGGTTTTCTGACTGGGGATTTTGAAATAGATTTTTCATAGCTTTCCGGCCGGAATTCAAAAACAACATCTCACGGCTTTCTGGCCAAAAGACCCTCGGTTTTTTGGCCGGGATTCAAACAAATATTGGATTGACATGATTTGATTCTCTTTTTGGAGTTTTCATTTTCCTTTCTTTTCTTCCCGTTGGGTTTTTTTTAGGCATTTTCCTTTTACCCATCAACAAATGCATAAGATGAAGCTTTTGAAAAGAAACTTCCCTTTTTAGGCGTTTTCTTTGTTTCAGAGCCATTTTAATGGTTGCGTATTTCACTTCTTTAGGCTGTATCTTCTTCTTGCACAATTAAATAGACCTGCTTTCAAGAAAGAACATTTTATTAGTTGAAAAAGTTGTTGACTTTGTGGCCTTGATTATCTTCATTGCTTGATCTTTGTCTCATTTCCATTGAGAACTTTGCTACCAATTGGCTTTGGGGTGACTTCCTTTCAAACTGTCCAGGTTTAGCCTCGGGTTTCTATGAGGATTTTCCTGTACGGGCTCTGTCTTTCTGCCTTGTTCCGTCTCTTCTAAGACCTTATCCTTTGATTTCCTTTTTCTTCCCAATGTCCTTTCCTTTGGAAACAATCGATCATTGTGATCCAATCGGGGATTATATCAATACACCACTGAGGCTGGATTTTTTCTTCTTTACCAGACGAGATTCTGTATAAACGGTCCTGTCACCTTTCTTTGTAATAATTTCGGAATTCAAAGTAAAAATGAAAGGGATTCAAAGAAAAATGATCAAAGAATAAAAAATGAATCAAAATAGAAGCGTCCCTTTTGGGGGAAAATGAAGGACTTATCTGAGGTGTATGCCGACTTCAAACCGACATAACATGCTTCTTGAACTAAATGCTCGATCGTCACAAACTCTTACTTCCTTATGAACCAAAATGGGTCTATGTTTCCAAGCCAGGGAACCATGCCAGGACCTCTAGTGATGAAATACCCTTTTCGGTTGATAGCGCCCTTTTGCGGGTTTTCGCCAATCGACCTCTCTCATTTCTTTTCTCACTATCGCCAGATAGCCCTCTTTGCGAGTTTTTACTAATGGGCTCTCTCATTTTGTATTTTTCTACTTCTATCGTCTTATGGTGCCCGAAGGTTTTCACCAATAAGACTCTCTCATTTTATTTCTTTTCATTCCAGACACTTCAGATCGCAACAATGATGTTTTCTCAGTCTCTATTTTCTCCGCTTCGATCTTGAAGGACTTGTACTCGGTTTGGGTAACAAAATTATGGACAAAATTACAACTTTGGAATCATCTTGACGGATCTAAACTGAATCGCCATATCATCTGCCCCAGTTCCATTTTTTTGGGGAAATTTGGGATTTTTGGTTTGGTGTGACTGAACCTCAGGGAGAGGTTGCCTACGTATCCTTTTGAAATCAAGTCAAAATGTAGTTCAGGTTAACTTTATTTTTTTTTTGTTTTGTTTTTGATTTGCTTTTGTTTTTTGTTTTTTTGTTGGTTTTTGATTCCAAAGAGGGTAGCCAAAGAAATGTAACCGGCTCAAAGGGTTTACAAAAGGGATGGTAGTGTTTGGGTAGCGGGAATAAAAGCCTTCAATCATTTCGACTTGTAAGGACATCATCGAAGCAAACTTAGACATAATACCTTTTGATAGCATCTGCGTTCACAGTCGTCTCAGGATCTTTTCCTTCCATGTCTCCCAAGTATAATGCTCCTCTTGGCAGTATCTTCCCGATGATGTATGGTCCCTTCCAATTAGGAGCGAATTTTCCTTTCGCTTCCTCATGATGTGGAAGAATGCATCTTAAAACCAACTGACCTACTTCGAAATTTCTCAGCCGTACTTTCTTGTTGTAAGCACGAGCCATCCTTTGTTGGTACAATTGTCCGTGACAGACCGCGGCCATTCACTTTTCATCAATCAAAGTTAATTGCTCCAATTGAGTCTTAACCCACTCACTATCTTCAATCTCTGCTTCAACAATCGTCCGGAGTGAAGGAATTTCTACCTCTGCCAGTATCACAGCCTCGGTTCCATAGACCAACAAGTATGGGGTCGCTCCCACCGATGTGCGCATTGTAGTACGATATCCCAGTAAGGCGAAAGGTAATTGTTCATGCCATTGTCTAGAACTCTGGATTGTCTTTCTCAAAATCTTCTTAATGTTTTTGTTTGTTGCTTCAACGACACCATTGGCTTTGGGCCGATAAGGAGTGGAGTTCCTATGCGTTATTTTGAATTGCTCGCATATTTCTTCCATCAAACTACTATTCAGATTCGAAGCATTGTCTGTGATGATAGTTGCAGGTATACCGAAACGACAGATAAGATTCGAGTGTACAAAATCCACCACAGCTTTCTTAGTGACTGATTTGAGAGTGACGGCTTCGAGCCATTTTGTGAAGTAATCGATAGCAACCAGTATGAATCGGTGCCCATTCGAAGCTTTCGGCTCAATCAGGCCTATGATATCTATTCCCCAAGCGACAAATGGCCATATCGCTGACATAGGATGTAGCTCAGTTGGAGGTGCATGAATCAGATCTCCATGTACCTGACATTGATGGCATTTCCGGACAAAACTGAAGCAGTCTTTCTCCATAGTTATCCAATAATACCCAGCTTGAAGGATTTTCTTGGCTAAGACATACCCATTCATATGAGGCCCGCACACTCCCGCGTGTACTTCGGGCATGATTCTTCCTGCTTCTTCGGCATCAACACACCTTAAGAGATTAAGATCCGGGGTTCTTTTATACAATACCTCGCCGCTCAAAAAGACACCACCTGCATGTCGCCTAATGGTCCTCTTTTGATCTCCAGTAGCATGTTCAGGGTATTCTTGTGTTTTCAAGAACCTCCTGATGTCGTAGTACCATGGCTTGACGTTTGGTCCTTCTTCGATTGCATTGCAATAACCGTGTCTTTCCCTAATTTGGATTTCCAAAGTATCGACATGGGCGTTGCCTGGATAAGGTAGCATTGAAGCTAAAGTGGCAAGTGCGTCAGCTAGTTCATTGTGACATCGTGGGATGTACCTGAACTCTATCGATGCAAATCGCTTGTCGAGAATATTCACGTGTTGTCGGTAAGGGAGGAGCTTAACATCCCGAGTTTCCCATTCACCTTGAGATTGTTTGATAATTAGATCTGAATCTCCCATAATCAACAAATCTTCAATGCCCTGATCAATTGCCATGTTCATACCCATGATACAAGCTTCATACTCAGCCGTATTGTTCGTGCAAAAGAACCGAAGCCTAGCCGTAGCTGGGTAATGCTGACCGGTAGGAGAGATCAAGATTGTCCCAATCCCTACACCTTTAGCGTTTACCGCCCCATCGAAGAACATTTTCCAAGCATGATTGTCCTCCGAAACAACTTCTGTCGTGTTTACCTCTTCATCAGGAAAGTAGGTATTCAATGGTTGATACTCTTTGTCGATCGGGTTTTCGGCCAAGTGATCTGCCAATACTTGGGCTTTCATTGTTGTGCGAGTGACATAGACTATGTCAAACTCAGTGAGCAGGATTTGCCATTTCGCCAATCTTCCGGTGGGCATCGGTTTCTGGAATATATACTTCAAAGGATCCAACCGGGTAATAAGGTGAGTCGTATGAGCTTGGAGGTAGTGTCTCAATTTCTGAGCGACCCAATTTAAAGCACAACACGTTCTTTCCAGCAAAGTGTACTTGACCTCATAACTAGTGAACTTCTTGCTCAGGTAGTAGATTGCGTGCTCTTTCTTCCCTGTCGCATCGCGTTGTCCGAGGACACAACCAAAAGAGTAATCCAAGACTGTTAAATACAAGAAAAGAGGTCTCCCTGGCTCTGGCAGGACTAAGACTGGAGGGTTTGACAAATATTCTTTGATTTTGTCGAAAGCTTCTTGACATTTAGTTGTCCACTTGATTGCAGCGTCTTTCTTCAGCAACTTGAATATGGGCTCACATGTAGAAGTCAATTGGGCGATGAACCTATTGATGTAGTTTAATCGGCCCAGAAGACTCATTACGTCTTTCTTTGTTCTTGGAGGCGGTAAGTCCCGGATAGATTTTATCTTTGTGGGATCCAATTCTATACCTCTTCTACTGACTATGAAACCCAAGAGTTTACCTGATGGGACTCCAAAAGCGCATTTGGCCGGATTCAACTTCAAGTCGTACTTTCGCAACCTATCAAAGAATTTCCTCAAGTCTCGTACATGATCTCCCTGAGTTTTGGATTTGATGATCACGTCGTCCACGTACACCTTTATTTCCTGATGCATCATGTCGTGGAAAATGGCAGGCATAGCTCTCATGTATGTTGCTCCGGCATTTTTCAAACCGAATGGCATGACCCGGTAGCAGTAAGTCCCCCAAGGTATGGTAAAAGCAGTCTTCTCGGCGTCCTCTTCATCCATCAACACTTGATGATATCCCGCATAACAATCCACAAATGATTGTATCTCATGTTTGGCACAGTTATCAACGAGGATGTGGATGTTTGGTAAAGGAAAGTTATGCTTTATTCAGATCTCGGTAGTCCACGCATACTCGAGTGTTTTCATCCTTTTTTGGCACAGGCACAACATTGGCCAACCACGTGGTGTATTATACCACTCGAATTACCCCTGTTTTTAACTGCTTAGTGATTTATTCTTTGATTTTATCACTGATGTCAGTTTTGAACTTTCTTTGCTTCTGTTGCACTGGGCGACAGTAAAGGTAGATTGGCAACTTGTGCACCACTAGATCGGCTCCTAATCCTGGCATGTCATCGTAAGACCAAGCAAACGCGTCTTTAAATTCAAACAAGACCTGGATTATTGCATCTCGAGTTTTTTCATCTGTGTGGATGCTATCTTGGTCTCTCAGATCTCTTCAGCAGTTCCCAAATTAACCAGTTCAGTATCATTTAAGTTTGGCTTAGGTTTATTCTCAAAATGTTCCAATTCTCGATTTATTTCCCTAAAAGCCTCTTCTTCATCATATTCCGGTTTTTGGTTCATTATTTCCAGATTAGATGGCGTGTTCAGATTTGAGCATGAAGTCTACAAGCATGTCATGTTATTTAAAGCCGCATTATTAGGACTGAAAAGAAAGAATAAATAACAAAATTAGAAAGAGTGCAAAATGATGAAATATTTATTTCATTTTCTTGGAATTTTCTAAAGATAAACAAAGTTACATTGGGAAGAAAGAAAACAAAGAAAAACATCCAAGCTACGTCCTGAAGTAACTTGTGATGAAGGAAAAGTGACAGGACAAATCTACCAGAACTCCCGCCTGACTGGGAATGGTGTGGCCTTCCAATTTTGCAACTTGGCTTCTGGGCCCACATACAGCACCTCAGCGGTGCTTGTTCCTTCTCCCAATTGAACCATGTTAACATCGTAAAGCATTTGCCTCATGGCCCCACATATGTCTTCGATTTCCTCTGATGTGAAGACCTCATCTTCTTCTTCTTCACTGTATCTTGGCCGAACAAAAGTTTGGTACAAATGTGGCAACGGTCGTGGTAGAACCCATCCCTTCTCCTTTCTTTTATTGGCCCATTTCTCGTCTTCAGGGGTAGGGCAAAAGCCTACTCCAAAGAACTTTTCAGATGTGGGCAAAGTTATTAGCTTTGATACTCCCTGCAGGTACTTTCCCAAACCTTTACCTGGCTGGAAGCCGTGTTTGATCATTTCTCTTGCCAACATAATGGAGGCATTAGACAAAAAGGGTTGGGGGAAAGGGTTCCCTTCTTCGTGTTGGTCTGCCAATACAACCTCGAAAGCTTGATAAACGATGTGTTCGCTTCTTTCTTCCGCTTCTAAGCATGGGACGGATGGATCCCGATAAATTGACTGCTCGTCCTCCCCATGGACCACGATCTCTTGTCCCTTGTTTTCAAATTTTAACATCTGATGGAGGGTAGAGGGCACAGCCCCAGCCGCGTGAATCCATGGTCTTCCCAGAAGAGTTGTAGGAAGTGTCCATATCCAGGACTTGAAATGTCACTTCGAAATCTACCGGGCCGATGGTCATAATCACATCAATCTCCCCGACCGTGTCTCTCTTCACACCATCAAAGGCTCGCACGCATATGTTGTTGGGCCGAATTCTTTCAGCTCCAATTCCTATGCGGCCCAGAGTGGAAAGTGGGCATATGTCTACTCCTGAACCCCCATCCACCATGACCCTCTTCATGTAGTAGCCTTCACATTTGATAGTCAAATGCAAAGCTTTGTTGTGGGCCGCACCTTCCAAAGGAAAATCAGCCTTACTGAAAGAAATCTGATTGACTGTGAAGAATATCTCCGCCATTGTTTCAAGTTGTTCAGATGAAATCTCAATAGGCACATATGCCTCATTCAAGGTTTTTAGCAAAACCTTCTGATGTTCAGTAGACTTCATTAACAGGGACAACATGATACCTGCTCCGGGTATTTGCGTAGTTGGTCTATAGCCTCATAGTCGGGCATTTGCATCTTCTGAAAAAAGACCTCTGCCTCTTCAGCGCTTACAGGTTTTTTTGATGGGAAACGCCTTTGTGTGGCGTTATTTATCTCCTGCGTGTTTAAGTACTTTTGCCTCAAGATGCTCCCAGATGATTCTCCTGCAACCTCTTTTCCTTTGCGTGTAACGAGTGTCCGTTGATAGCTCCAAGGCACAGCGGATGGATCTGTCATAGGTTTTTGTTGCACACATGCAATAACCAAGGGTTCATCTGGTTGCAGTGGTTCAATTGGCTTTCAGGCCACATAGGTTCCCTTTGGTACATACACTATTGTTTCCCTCTTCAAATGAAACTTCTTGGGGGCACCTATTGACAGGGGTCTTTCCACTCGGCCTCGCGGGAGGTAAAGAACTCCACTCTTTTGAGACGATTCCTTCACTTCGATCGTCTTTTCAGATCCAGTCTTGGGAACTTCAACCTTTTTCCCCACTTTCTCTTGTTTTGGGGCAACGTCAGGCCACTTCTCCATGTTGGCGATGGCAATTATCGCTTTTAAGGCCGGGTCAAACTCCTTATCATCACAAATTATCCCAATTACTGGCCCGTTGTTGTGGGCTGGCAATGGGTTATTTGTCACATTTGGGATGTCTTCATCCGCGAAAACTATCCTTCCTTGATATATTAGATCTTGCACCGCCTTCTTCAAAGTCCAACAATTGTTGGTGCTATGTCCCTCAACACCTGAATGATAGGCACAGTATATTTCTCGTTGGTAGGCAGGAGAGTCTGGATTCTGCCTGTTTTGCGGAACGGGCTGTAATAGGTTCTCTTGCCTGAGTTTGGGAAAACGAGTGGAATATGGCTCCCCAATTGGTGTAAAGTTCATTTTGGGTGGCTCACGGTGGCGGGTATTATTTGGTCGGGAGTTGTATTGGTTTGGGTAGGGAGGTTGGTTTCTTTGGAATGGAGGTGGATTTCTGTTGGCTGGTGGCTGGTGGCTGCGGTCGTGCAAAAGGTTGAGCTTTCATGACCACATAGGGTGGAGGCGGAGGATCATAGGTCATGCTGTGATGTAAATAGTAATGCTGGGGGGCCTTTCAGAGAATACCTGCCTTGGGGTTCGGTATCTTCTATCTTCTACTGCTGCCATGACAGTTTCTTCTTTCTTTTTGCCCCTGGGCATCCCTCCAGACCCGTCTTGGATGTCTTGGGAAGTTGCCCGAATGGCCGCTTGACTCAAAATTTGACCCATTTTTAAGCCGTTCTCCACCATCTCTCCAATCTTGATTGCTTCGGTGAAAGGTTTTCCCATCGCTGACATCATATTTTGAAAATAGTTCGGCTCCTGAGCCTGGAGAAAGGTCGTGACCATTTCGATTTCATCCATGGGGGGTTTCACCCTCGACTCTTGTTCACGCCACTTGATGGCATATTCCCTGAAGCTCTCTGAGGGCTTCTTCTTCAAATTTGATAGAGAGTTTCTGTCTGGTGCAATGTCGATGTTGTACAAGAATTGTTTAACAAACTCTCTGGCCAAGTCGTCTCAAATGTGCCCGCGAGATATGTCCTGGTCTATGTACCATTCTGAGGCTATTCCAGCCAGACTCTCTCCGAAATATGCCATTAACAACTCCTCCTTCCCACCGGCACCTCGCAACTGATTGCAATACTTCTTGAGGTGAGCGATAGGATCGCCATGCCCATCATATTTTTCGAACTTTGGCATTTTGAATCCTGATGGCAAATGTACATGCGTGAACATGCATAAATCGGCGTAAGATACATTTTTCTGCCCGCTCAGACCTTGCATGTTTTTCAGGCTCTGCTCCAAGCTTCTCATTCTTTTTGCCATTTCATCCTGCTTGGGAGCTTTTGGATTTTGGCTTGGTAGGAGCTCATATTGAGGTGGCTGAGGATATATATTGGCAGCAACCTGGGTATGATCCCGTGTAAGGGGTGGTGCCGGGAATGTAAAAGATGAGGAATCAAAGAAAGGAGTATGTATGGTGGGATGCGTTGTGATTGGAACTGGCAAACCAACTGATGTTCTTGTGGATGTATCTAATGCTGTCACCCGAGGATAGGAAGTGGAGGGTGATTCGGAGAGGGTTGTGACATTAGAATACCCAAATAGAGTAGGCGGTAATTGGTGGGGGTATTGGAAATCCCACTTGACCTGAGGAGAAGTTCAGGGAACCCAGGGATCAGACTTGGGGGCTCTTTCCCGTTATTCCAATCGTCTAACATCTCCAACATGCGCCAGCGCAAAATTCTATTCTCCTCCAATGCTGCTGACTCAGTAGCCGAAATGGTTGTTATGGAGCTTCTTCCGAAACGGGAATGGTTGGTAGAGGGATTTCTGAAGACATGTTGGCACCTCTTTTCGATCTTGTGAAATAGGGATGGGTACTTTCGAGCTGCTGAACTCTTCCTTTGGACCTTGTGAAGTACGAATGTGATGCCAGATTACCACAAAATCAACCACTCTTTACTAAAACCTGGAGTTTAGTAAACAAACGGTTAGTCTGAAACAACATAACAGATAAGTAATCTCACATTGGGTGTGATGCACTTATATAGATGATTGTGTTGCTACATGTATTCGATTGCGATGCGTCATTCCGGTTTGTATTTTCCTTTGCTTTCATCCTCTATTGATCTTCTTTTCTTTTACCTTCACACCCACCCCCCCCTTCTATTTTTTTAGTGATGGTCGAATCTTATGTGGATTTCCTACGTATCATGTCCCCGCATGAATCAGACCGGGCGTAGTTCGAAAACAATAAACATAAGATATGAATGAAATATTTTTTGAATTTTATTTCACAAATTTCAAGCTTGAAACACTTTGCAAAATGACAACAATGAAGGAAAACTTTAAAAGGACAAACAGACTCTAAAAATAACAGACTCTTCTAAGCATGTTCCAACGCATTGAATCTTTGCGCCCGGGGGGCGTTTTTTGGCCTTGCCGCGGTTCTTGGTGTAAGATCTCTCTGTAGACTCCCCAACTCTGCCATGACTTGGTGGACACATTCCATGATTGAAGAGAAGAGGGTAGGCCGGGGTACTTGATCGCAGGTCAGGCATCTTATAGTGATGTAGTGCCCGATTTCATTAATCCTGGCCCTGATCATGTCTTTTTCTCTGAGCAGCTACCCTATGTGTCGGTTCTTTGCCCTTAATACTTGAGCGTTACCGGAGACTTGATCCAAAAGCCTATCTATTTTTCTTTCCATCCGTGCCATTAAGTCGTGGCAACGGTCTCTATCTACTTTGGCATCCCGGACTTGCCTGAGAATTTGCTCTCTAAAAGCGGCATTTGCTTCTCTTAAATCAACGATGATCGCCAATAATCTTTCTCTACCTGTTGTAGACGGAGTGCTTCTTGGTGGGCTGCTCTCTTCCATTTTGTCCGGATTGCAACTAAAGCCGCTTCTGCCTTTTCCAAGTCTTCCTAGTGCTCAAAGGCTTTCCTTTCCAAATCGTTTATAAGTATCTCATCATTCCGACTTCTCCTTGACCTTTCTGCGGTCAATTGCGTCTCCTGAATTTGAGTTCGGAGTGTTTCTCTTTCCTGCTCCCAACCGGCCCTTTCCTGATCGAAATCAGCCTGTTGTATGTCCATGGCAGCTTCCAGAATTCCCTTGTCCTCTTTTAAGGTGTTAATGCAAGATTGGAAATCTTGCATCGTTTCACGTTTAGCCTCCCTAACTCTGGTTTCTATCTCTTTCTCCCAATCGATGGCATACTTTACCGACCTTTCTGCCCTTTGCTCGGGCGTTGATTGGTTGTGGAACCATTCAAGATATGCGAGGCTCACTTCTCCTCGTTCTCGATCGGCAACCATTTCGTCGATGTCGGAGAGTTGACTACCGAACCATACCTTTTGTGCATAAGTCTCTCTTGGGAGCTCCTCCATCGTGAATTCCCATGTAAATGATCGTATATCTTCAATCGGGGGCCTTTTCGGTTCTCTACCCAGCTGCCGCATGACCCGTAGCGGGGCATATGGTTGGAATCCCCTGAAACCCATTAGTATGTAGAATGGGCGATATGTCGACATGTGCATGATTTTAGCGGAAGGGAACCAATAATAATTCCAGGTAAGTCGATCTGCTCTCAAAGAGTTGAGAAGTTCTTGCCATGTCCTTAAATCTTCTGGAAGGTTACAATGGGCAACTCTGTTCGTATGACAACGAATGTAATTCAGCCAGTCCACGTTGAAGTCTATCACAATTGGGTGATGATAGAGATGCTCTACAAACCACATTTGTAATAAAATATTACAACGTTCAAAATAATCATGTCCTTCTTGGCACCAAGTTAAGGCCCGAAAGATGTCTCCTAGGATCATAGGAAGAATAGTGTGTTCTTCGTTACTCTGTAAATATGAGACCACCGCAGCCAAACGGATTCTGATGCGCCCGCCACGTTCGGGAAAAACCATGGTTCCCAAAAAAGCGATCATAAAGGCATAGATTCTTAAGTCTCCCCAGGCGTCATAATTCAACTGGTTAACAAATTCAGTGTTTGAGAATTTCTCGAACCCTTTCTTATCACCAAATCTGTTATAGAGATACTCCAGCGGCACCCAACCGTTCTCCAAACAACCCATGGGAACTCGTCGGAGACATAACTTCTTCAAGAAATTATTCACACCCATTTGCCTAGGAGTTGCGGGTCTCTTTTTGTGCAAATCTCCCCCAAGCCCTGTGAGTCCGCCCAGTTCTTCCAAAGTGGGCGCCATTTCGCAGTCCCGAAATCTGAAAACATTGCTTGTTGAGTCCCAAAAACTCACTAAAGCTCTGATCAAATTTTTGTCCGGTTTTATCATCATAATGTCCGGAAGAAACTTGAGGTGCTTGTGGACTTGATTTCTTTCCCAAGCCGAAAAACTAGCCCACCATTTACAGAGCTGACCCGGGGTCTTGTCCTGGACCATGAACATGGGTGGCATTTCATCTCTCGCCCTTTTCTTGCCTATTCTTTGCGATGAAGTCATGCTGATCCTAGAAAAGATAAAAATAAAACTTAAGATTTTTCCAATTTTTTTTTATTAAAAAAAACGAATCTTGTTAATACGGCCTTTCAGCATTGAAGAAGATTTGAAGGCTGTATAACAAGATACAAGTGTGATGTCTATATTCTGTTTTTGCGAAATTAGTCCTTCGGCGCCCCTTTTGAAGCGTTTGGCTATTTTTGCAAAAATTTCCTAACTCTTGACTAAGGAAAAAACTCCTAATTTTAATATTATTATTATTATTTTTTTTTAAAATTCTTTTTTTTCTTTTTGAAAAAGCAGTATTAGTTTAGCCCGATATGGGTTGCCTACGTATCTCATGCTCGGTGAGAATCAAACTTGCGAGTTAGAAAATAAAAGAACTAAATCATTTTAAAAAAAAAAGAAAATAAACTATTTTTAACAGCATTTTTTAAAACAGATTATTTTCTTATCTTTCATAAAATCAACAAAATTAATCGGAAATTTTTTTTTGCATTTTTCAAAAATTATTTTCAAAGAAACTAAACTATTTTGTCGTAAAATTAAGAAAATTTATTTGGAATTTTTTTTTTGCATTTTTCAAAAAATTGTTTTTCAAAGAAACTAACTATTTAAAATTAACAAAATTTTATTGAGATTTTTTTTTATTATTTTGTTTGAAAAAAAAATATTTTCTAGAAAGAAAATAGACCATTTTTCGTAAAATTATTTTGATTCTACATCCTGACATTTTTCACTTTTATTCTCTCCCTCTCTAATAACAAACCGGTCGGCATGTAAGATCGAAATAAATGCACAGACAAAAGATGCATCAAGTTGGTCTTTTTGTTTCAGGTACACCTGTCCTAGACAAGCCCAACCCCTGTGTTGAGCCTCCTAAGTCAAATATGCACTTGATGCAAATAGACGTTCCTATCGGGGATTTGGCATAAGGTTTTATTATTCTAAGTCATCATCCTGTTGGAAAAGGTATCTAGATTGGCTTTAACTCGAGCGGACAACTCGAGCCGAAGAGTGTTAGTGCACCGGTAGCATGGCTTTCCGGCTTAACTGACAAAACTCTCCGCCTAAATATGTGTGACTACAAATCCTTCACCGGGTGCCAAGCACCACAGCTATCTTGAGAAAAAACGGGCTATGTCCAGCAAATGCCCGATATTATATTTCAAAAAGACTCAGAAGAGAAAAAATGGGTATCGGCACAATTTATATACAATTCACAAAATATCAAAGCGGTAAAAACAACATTTAGCACACTAAATACAAACATATAATAAAATCATATAATAAATAAGCCAAATAAAATAATTATTCAAAGCTCGAATTCTTAAACCCTGAACCTGTGGTTCTGGGTCTGTCTCCCCAGCAGAGTCGCCAGAGCTGTCACACCTCCTTTTAGCGCACCCCACCCCGAAGGGTAGATGCGTAAGGGAGTTTTTCCAATTTAAGTGACAATATTCGAAATAGGATTATTTATTTAATTCAGAGTCGCCACTTGGAATAAATTATGGTGTTCCAAGTCACCGATTTATTCAAATCCCAAATCGAGGAAATTTCTACTTTCCAAATGAAGTCTGCGAACCAGAAATTCTAAGTAAGGAAATCTGTTGACCCGAGGGAAGGTATTACGCACCCCCGAATCTCGTTGTTCTAGCACGGTCGCTTCAACTATCATAAATGGCTAAAGATACTTGATTTTATACATGTTTATAAATTATATGCTCTAATTAAACTTTAAACCGCTCTATTAATTTGAAACCGTACCAAAAGAAAAAAAACTGATTACAACATTGGACTTTTGACAAATAGGTAAAATAAAAAATGTATCTGGATTACTTTGAAACTATGCCTATTAAAATGATTTCTAGACTAAACAAAAATTCAATTTATCTAAAGATGTATAATTTTGTCATTTACAATTTAAACATGTACAAAATGATTTCTTATTCCGTGACTTGTTGACTTAGGGCCGAAGATTGACTAAAAAAGGAATTAAGAAAACTAGTGAGAAACTTGATCAACTATGCGAGGAACGAAAACATCGACCCTGATAATGTTTTAGTCTGTGTAAGTACCTATCTAAAATATTTTTTGATTGGCTTACGCAAAGCGTTAATACGTAGAGTGTTTTCATTTTTATTATTTTTTTTAAAACTGAAGTTCGCAACTAAATAATCGGGATTGCATCTGGTTCAAATAAAAGCTCTTAACAAGACATGAGTGTATAAATCCTAATTTTAATACATCTTGAACTCTATTACCGAACTAGATCAAAAATTCGTCTCCACGTGACTTGCAAAATTAGGACAATAGATAATAACTACCGAATTGCAAAGCTAACTCTAAGGTTTTATTATGAAGTCAACCACTGTTACTACAAACTTGTTCGGTAAGGGAATAAAATTTATCCTAACTCTAAAGTTTTACTACAAACCACTGTTACTACAAACTTGTAAAGCATACTTATTATGAAGCTAACTCTAACTCTATTTAAAATTTTAGTTACTACAAACTTGTGATAGTAATTCAAACATAGTACCAAAGTTAAACAGATTTACATGCTAACTAAGAGGTCGGCTCAATTTCACAACTCATGATTCATATCAAAACGTGCAGCGATTCTAGTTATACAAATATGCTTTACAAAAGCTATTGAACACACATATAGAAGATCTAATCTAATTTTGAAGTTGACAGGTAGTGATCCAAAGCGTAAACCAGCAGGCATTCTCATTTCCAGCTTAATTTCAAGTCTACACCAACAATGAAATCGAAATTGTGTACCTGGAATTTCAAGTAGGAAGATGGAAGAGAAAAATCAGTAGGCAGCTCCAACAGAACAAACCGCAACAGAAACCAACAGCAACCAACAGTAACAAAGAATGATTTAAAGCCACCAAGTGTATAGCCTAGTAACAAAATGAGGTTTCCAGAATTTTACACCAACAGAGAAAACCAATAGTTTGCAACCAAAGAATTCCTAGCCAAACGGGATATCAAACAAGATCGAAACAAGCAGCTTTAAAAGAAACCTTCAAACAACTTGAACACTCAGATATGGACAAGAAAAGAGGAAGAATTTCAGAATCTGTTTCTGAAAACTTAAGCTAATGTAACAATGTTACATGAGGTAAGATTGCTTTAAAAAAAACTGACTTTGAATCTTTCAATCTAATCCTTTCAACAAAATCCCAGGTAATGGCTAGAAGGAGCCTTAAAACCGATCTTATAGGCTCTAAAACTCACTGTTTTTCTCAAGCTTTCAGAACTGAGATTTTAAAACCCAAACCAATGCTTTCCTTCCTTACTTCTCTATTTTTCAGAATGTGTATTTCTGTATGTGTGTCTGTTCTCAAACTGTTTTCTTTTCTCCCTCTTATAGGATTCAAAAACAAAGATAGCAGCCCCCTTTTTAACATTTAAAAGTTGTCCAGCCACAATATCCCTCTGTATTTCCACTCAAAATATTATTTAAGCTTGATTTATTCATTTTTAAATCTAAAGTTGAACTCTAAGTGGAATGCCAAGCTGCCCTGCAGATCCCATTACCTTTTCCCATGTGCAATGCACCACTTTGCACCCTTGAATATTGTTTTTCTTTAGATTTCTAAACCAAACTTAAAAAACTAATATCCAATTCCAATTCCAATCCTATTTGTTATCACAACAGCTAGAAGCTTACAATCCAAACACAATTTTGAATCAAAATAGCAAATCTGAAACTTTGTTCCAATGTTCTAACAAACGAACCTACGAAACTAATCGACAACCTTCAATAAGTCGAATAAAACATGTACAATAGATAACCTAAAGTCGACAAACAACTTATAATTTACAGTAATTAGGCCGAGAGAAAAAATGAAGGAAGTACGAAACCAAATGTTCGACGACGCTAGTCGAAGCGAACACGTATTCTACAACATACACAATCCAATGAACAAACGGAATTAGAATTGACCAAATAAAAGGGTCTTTGAGAAGAGAATGAAAACTGGAACGGCCAAAAGAAAATTGAGAAGAATTCAACAAAGCTAAACTAAGCAAATACACAAAACAAACAAATGCCCAATTGGAATAAACAGGAAAAGAAAATTACCCCAAAAGAAATCAAAAAATTGGACGAATGAAATCGGATTCTGACTCGGGCCCTTTTGAGGTAAAAATAGACTTTAAACGATTGTTTTCGATTAAAACTAATCGGCTAAAATCAATTGATACCCCAATTCCTTGTCTTTCGCAGAGACTTTAAGTTCGATTTTCTTTCTAGGGTTCTTGGTCTCGATTTGGGATTCGAGACTCTCTGGTTGGATTCGAATGGAACAAAGGCTGGTTTGGGTGTGAGGGAGACGAGGTAAAGGTATTGTGCGAGTTTTAGGGCTAAAGGGAAGGTGCCGCCACCGGAATCTCGCGGCGGCGGCTAGGGTTCATGCCTGGATTTGGAGATTCAAGCGATTTCGGCATGATTTGAAGGGAAACGAGTTCATGGTTGGAACGGAGGGGATCTTGGCATGCTATGGTGTAAGTTTTGGGTGATTTGGGCCACCGGAACCGCCGTGAGGTGAATTCCGATGGCGGGAGGCGGCTAAGGCTTTTGGGGTTGTTCATCTCTAGGGTTAGAGATTTATTTAGGGGGAAATGAAAATGGATTTGGGGGTTTTGGTACATCAAAATGCAAGGATAATCCTGGGCCGTTAGATCATGAGAAATCAACGGCCAGGATTTGATTTAATTGGGGTCCGGGTTATTTAGGCGGGCTGGACGGGTTTGGGTAAGGGGTTAGTTGGGTTGGACGGGTTTGGGCAAGGGATTAGTTGGGTTGGGCTCGAATTTAACATTTGGAATTGGCCCAATCCGATTTTGAACTCTTTTAAATCTATTTCACTTTCTTTTGTTTTTTCTTTTAAAAAATAAAAACTAAAATTCTTAAAATCCTAAATTAACTTATAAAACCAAATTATCTTGTCAAAAATACTAATTAACTTCTAATGGTAATTATCACATATAATTTAATTATATTAAAAATACAATTTGGACATTAAATTCTAAAAATGCAAAAATACATATTCTTGTGATATGTTTTTTCATTTGTTTTGCAAAAAATAAACTTAAACTACCCCTAATTGCAAAGTTAGATAAAAAATGCAAACACGACCTATTTTTTTATTTTTGTTAATTTAAACACATATAATAACGCGTATACAAATGCAAACAATTACCGAAAATAACACGAAAATTCACAAAAAATATACACCGTAAAATAGATAATTTTTTTTTGTTTTGCTTTTGTGGGAGTAAATCATGTTAGACAAAAATCACGTGCTCACAACCGCAGACCAACGTAGGTTCCCAAAAGAGAACGTCAGTACCATCCATATTACTCAGTGAATCTCAACAATAGGGGAAGTAACTTTAATAACATAAACATTATGAGCAAAGGTTCTAAATGCATGTAAAACATAAAGCTTATAAGAATAATTCTAAATAATTGCATAATAGCAGTTATTGGATATTCTTAAAGAAATTATTTTCTTTTTATTTCTCGATAAAAATACTTCACTTTATACTTTGGGAGTTCCAACTGTGAGCACATGATTTTTGCACCGGGCAAACAATTCCAAAATTAAAATAAATATATTTTTGAGTGCAATTGCATGCCTTGTTTGAAAGTAGCTACATTTTGTGTGTTTGAATAATTGGAAAATTAGAAAAAAAAAATAGGTTAAGTACTTCCTTTGTTTGAGTTAATTAATTTTAAGAAGAAAATTATCAAAAAATAGTTTTAAATAGTGGAAATTAGGAAAAATAGTAGAAAAATTGCAAAAAATATTAGAAAAATAGAGTAATTAGGAAATTAAGTTTTTATAATATTCCATAAAAGAAAAAGAAAAAAAATACAAAAGAAAATACATAAAAAATAATTAATACATCAGAAAAATATAAATATATGTGGGTACAATAGCATTAGGTCAAATATGACCCATTTGAGAGGCCCAAGTGCATCAGCCTAAAGGCCAAGTTCGGTTCGCTGAGAAGCTAATGAATCTCAGCTGTTCATCATGACCAATCCAACGGCTGAGATAATTAGCAGAGTCAATTGATGTGAGATCGAATCCCAGCCGTCAATTTGAGATGATCTAAGGGTCAAGGGCTTCGGTCTCTAGAGTGACCTAACGGTGTCATTTTAGTAACAACGCTGAGAGCCGTTGATCCCCATCGAACCAACGGCCCAGATTTCTTAAGACATTTTGCCTATAAAAGGCTTTTGTCCGAAGTAATCCGGCCATTTTCCAAAAGCCCCAACCCTAGCCGCCATTCTCTCCAAATCTATCCTCTCTTCTTCGTCTTCAACCTCCAGCAAGCCCTAGCAGGCCATGGCAGCCACCACTCTCTACGGTGGTCGCCGGCCACCCCCAACCCCTCTCTTCTCTCTTTTCCTTCTTCTTCTCCTTCTTCTCCGACCAAGCCTCAAAACAGACCTCTTCTTCGAAAACTCCGGTCACCGGAACCTACCACCGGTGACCTCCAAACAATGAACCATCATCCCAAACCAATGCCAATAGGGCCGCCTTGGTCTGATCTACACCCCTACACCACACACCTCCCTCGAATCTTCCCCGAGCTTCTCGAATATCCAAAAAGAAGTCGCCGGAACCCTAACTCCGGCGACTCAAATCCCAACCCCCGATCAAGATCTAACCTTTTACCTTCCCCAAACACCCCTCTGTAAACCAAAAGTCTAAAGCCCCTGTCTTGACGGCTAAAGCAGAAAACAGAAAGAAAAAAATGAGAAAAAAAGAAAAACGAAAAAAAAAGAGAATAAAGAAAGGATTGAAAGAGACCGGAAAAGAAAGAAAAAGAGTGAAAGGGGAAGCTCAGGGGACAGGCCCTGCAAGCTAAGTACCCTAACCCTCTTCTTTGCTTTATCTGCTTTTCTTATCTGTTTACTTGTATGCTTTCTTTTTGTTTTAGATCTTGAAATCCTGCAACTTCATCTATTAGTATTAGAATTTTCTTAACTTGTTCATTTCTGTATCTCTTTCTGTTTTGTTTCGATTATGTTTAGTTTACTTAGCTTTAAAAGATATATCTCTTCTTCTTCATCTTCTTGGTTTGTGGTTTCCGATTGGTTAGGTTCAAAAGCATGACTGTGATTTTTCACACGTTTAGTTGTTTAGTCATTTGCTATATCTATCTCGCTTGTTTGGATTTTTGTTCTGATTTGGAGACTTGACTTGGATATCTTTCTTTTGTCTTTATCTTTCGTCTTCTGTTAGTATTAGGCCTCTCCATCCTGTTGATTTTCGATATTTCTTCTGTTATTCTGCATGTTTAGTTCTAATACTAGTTTAGTTGTTTGTCTCTTATTCTTTTTCATCTTTGTATTAGGTTTCTTTTTGTTAGTTTGCAATATCTTGACTGTTCTTCTTTCTGTGCTTAGTCTTAGTGAAAGTTTAGCCGTCTTTCTTCATTTCTTATATCAGAGTTATCATGTGTTTGATCTGGGTTTGCTTCTTTGATTCTAGAGATCTTCACATCCTTTGTTTATATTTAGGGTTTTCTTATTTGTTGGTTTTTTCAACATCCCTTCTGTTTGTTTTAGTACAAGTCTAGCCTCATTTCATGTCTATATCACCTCTTATGTGCTTTCATCTGCTAAATAAGTATGCTAATCTGATTCTGCTTCTCTTTATATCACTTTTACATGCTAGATTTAGGTTTCTTCTTCACTGTTTCTCCATATTCTTCCTTTCTTCACCTTCATGTCTGTATCAAGCTAGGATTAGTATTTGGAAGTAGATTCTGATTACCATGCTTATGTTATTCTGTTAAGGTCCATTGTTCTTATGTATGATATAAGCCATATTTCATTTCTTGTTTGACTGTTATGAGATCTAGTCTCTACTAAGTCTATGTCCATAAACTTTAAGGGTTTTAGGTCTTACAGTGAATCATTTAACATAAACTAGTTGTAACTAAGTCTGATTGATGTTAATTGACACTTTGATGCATGAAATTGGGTCATGTGAGTTGATTGATTAAGATTCATCATTATCAAATTTCCCTTCTGAGTTTTAATTGATTGATGAACAATGTTTGGTTTCATGTGGCTATGTGTGCAATTGTATGTTGAAATGGCTGAGTTTGCAATAGTTTATTGTTAGTATGAGCAGTGTTAATGCCCATTAATCGTAGGGAATTAGTTATAGCTGCAATAGTACTAAGTCTCATAAATGGCTAGTTTTTAAATAGGTTAAAACTGAAAATGAACAAAAATAGGCTATTAGATAAATAAGTGACCAAAGAGTGGTCAATTTTGCAAATTGACCAACTCTACAAGGTCCAAACACACTAGTCCACCTCAAAAGGGGCTAGTTGTGCAAAACGGGCTGAGCTTACAGATGCAGGCTCACCAAGGCTCATTTGAGCCCTGAATCTTAGGTGGCTAGGTCTGCAAAGACCTTAGCCCAGCCTGTGATCAGTCAAAGGCTGGAATTCCCAAAAATTGGCTAAGTCTGCAAATGCAGACTTGCCAAGGCTCTTTTTGAGCCCTGAACCTTAAGTGGCTAGGCCTGCAAAGGCCTTAGCCCAGCTTAGGTTCAGTAATTGGGCTTCAATTGCCCAAGCTAAGTCTCAACTTGAGACTGGCTAGAAGTTAAATAGTTTAAATGCATTAATAAAACAGGCTAGTCCTGCAATTAGTTTTAAAAGAATTTAAATAGGTCAATTTTGCAAGGATTGGCTAAGTTTGCAAATGCAGACTTGCCCAGGCTCATTTTGAGCCCTGAACCACAGGTGGCTAAGCCTGCAAAGGCTTGGGCCCAGCCTGTGTTCAGCAAATAGGTTTAATTACCCAAGCCAAGTCTCAGCTTGAGACTTGCTAAGTTTTAAATAGGCTAAATACATTAATAAGGCAAGCTGGTCCTGCAATTAGCTTAAAATGAACTAAAAGAGGCTATGTTTGAAATAATTAGAACTGGCCAGTCCTTAAATACCAATGCAAGGACTGGCCATTAGTTAAATAACTCCAAAAATGCTGGAAACCTGACCTATGTAGGTCGGGTAATTCAGCAGTGACCCTAGGGGTATAAAAGGAACCCAAAAAGGTAAATAGGTAAATAGTTTGAAACATAAAGAGTTATGGGAGTAATTTGTACCCCTGTTTTCTGCAATTTTGCAGAGATTAAAGGGTATAATGGTCTCCCTAAAAAGAGAAATCAGTAAAAATCTTCAACCCTTAGGGATATTTTGGTAAAGGCTCTAAAAAGGAATCTTTAGAACCTTCCAGCACATGCTGGAAGGGTTTTGGGTAACAGATTTTTGGGCCTAAGTGGAAGTTTCATAATTTTAAGAGGGGAGAAGTGGGATTTAATCCCATTCTTTCTCCCCAAGTCATCAGCTCATTCTCTTCCTATATATACCTCCTAAAAAGGGCTGATAGGGGGAATTCTTCAATTATTCTGGGGAGATTCTGAAAGTATTCTTAGGCTGGTTTTAGAAGGAAAATAAGAGTGAAAATATAGTAAAATAGCAAGTAATTTCCCTGCATTTTTCGAGTAAGAACGCCTGGTTTAGCTACTTGTCTCTGTGGGTTTGTCACAACCCAAACTGGAGGACCATGACTAGCACCCGACCATACTTGCCAAGCATCAACGTACCTTTTATCTAACCTTCTTTATTATCTTTTAGGCTGACTAGACCAATATAAATGGTAGACATGGATCATGAACAACCAACAATAAAATATGATTGCATGAACCTACATAACATGGGATGACCAGACAATCAAGAAACATGGTACAAGCTTCCACGCTAAAATGAAAGACTATACAACAAAAACCAGCCGACAAGGCATACCAAACTATACATGAGTCGACACTTGTCTATGAGCCTCTAAAGGAACATAAGTGCTGCAACATAGTCGGAACAGGGCCCCGACATACCCATAATGTCTATAACTAAAATGCATACCAAGACCAAGGCAAGTCCGGAGAAGGGATCTCGCCAATCACCGCTGAACTGGACAACCTACTGTGATGGGGGAGCTACACCTACCTGTCTATCAGGACCTGCAGCACGACATGCAGCGTCCATAAATAAAAGGACGTCGGTACGAATAAAGTACTGAGTATGTAAGGCAGAGAACCATAAATACGAACAGTAATGTAAGCAGGGATAGAGAATATAGAACCTGTAACATCTCAGTACCTCTGAGGGCTACTGACATGAAATACATGATACATATGTATAAATACATAATCTTTTAAAACATACGCCTCTGTGGGCATCATCATTATCATATCGTACCCGGCCGTAATAGGCTCGGTAAAAACATACCCGGCCATTATAAGGCTCGGTAGAATCGTACCCGGCCACGTGGAGCTCGGTAAAACCCAATTGATCAGTGGTTGCACAATAGGTGCCGTATCCGGCCGACTATAGTGCGGCTCGGTAAAGTAAAATAGATACATATATATAATGCATGCTCGACTCATGGAAACACCTTGTAGACCTTTCGGAGTGACGTAAGGTCGGTATCCTATGTACAACGTATTAGGACTAACTCTTCACTATGAACCTTATAGGAATCAGGAAGTACCAACAAGATTGATAACATAAGAATAAGAGAAGCAACATCAACATCAATCGTTCCATAAGAGGAGAAACAATGTAAGTACTGCTTAGCTTCTAAGAATAGAGTATCTTTGGAAGCTCGTTCATTACATTATGTTAATCGAAGTCGTGCAAAAGAAGGAAAGGGACAGCCACACATACCTTGTATATACTGCCACAATCTCAAGCTATGCAAACGTCACGACTCCTTAGTCTACAATAGGAGAAATGACACTATCGTTAATGTTTAAGCGTCGCAACTATTATGTACCAACCACAATCTATTTTGTGATGAAACGGACAGCACCTCCCCTATATATAGGACTTCACACCATTCAAAACAATCACCAAACAGCCTAAACAACATCAATAATAAACATATTGAGCCTTCCAAAACAGTCCACACACAACCTAATCACATCATACATATGACGGCCACTATAGTCGTATCAAACGACCCAAAAATATTACCAAGAACTAGCAGACCACAACCCAACATATATATGGTGTTTCTCCACACCCCGCCTCCTCCAAAACTCCACAAAACAGTAATAAAAACGCAGCCCAACAGCAACACAAAACAGTCCACAAAACAGTCCGCTACAAGTGAATAACTTGAACTCACGGCTTCCGATCACCGTCCCGTGAGTTCTTACATGTATATAACGAATTGCCATGAATTTACATCAGAATAAATGTATGGAATATAGCAGTAAACTCACCTTTGTTGTTGGATAACTCAGCCTTTAACTTGGTTCTTCAAACTCTAGTGTTTACCCCCAATTTGAACTTGAAAGAGAGGGAAAATCAATTAGGGTTTGTGGATAATTTTTGGGAGGAACTTTGCAGGGTCTTAGGTCTGGTTATTTGTGAAATATAAAGAGGTATATATTGCAGAAGATAAGCCTTTTAATGGGATGCTTTTCTGACCCGAAATTCCCTCTTTTGGGCCGATATTTAACCAAGTAGGTGACTCACCTACTTGCACCTAGTAGCTTGTGCAGTCTCACGAAAATGTCTATATCTCTCTATTCCAATGTCGTATTGCTAAACCGTTTAATGCGTTGGAAACTAGACTCATAGATCTTCAATTTTGTGGGTAGATCACCCCGTAATTCCAAGTATATTGGGAGAAATACTTAATAACATTTGACCTAAAGTTTAGGTAAAACTATGAACCTAAGTTGCAACAACTTTTGTCGACTTTTGTTTCATAACTCGTTTGATTTCAAGAATCATGATACGGATATTATATGATTCAAATACCTTAAATAATGACCTCCTAAGTATACTAAGCATTTATAGGTTTACCCAAAAGTACGAGTTACAACATCCTTGATTCGTTTAACGTCTAATACTTGTTAATCACCCTTATGCACCCTTGTATCACTTAAGATTAATCGGATTAACTTCTTATCATCTCAAGGATAATTCCTTCTTGGATTTGTGTTATCTAACTTATGGAATGAACTAACATGTGTGGATATGGGTTATAACACCCTCCCCCCCTTAGGAACATTCGTCCTCGAATGTAAGGGTTTATGGGGAGTCCAAATCATCGTGGATTCTAGCGGAAATTTTTGGTCAATTTTCCCCTATAAAATGGTCACTAGCAAAATTTGCAAGCAGCGAAGCTCAAAGTATGACCACACAAGGCTACACAAAGCATTATGGACATGGACATTATTTACATATCACCACTTTGTATTAAGGAAGAGAGTTCTCAAGTTATTGCTTACCTCGTAAAGCCATTTCACCTTTATAATGTATCTTGCGTTCCACCAACATCCTTGTTATCATCATTCTGGAATAGGTAAGGGTATTTAGACGTCATCTCTTCTTCCGCTTCCCATGTCATTTCTTTCACATTCTTGTTCCTCCACAATACTTTGACGGAAGCTACATCTTTTGTTCTCAGCTTGCAGACTTGTCGATCTAATATGGCCACTGGCACTTCTTCATATGATAGATCCTCCGTAACTTGAACATCTTTGATAGGGACAACTCGAGAAGGGTCTCCAATACATTTCCTCAACATAGATACATGGAATACCGGGTGGACAAATTCTAATTCGGATGGCAATTCTAACTCATAAGCAACTTGTCCAATTCGTTGAAGAATTTTATACGGACCGATATACCTTGGACTCAGCTTACCTTTCTTTCCAAAACGCATAACACCCTTCATTGGTGAAATCCTCAGGAAAACCCAATCACCAACCTCAAATTCTAAATCACGACGTCGGACATCGGAATAAGACTTTTGCCTGCTTTGTGCCGTCCTCAATCGTTCCTGTATCACTTTCACCTTCTCAATGGTTTGGTGAATCAAATCTGGCCCATATAATTCTGTTTCACCGACTTCAAACCATCCAACTGGTGATCTACATCTCCTCCCATATAGTGCCTCATATGGGGCCATTTTAATATTGGAATGGTAGCTATTATTGTAGGCAAATTCTATGAGTGGAAGATGGTCATCCCAATTTCCCTTAAAATCTAGAACACATGCTCGTAGCATATCTTCCAATGTCGGAATGGTACGTTCAGCCTGTCCGTCAGTCTGCGGATGAAATGCAGTGCTGAGATTCACCTGTGTGCCTAAACCTTTCTGAAAAGACCTCCAAAAGTTAGCCGTAAATTGAGCTCCTCGATCCGATATAATAGATACCGGCACACCATGAAGCCTAACAATCTCCTTGATATACAACTTCGCATAATCTTCAGTCGAGTAAGTTGTCTTAACTGGCAGAAAATGAGCACATTTTGTAAGTCGATCAACTATCACCCAGATAGAGTCAAACTTATGATAAGATCGAGGTAATCCAATAACGAAGTCCATATTAATCACCTCCCATTTCCAGGTCGGAATTTCTATATTCTGAAGCAATCCACCGGGTTTCTGATGTTCTATCTTTACTTGTTGACAATTGGGACACTGGGCTACAAATTCTGCAATAGACTTTTTCATGTTATCCCACCAATACTGCTCCTTGACATCATGATACATCTTTGTTGAGCCGGGATGGATGGAATATCGGGATTGATGAATTTCATTCATAATCTTTTCTCGCAATCTTGCTACATTCGGCACACATAATCGGCCCTGGTATCTCAGTGCCCCATCTCCTCCGATCTCGAAAGCCGTAATTTTACACTGCTGAATGTTCTCTCTCAATCGTAGTAAGATAGGATCTTCATATTGCCGTGCTTTTACCTCTGCTACCAAAGATGATTCTGATGTATTCTGTACAGTAACACTTCCGTCATCAGAGTCTAACAATCTGATTCTCATATTGGCTAGCTTATGAAGCTCTTTAGTCAACCCCCATCTACCTGCATCAATATGTACTAAGCTTCCCATTGACTTACGGCTGAGAGCATCCGCCACAACATTGGCTTTACCGGGATGATACAATATCTCGACGTCGTAGTCCTTCAGTAATTCAAGCCACCTACACTGCCCCAAATTCAACTCTTTCTGCTTGAAGATGTATTGTAGACTCTTGTGATCCGTGTAGATGTCAACATGGACGCCGTATAAGTAGTGCCGCCATATCTTCAAAGCATATATTACTGCAGCCAATTCCAAATCATGGGTTGGATAATTCTATTCATGCTTCTTCAATTGTCTTGATGCATATGAAATCACCTTCCCATGCTGCATCAACACGCACCCCAAACCTATACCTGAGGCATCACAATATACCACATATCCTTCTATTCCTTCAGGGAGAGTGAGCACCGGTGCAGATGTCAATCGATCCTTCAGCTCCTGAAAACTACGTTCACAAGTGTTAGACCACTGGAACTTGGTAGCTTTCCGTGTTAACTTAGTCAATGGTGCTGATATAGAGGAAAACCCTTCTACAAATCGCCTATAATATCCTGCTAGCCCCAGGAAGCTACGAACTTCTGATGGTATTGTAGGTCTCGGCCAATTCTTTACTGCATCAATCTTCTGAGTGTCGACACTAATACCCTCGTCAGATATCACATGGCCAAGGAATGCTACTGAGTTCAGCCGGAATTCACATTTGGCGAGCTTAGCATATAACTTACGATCCTGAAGCATCTGTAATACTATCCGCAAGTGGCTCGCATGTTCCTCCTCCGAACGAGAATACACCAGAATGTCATCAATGAATACAATCACGAACACATCAAGATAGGGCCTGAATACAGTATTCATGAGATCCATAAAAGCTGCTGGGGCATTTGTTAGCCCGGACGACATCACCAAGAACTCAAAGTGCCCATATCTTGTCCGAAAGGCCGTCTTTGGAATATACTTCTCCTTAACCCTCACCTGATGATATCCTGAACGTAAGTCAATCTTGGAGAAATACTTGGCACCCTGGGGTTGGTCAAATAGGTCGTCAATTCTTGGAAGTGGATACTTGTTCTTTATAGTAAACTTATTCAACTGCCGATAGTCGATACACATCCGTAATGACCCATCTTTCTTCCGCACGAATAGGACTTGGCGCACCCCAAGGTGAAGTGCTAGGTTTAATGAAGCCCTTATCCAGCAAGTCCTTTAACTGCACCTTCAACTCTCGCAGCTCTGCGGGGCCATTCTATATGGAGGGATAGAGATCGGTTGAGTGTCAGGCAACACATCAATGCTAAACTCAATCTCCCTTTCTGGAGGAAGACCTGGGAGTTCATTTGGGAAAACATCCGGAAATTCATTGACCACGGGGATAGATTGTAGAGTAGGCAGCTTCGCCTCTGCATCCCTAACGCGAACAAGATGATAAATGTAATCTTTTGAGATCATTTTCCTTGCCTTAAGATAGGAAATAAACCTTCCTTTCGATGTAGCAATGTTCCCCTTCCATTCAATGACGGGTTCACCAGGAAATTGAAACTTAACCATCTTCATACGACAGTCAACATTTGCATAGCATGAGGCCAACCAGTCCATTCCCAGTATCACATCAAAATCAACCATTTCTAATTCAAATAAATCTGCCGAGGTTTGACGACTACAAATCATCACAGTGCAACCTCTATATACCCTTCTAGCAATCACAGAATCTCCTATTGGAGTAGATACCGCAAGGGGTTTACTTATCAATTCGGGTTCAATGCCAAACTTATTAGCCACAAAGGGTGTAACATATGATAATGTAGATCTCGGATCAATCAACGCATATACATCATAAGAAAACACAGATAATATACCTGTAACAACATCTAGAGATGACTCGAGATCATGTCGACCTACTAGAGCATATGTTCAATTTTGAGCACCACTCGAACTCGGTCCTGCACCTCTACCTCTACCACGACCTGTCGACTGCTGAAAACCCCGTGCTGGAGGTCGAACTGATGAGGAAGAACCAGACACAGATCTAGTCGGTTGAGCCATACCATCACCTCCCCTGTTAGGACAATCCCTCATCATATGGCCAGGCTGTCCGCAAGAATAACACGCATCAGAACCTCGACGGCACAGTCCAAAGTGGACCTTGCCGCACCGATCACAATGTGGTGTTGGGGGTTTCGTCTGACTAGTATCCCTGTGATGTTGCGATCTAGATGCCTGCGAACTCTGACCTGGACCAAAATAGGATCGATCATATCAAGGCCTCTGAAACTGTGGAGGAGCACTAGCTACAGATGGCGCCGAACTCCTCGAAGACTGGGGCCTGGCGCTGCCTCTTAAGTCATCAGAATACCTTGAAAATCTCGCCCTCTTATGCTGGCCCCTATCCTGCTCCCTATCTGCCCTCTGCTGGCGCTTACGATCCTCTAGGGTCCGAGCATAAGCTTGAATACGGGAAATATCTATGCCTTCTACCAAGGAGGCTGTCATACACTCATTTATCAGGATGGGGTCCCAACCCGTTCG
Source organism: Nicotiana noctiflora (assembly GCA_032618575.1). Classification (NCBI taxonomy): domain Eukaryota; kingdom Viridiplantae; phylum Streptophyta; class Magnoliopsida; order Solanales; family Solanaceae; genus Nicotiana; species Nicotiana noctiflora. Next base: position 369,333 of record JASVEL010009149.1, on the reverse strand, counting down.
AGAACAAATGCACCCTATCACTCATCTCGGCCACCATATGGGGAGCATACCTTGCTAAAGAATCAAACTGCATACTATACTCTCGCACACTCATATTACCTTGTCTAAGGTTCAAGAACTTATCAGCTCTAGCTCGTCGTATCTCAACTGGCAAATAGTGACGAAGAAAGGCCTCAGAAAAATCCTTCCACACAGCTGGAGGAGCGTTCGGACCCCTGGATCTCTCCCAACTATCATACCAAAGAACCGCTAAATCCCGTAGCCGATAAGAAGCCAACTCTACTGCCTCTGTATCACTAACATGCATAACCCGTAGTGTACGATGAACCCGGTCAATAAAAGTCTGCGGATCCTCCTTGGGGTCTGATCCGGTAAACACTGGAGGGTCTAAATTAATAAAATCACGAACTCTTGTACTAACTGGTTTATCAGCAGCACCTGTATTCTGCCTCTGAGCCTGAGCAACTACCAAGCTAGTCAATAACTGCAAAGCACTCCGCATATCCTGGTCTGTAGTGCCAGACGGAGGAGCTGGAGGTGCTGGGTGCCACCTAATATCCTCTGGAGGAGACGGAGTAGATGAGGTATGAGACGGTATCTCACTCTGAGCCTCACTTTGGCCTGCTCTGGCTTGGGGCACCTGACTTGTACCCTCTCCCGCAGTCGTATCAAGCCGTCTACTAATTGTTTGTTTCCTAGTCGAAGGCATCGCTGAAAGAAAACAAGGTGAATATTAGAGACGAACACTTACGACTCAACTCTATGCACGATCTAGATTCGGGAAGAAGGTAACAACCCTAGATGTCATGTAGCCTCCCGATTATAAATGTGGCGCGCTACACATCCATAATCAAGACTCTACTAGACACGGCTCATAGACAATCCCTATGACAGACTTGCTCTGATACCAAGTTTGTCACGACCCAAACTGGAGGACCATGACTAGCACCCGACCATACTTGCCAAGCATCAACGTACCTTTTATCTAACCTTCTTTATTATCTTTTAGGCTGACTAGACCAATATAAATGGTAGACATGGATCATGAACAACCAACAATAAAATATGATTGCATGAACCTACATAACATGGGATGACCAGACAATCAAGAAATATGGTACAAGCTTCCACGCTAAAATGAAAGACTATACAACAAAAACCAGCCGACAAGGCATACCAAACTATACATGAGTCGACACTTGTCTATGAGCCTCTAAAGGAACATAAGGGCTACAACATAGTCGGAACAGGGCCCCGACATACCCATAATGTCTATAACAAAAATGTATACCAAGACCAAGGCAAGTCCGGAGAAGGGATCTCGCCAATCACCGCTGAACTGGACAACCTACTGTGATGGGGGAGCTACACCTGCCTGTCTATCAGGACCTGCAGCACGACATGCAGCGTCCACAAATAAAAGGACGTCAATACGAATAAAGTACTGAGTATGTAAGGCAGAGAACCATAAATATGAACAGCAATGTGAGCAGGGATAGAGAATATACAACCTGTAACATCTGAGTACCTCTGAGGGCTACTGACATGAAATACATGATACATATGTATAAATACATAATCTTTTAAAACATACGCCTCTGTGGGCATCATCATTATCATATCGTACCCGGCCGTAATAGGCTCGGTAAAAACATACCCGGCCATTATAAGGCTCGGTAGAATCGTACCCGGCCACGTGGAGCTCGGTAAAACCCAACTAATCAGTGGTTTCACAATAGGTGTCGTACCCGGCCGACTATAGTGCGGCTCGGTAAAGTAAAATAGATACATATATATAATGCATGCTCGACTCATGGAAACACCTTGTAGACCTTTCGGAGTGACGTAAGGTCGGTATCCTATGTACAACGTATTAGGACTAACTCTTCACTATGAACCTTATAGGAATCAGGAAGTACCAACAAGATTGATAACATAAGAATAAGAGAAGCAACATCAACATCAATCGTTCCATAAGAGGGGAAACAATGTAAGTACCGCTTAGCTTCTAAGAATAGAGTATCTTTGGAAGCTCGTTCATTACATTATGTTAATCGGAGTCGTGCAAAAGAAGGAAAGGGACAGCCACACATACCTTGTATATACTGCCACAATCTCAAGCTATGCAAACGTCACGACTCCTTAGTCTACAATAGGAGAAATGACACTATCGTTAACGTTTAAGTGTCGCAACTATTATGTACCAACCACAATCTATTTTGTGATGAAACGGACAGCACCTCCCCTATATATAGGACTTCACACCATTCAAAACAATCACCAAACAGCCTAAACAACATCAATAATAAACATATTGAGCCTTCCAAAACAGTCCACACACAACCTAATCACATCATACATATGACGGCCACTATAGTCGTATCAAACGACCCAAAAATATTACCAAGAACTAGCAGAACACAACCCAAAATATATATGGTGTTTCTCCACACCCTGCCTCCTCCAAAACTCCACAAAACAGTAATAAAAACGCAGCCCAACAGCAACACAAAACAGTCCACAAAACAGTCCGCTACAAGTGAATAACTTGAACTCACGGCTTCCGATCACCGTCCCGTGAGTTCTTACATGTATATAACGAATTGCCATGAATTTACAGCAGAATAAATGTATGAAATATAGCACTAAACTCACCTTTGTTGTTGGATAACTCAGCATTTAACTTGGTTCTTCAAACTCTAGTGTTTACCCCCAATTTGAACTTGAAAGAGAGGGAAAATCAATTAGGGTTTGTGGATAATTTTTGGGAGGAACTTCGCAGGGTCTTAGGTCTGGTTATTTGTGAAATATAAAGAGGTATATATTGCAGAAGATAAGCCTTTTAATGGGCTGCTTTTCTGACCCGAAATTCCCTCTTTTGGGCCGACATTTAACCAAGTAGGTGACTCACCTACTTGCACCTAGCAGCTTGTGCGGTCTCACGAAAATGTCTATATCTCTCTATTCCAATGTCGTATTGCTAAACCGTTTAATGCGTTGGAAACTAGACTCATAGATCTTCAATTTTGTGGGTAGATAACCCCGTAATTCCAAGTATATTGGGAGAAATACTTAATAACATTTGACCTAAAGTTTAGGTAAAACTATGAACCTAAGTTGCAACAACTTTTGTCGACTTTTGTTTCATAACTCGTTTGACTTCAAGAATCATGATACGGATATTATATGATTCAAATACCTTAAATCATGACCTCCTAAGTATACTAAGCATTTATAGGTTTACCCAAAAGTACGAGTTACAACATCCTTGATTCGTTTAACGTCTAATACTTGTTAATCACCCTTATGCACCCTTGTATCACTTAAGATTAATCGGATTAACTTCTTATCATCTCAAGGATAATTCCTTCTTGGATTTGTGTTATCTAACTTATGGAATGAACTAACGTGTGTGGATATGGGTTATAACAGGGGTTATCAGCTCAAATTTTGCTTGGACTCCTATCTTTGCTGTTGTTGTGGTTTTGTTCGTTGATATTCAATCTCCCACTGTTGCATTTGCTGTTCGAGTCTATTGTTGTGCTTATTGCTTACCCCCTAGAACTCATTGGCTTTTCTACTTGTTGATCAGGTACACTATTGTTCGATTAAAGCTGTATTGGTGATTTGACTGAAATAAAATGAAGATCCAGCTTGAATTACATGCTGTTCCGTAGCCTGTAGTTTAGTGTTATTATTTTGAATTTGTAATTTATTGCAGTAGGTAGTATCTGAAAAAAACAAAACACAAAAACAGTGTAATACATAGATTAATAGTAGTAGTGTAGTGTAGATAGTGCATCACCTAGTTAAATAGGTAAAAATCGTAAAACAAGGTTAAATAACTTTAGTATGAATCAATGACAGTAGGTTCGACCCATTCACGTAGTTAATCTGTTTTGGAAAGGGATAGTTAGATTAGAGTAAGCTCAAAAGAAAAACGGGTTAAAATGAAGTAATAACTCAATTAAAACTCGAGTTGTAGTATCAAGCAAGTTGATTAGTTTTATCACATCTGTGAACTCGTATATGGACGCAAATATGTTTAAAAGGGAAAGACAGTTAACAGAGGTAAAGAGTCATTTGCAACTGAGTATGTGATAATAAATGAGATCAAATCGCAGAAAATCCAGTTATATAATCTTGTGTAAATATCATTAGTCACTTAGTGTGGTAATCTGGTTATCATTAGTAAGTAATTGGACTGTATAAATCATGTTTCACATAGTTAAACTGTTTGCTCTTAATTTCCTAGTTAAATGACTTCAATGTTAGTATAGGTTAGTTCAGGAAAAATGAAGTATAAAAGGTAGTCGATTTTTTCACATGCAACAAGTTGTTATGGCTTAAGGTTAACATGAATCATCTTGTAATAGCGATTTTCCCTTTCTATTGAATAAATGAAAGTAATTTGATTTCATTCTCAATTCTAAGTGCCTGTTTTACTATGAATTTTGTATTTTGCTTTTGTTATTGTTACCTTAAATCTGGTATGGGCCTGTTATACAACATGGGCCTGAATTGTGGCGTGAATTTGATTGGGCGGTCAAGAGCAAGCCTGAAGACCGCCTGGGCCTTTAAGGCCTGAGCAGGCCTAATGCTAGTTTAAACAATGTAATGTAGGTCTAGGCCCAATCACAGCAAGCTCGACGGGCCTGGAATTTCAATACTGCAAACGGTTAAGGTAAAAACATGTATAGAAAAATATAATTGAATTAGGATGGACTTTTAAATGATTGGGACGAGCCTCGCACGATATTAAACAACGGGGCCCCCTTTTAGTTTTGATATAACATAATTAGATTCGGGAAGACTACTAGCGAAATCCATAGTCTTGCCCAAAAGAATTAAAAGCCGAAGGGTGCTATTAGGAACAATTTAATATACCTTCCTTGAAACGAGTGTGCACTTGGTGCGACTCAAATCTTAAATCTCGGCAAAGCTGAAATATACCGAAAGTCACAAGCGTACTGGTTGTGGTGTGACTCGAGGCGTGTTTTTGCGATGTCGCAATTCCGTAAAATATTTAAGTAAAAGCACATATATGCTGTTAAAATTTTGTATTGGGTCAAACAAGAGTCAAGAACGACAATTGAGCGACCGTGCTAAAACCACGGAACCCGGGAATGCCTAATACCTTCTCCCGGGTTAACAGAGTTCCTTATCCAGATCTTTGTTTCGCATACATTTACGAAAGAGTCAATTTCCTCGGATTCGGGATTAACCGGTAACTTGGGACACCATTATTTTCCCAAGTGGCGACTCTGATGATTAAAACAAAATCCCGAACCGATTGTCCTTTAAGTGGAAAAACTCCTTCCTCTATGCTATTATATCCGTTTCGGGTATTTGAACATCGAGGTATACCCTATGAGCACATCTTTATATGCTTTTTTCGTTGGGGTAGTAAAAAGGGAGGTGTGACAGCTCTGGCGACTCTGCTGGGGACCCCAACCCCGAACTTCGGTTTCAGGGTTTAAGAACTCGAGCTCCTTAGAATTGCCGTTCGTGATATTGTTTGACTTCACTATATGATTTGAACAACATGTTATGTGCTTTATTGCTTTGATACTATGTGGATTGTATATAAAAATTGTGCCGAAAACCCTTCTCTTCTTCACCCCGGGGATGTGCTTACTGGTTGAGACTCCCTTTCTGTTAAGTCACCAAAAATTAAGAAAATAGAGGCCGGATAAGTTACAAAGTCGATTGACTCCGCGAGTCACCGGTACGTAGCCCCCTCCTCGATTCGAGTTGTCCGCTCGGGTACACGGTCTAGCATTCTATGAAACCGTAAGATTTTGAACATAGGTCTAGGACGATTATTTGCATCATATCTGACTTAGGGGACTCAACACAGGGGTTGGGTCTGTCTAGGACAGGGGACCCGGTATTTGAAAAAGATCGAGCATATTATGTGTTGCATTTTATTGTCCTTGATCGTTATGCGGACCGGCGAAAATCCCGAGGATAGAAAAAATTGTTGAAAAGAAAAAAAAAAGAGAAGGAAATAAGAGTTAGTGAAATTGGGTATCCAGAAAATCTGAAAATTTGAAAAAAAAAATGGTTTTGTTGTTGAAATAATTGGTCAACTAATCTGACCGTACTACGCAGGTTTGATTCTCGTCATTAGGTGGGATATGTAGGCAACCCTTAAACGGGTCCAACCACACCTTTAGAAAAAGACCAAAAAGATTTTTTCTTTTCAAATAATCGAAGTGATTGCTATTTTTGGAAACGGCCGAATGTCCCGAAAGGACGCCGGAAGGCTGTTTTGGCAAAAATGGCCACTTCGAAAGCCATGATTCTTTCAAAAAAATAAAAACTTGCATTGAGAAAGATTTTCCTTTTTTCTAAATAAAATCGCCTTAATAAATGTGCAGGATGAGCACAATGTTGAATGAACATTTCTCCTTAATGAATAAAATCCCTTTGGAGTTGAAACTATGGTGGCAAGACGTGGGATCAGAAAGTCAGAACTGGGTCAAAGGTTACTTGAAAGATCTCATGGGGTTATTGGACATAATTCCCCGAGGCGACGTAATTAGAGCGTTGGTCACATATTGGGATCCTGCACACAATATATTACATCTCCCGGATTTTGAACTCACTCCTACTCTGGAGGAAATTGCTTTCTACATAGGGAAGAATGAGGTCCCCTTGAAAGGAAAATACCCGGTATCTCCAAGAACAGTAACGGTGCATCGTTTTCTGGATTCTTTGAAAATTGCTAGAAATATCCATAACGAAGATTTAGCCAACGGGTTTTGCTCCCTAAACTTCATCTGTAGTAGGTATGGACATATCGGGGGTTTCAACGACTCCACGAACAAGTTATGTAGCAAGTGCAACCGAGCAAAATGGGAGGAGCATCGAAGGTTTGCTTTCTTAGTGGCATTTCTCGGAATTGTCATATTATCGAGAAAAGATGGGCATCCAACCTTACGCCCCATACAGGGCCCTGCGACAGCTGGGTAGATGTCAAGTTATATCGAGAGATGGGGACCTCAGTTCACAAGCTATAGAAATTGGTCCGGATGGGCAATTCCCGGAAGCAAAGATCCGTCAAATTTGGAATGAGTGCCAAAACCTGAAAGTAGATACTTGTGTAAAAAATAGAGCTCGGGGAGAAGTATCGTCTGGATATTTCACGTGGTATCGACGGGGTGTTGAGCATGAACGGCTTTCGAAAAGACCTCACCTGCAAGATTTGGTGGAGCAATCTAAGGAAAACCAGAATTGGGCGGCCAAAGAAAGAGAATACAAGGCCAAGATCAGCTTGTTGGAAGAACAATTGAGAAATCTCCAGTTTGAAAGTGGTTTACAGGCAGCATCTGATGAGGGAGAGAAAAAGCAGCTGAAGAAAGAAAACGAAATGTTAAAGGCTCGGGTTGCTCAAATGAAAATTGCATCCGAGACCCCCGTTCGCTTAGCCCGGGACGAGAAATTGATTGAGACTCTCCGACGCAAAGTGAATGACTACAGCTTTGACTTGGACAAGGCGGAAAAGGAATTAGTCAGGGTTCGGAAGCAAATAACCAGAGATGCTGAGGAAAGAGCCAAGTTGGTTCGGCAGTTACAAGATAAGCATGAATTTGAGGTAGCTCGCCTGAGAAAGAAAATGGTTTCAGCCACGGTTAAAAGTAACAAGGTTATCAAGGATCTCGAAGAAGAGAGAGAGCATTGTTACACAACTATGGCTCGACTAGAGTTGGAGCTGCAGCAAATACAAAAAGATAACCAACATACCTTGGATGCTCGCACTGAACAGATAAGTCGACTGCTTCAAGAAAAGGGGTTATTCGAGAGAAGATTGTTCGCATTGCTCAATACATCACCCGGAAGAGTCAGCTGTGTGAAGATATGTCCCAAAAAACCTTTGTATCAGCGGTGAAGTTTTTTGTGCAGCAAGTCATGTCTGACCAGGATAGGCTCCAAAGGGGATTAGCACATAGGCCCGCGGCAAGACCGAACGATGTCTCGCGGGCACTAGGAGCATTAATGTATTCATAGAGCATGCATTCTATTTTTATTTTTCTTTACATTAGCATTACAACATCATCTTGTAAACCAATATTTTTGAACTATCAATGAAAATCAAGAGTTGTTGTCAATCCTTTTGCTTTATGTTATTTCTTTTAATTACGATAGGCAAATAAATGGGAACGCAATTATGAAATAAAAGAAGAAAAAAAAAGAGAGAGAAAAAGTGAAAAAAAAATGATTGGTTCAAATAAGTAAAGGCCGGGATGATGCATGACGACTCGAGGAAAATGTGTTTATTTTAAAGTCGTTGCATCTTATCTCTTCATGAGCTAACAACTAATGGGTGTTGATGTTTGTGAGCTTCAGATTTTTGTGGCAACTGGCATTCTGGCTACTCACCCTTACAACACGAGATATAAGAAAATGACAAAAGCTGTGTCGCAAGAGATTGAGGCAACTGTCATGGATCCCGCCCAAGAGGAAGAAATTGTGGACGTAGCGGGGATGAAGGAAGAGATGTACAAATTAAAACAGCAGATGGCCGAAATGTATCAGGCTTGGTCAAGGGGTCAACCCTTGCCAACTTACCCTGCCAATCCCACATACATCCCTCCAACTAACCCGAATCCAGAACCACCCACGATGAATGCACCTTCTACATACCCTGACTATCATCACTATTATGCTTCCACTTCCCAAGTACCACCACCTCCAACAAAACAAGTACCACCCCATCTACCCCAGGTTGCTCCAGTATACGTGGCACCTCCACCTGCCACCCTGCACAAATCATCTAGTGAACCAATGTTCCACATACAAGATCCTTATTACTACCCACCGGAGCCAACCTTTCGACAGCACGAATCTCACACTCCGCTGATGGAGAAGAGCGAAGAGAAACCTGCTAAAAATGCGGGGCAAGAGGAGATGGCTAGGAAGGTGAAAAGTTTGGAAAACGCCTTTCGCAATATGCAAGGATTGGGAGGGCAAGTAAGCGTGGCATACAAGGATTTGTGTCTGTTCCCTGAAGTGCAACTTCTTATTGGATTTAAGTTGCCGAAGTTTGATATGTATAGCGGACATGGAGACCCGGTGGCCCACCTCAGGGGATATTGCAGTAAAATGTGAGGTGCAGAAGGCACGGATGAGCTGTTGATGGCGTATTTTAGCCAAAGTTTAAGTGGTTCTGCTTTGGAGTGGTATACTCGCCAGGATCACACCAGGTGGTTCATCTGGGACGATCTCGCGCAAGCCTTCGCGAACCATTTTCAATACAATCTAGAAATCATACCAGATAGACTATCACTCACAAAGATGGAGAAAAAGCCGGGAGAAAGCTTCAGGGAGTTTGGTTTCAGGTGGAGAGAACAGGCGGCAAGGGTAGATCCGCCGATGAAGGAAGGAGATATGGTAGATTGTTTCTTACAGGCTTTGGAGCCTACTTATTATGGGCATTTAGTGTTAGCTATTGGGAAAAGTTTTAATGAGGTTGTGAAGATGGGAAGTTTTGTTGAGGAAGGTTTAAAAACCAACAAGATCATGAGTTTTTCTGCAATTAAGGCCACGAATCAGGCCATACATACTGGGAATGGAGGAACAATTGGGAAGAAGAAAAAGAAGAAGTAGCAGTTGTGGAAAGCAGGCCTTGGAACCGTAACCTACATCATCACCCACCAAGACCATACCATCCATACCCACCAAACCCATCAACTCCATACAACCCGCCAACCACACACAACCCACCAACCCCATACAATACACCAACCACATATAACCCACCGCCACCATATTACCCACCAACTGCCCCGTACTACCACCACCCACAAGCCCAAACCTACTCACCACCTCCGCCACATGTATGGCGAGCCCAAGCCCCACATAATGTTTACCACACACAAAACACATACCCTACTTCTAGAACCTACAGAAACCCAAACAGACCCAAGCCTGACCCAGAAATGAGGAATAGGACAAAGAAAACATTCACCCCGTTGGGAGAGTCATACACCAGCCTCTATCACAGATTAAAGGAATTGGGAATGCTGAGCCCAATTGAGTCTAAACTTCCAAACCCACCTCCGAAAAACATCGACCAGTCGGTCAGGTGTGAGTATTGCTCAGGAGCACCAGGACACGATACTGAAAAGTGTTGGCATTTAAAGAGTGCTATCCAGGATCTTATCGATAACCGGAGGATTGAAGTGCAGGCTCCGGAGGCTCCAAACATCACGCAAAACCCACTGCCAGCTCACCATGAAACACATATGAAGCTGTCACAGTCTGTTATGATGATTAAGGCCAGTAGCAGAACGGAAAATGAAGCTGAGAAAGGAAAAGTGATCGTTGAGGAACCAGTGAAAAGTCAAATAGTGGTGGAAAAGTTGAGGGTTGTAGTACCAGGCGCGAAGCCAGTATTAACAGTGAAAGGTGCGAATGTGGAACCAGTGATTATAAGGCCGGTGGTGCAGATTCCAGTAGTGAACACCAAGACTGTACCTTGGAATTACAACAAGGTAGCAGTGATCTACAAAGGGAAAGAGGTATCTGGAGAAATCAATGAAACTCACGGTTTAACTCGGTTCGGGAGGTGTTTTGCCCCGGAAGAGTTAAGAAGAATGAAAGCGGTGAAAGAGAATCAGTTGAAGAAGCCTGTGTTTGAAGAAGATGCGGAGGAATTCCTCAAAAAGATAAAATCGCAGGATTACTCTGTAGTCGAATAGTTGAGAAAAACCCCTGCACAGATTTCTTTGCTCTCGTTGTTAATACATTCGGAAAAACATAGGAAAGCTCTGATGAAGATACTGAATGAGGCTCATGTCCCAGAGAAGATCTCGGTCTGTCACCTTGAAAAGATTACCAATAAGATCTTCGAGTCTAATAAGATTACGTTCTCAGATAACGAATTGCCTATTGAGGGAACCGAGCATAATAGGGCGCTTTATCTTACGGTGAAAAGCGAGGAGTCGGTGGTTACCAGAGTGTTGATAGATAATGGTTCAAGCGCAAACATTTTCCCGCTGTCAACTCTGGGAAAGCTGAATGTCAGTCCGGATAGAATTCGGAGGAACAGTATAAATGTGAGAGGATTTGATGGTGGAGGTAAGAACACATTGGGAGACATTGTCTTGGAGGTGACCATTGGGCCTGTGGATTTTGCCATGGAATTTCAGGTGTTGGACATTGTTGTGTCCTATAATTTATTGTTGGGCCGACCATGGATCCACGCGGCCAAAGCAGTGCCGTCATCCTTGCACCAGATGGTCAAATTCGAATGGGAGCAACAAGAAATTATGGTGCATGGAGAGGAAAATACCTGCAGTGTTATGATGCCATTTGATGATGCTGATGGAGATAAGGGTCCTTAGGTCTACCAGGTGACAGACACCATAGTAGAGAACAAAATTGCTGAAGGAGAGGAACTGCCAATCCCTACGGTAGCACCTATTGCTGTGATGGTGGCCCGGGAAATGCTTAAAAACGAGTTTGCCCCAGGAAAAGGGCTGGGCAAAGCTTTGCAGGGAGTCACCCAACCAGTTCAACTTCCAGGGAACAAAGGCACTTTCGGCTTAGGATTCAAACCCACCTATGCCGACATCCAAAGAGCTTCCAAAACCAAAAAGAACTGGACCCTGCCTAAGCCTATACCCAAACTATCCGACACCTTTACCAAGCCTGGTACTAAAAATCGGACATCTGCTGCCTCAAGGTACATTGAGACCCGACCCGATGAAGAGCTTTTGATGAGATTTGAGAAGATATTTGGGGATGTGAACATGGTTGAGATGGGGGAAGGCACTAGCAAGATGGATGTGCAATTTGTGGGATCCGATGTTACGCTGAACAACTGGGAAGCCACTCCTTTCCCGATCAGGAAGGAGTCTTGGTAGTTAGCTTTGAAAATTTCATTATCATTTTCTCGGAAGAAACAATTGTTACTTTTTGTAGTCCTCCCACCCCCCCCCCCCCCCATGAAAAAGAAAAAAGTCAAAATGTATCCCGAACTTTGTTCATCTTTTTTATCAATGAAATGCAGTTTTCTTCTTTCTTCATTTTTGCCTTATTTCTTATTTTATCTTCTGTACAGTTCTGTATGTGCTGATTCTGATGCCATGTCATGCATGAAGGATTCTCGACCCAGTTCTGATAGTCGCATTATCATACAAGAAATTGAGGAGGATAGTGAGATAGAATGTGAGGATGAGGAAGCCCTGGAGGAAATAAGTAAGGACATGAACCAATATGAGGAAAAGCCCAAACCGAATTTGAGTGATACAGAATCAATCAATTTGGGGAGCGAAGATAATGTCCGGGAAACAAAAATTAGTGTTCATTTCCCCTCAGGGAAGAATTGATAAGGTTGTTGCATGAATTTAAGGACATCTTTGCTTGGTCCTATGATGATATGCCCGGACTTAGTACTGATTTGGTGGTACACAAGTTGCCTATCTACCCCGAATGCTGGCCAATAAAGCAAAAGTTACGGAAATTCAAAACGGACATTAGTGTAAAGATAAAAGAAGAGGTGAATAAGCAGTTTGAGGCGAAGGTCATACGAGTCACCAAATACCCCACCTGGTTGGCGAACGTTGTGCCGGTCCCAAAGAAAGATGGAAAAACCAGAGTGTGTGTGGACTACAGAGACCTCAACAAAGCCAGTCCAAAGGATAACTTCCCATTACCAAACATCCACATATTGATCGACAATTGCGCCAAGCATGAGATCCGTTCATTTGTAGATTGTTATGAGAAAACTGCTTTCATTACACCTTGGGGAATGTATTGTTACAGAGTAATGCCGTTTGGATTGAAGAATGCTGGGGCAACTTATATGAGGGCAATGACCACGATGTTTCATGACATGATGCACCAGGAAATCGAAGTGTATGTGGATGATGTCATCATAAAGTCCAAGAAGCAACCTGATCACGTGAGGGATCTGAGAAAGTTTTTTCAAAGACTCCGGAGGTACAATCTTAAACTCAACCGTGCGAAATGCGCCTTCGGAGTGCCTTCAGGGAAGCTTTTGGGGTTCATAGTGAGTCGGCGAGGCATTGAACTAGATCCATCAGAGATCAAGGCCATCCAAAGTCTACCTCCGCCGAAGAACAAGAAGGAAGTAATGAGCTTATTGGGGAGGTTGAATTACATTAGCCGGTTCATCGCTCAGTTGACATCAACATGTGAGCCGATCTTCAAGTTGTTAAAGGAAGATGCAGCAGTGAAATGGACCGATGAATGTCAGGAAGCCTTCGACAAGATCAAGGATTATTTGGCCAATCCTCCAGTGTTAGTTCCTCCAGAGCCGGGGCGACCTCCGATTCTGTACTTGACAATGCTTGACAACTCTTTTGGTTGTGTGCTAGGCCAACACGACGAGGCGGGCAAGAAAGAGCAAGCTATATATTACCTCAGTAAGAAGTTCACATCTTACGAGGTGAAATATACTCGGCTGGAAAGAACTTGTTGCGCGTTGATCTGGGTGGCTCAGAAATTGAAGCATTATTTGTCAGCATATACCACATACTTGATATCACGGTTGGATCCTCTGAAGTACATATTTCAGAAGCCTATGCCTACAGGGAGACTTGCTAAATGGCAGATTCTGCTCACAGAATTTGACATTATCTATGTGACTCGTACGATAATGAAGGCGCAAGCAATTGCGGACCACTTAGCAGAGAATCCAGTGGATGATGAATATGAGCCATTAAAGACATATTTTCCGGATGAGAAGGCAATGAATGTCGAGGAAATAGAACAAGATGAGAAGCCAGGATGGAAGATGTACTTCGACGGAACCGTCAACAGTAAGGGCGTTGGTATCGGAGCAGTACTCATTTCAGGAACGGGTCAACATTATCCCGTCACATCTCAGCTTCGATTTTTCTGTACCAACAACATGGCCGAATATGAGGCGTGTATCTTGGGATTAAGGATGGCAATAGACATGGGTATTCAAGAGATTTTGGTCATGGATGACTCGGATCTTTTGGTACACCAAATCCAGAGAGAATGGGAGACAAGAGATTTGAAATTGATACCTTACCGGTATTGTTTGCACGAGTTGTCCCAAAGATTCCAGTTCATAGAATTCAAACACATCCCAAGAATGCACAATGAGGTTGTAGATGCTTTGGCCACACTGTCCTCCATGCTGCATCATCCGGACAAAACCTACATAGATCCACTCCAGATCCAGGTCCGTGATCAAAATGCTTACTGCTTTGCTGTGGAAGAAGAATTGGATGGAGAACCGTGGTATCATGACATCAGGGAATACCTGAGAGCTGGCAAATACCCAGAGAAGGCCACTGGAGATCAGAAAAGAACTATCAGGCACTTGGCTAATGGATTTTTTCTCGGTGGAGGAGTTATATACAAGAGAACAACCAGATCTGGGGTTATTGAGGTGTGTGGATGCACAACAAGCTGATGAGATTATGATTGAAGTACATGCTGGAGCCTGTGGACCCCACATGAGCGGATATGTCCTAGCAAAGAAGATTTTGAGAGCTGGGTATTATTGGCTCACTATGGAGCGTGATTGTATCAGGTATGTGAGGAAATGTCACCAATGCCAAATACATGGAGATCTAATTCACTCCCGGCCTTATGAATTGCATACAATGTCTGCACCTTGGCCATTTGTTGCCTGGGGCATGGATGTTATCAGTCCGACAGATCCAGCAGCTTCCAATGGGCATAGATTCATTTTGGTTGCGATCGATTATTTCACCAAGTGGGCTGAGGCGAAGACATTCAAGGCAGTGACAAAGAAAGCGGTGGTGGACTTTGTGCATGAGAATATTATATGCCGGTTCGGAATTCCCAAGGTGATCATCACAGACAATGGATCCAATCTAAATAGTCACCTCATGGCGGAAGTTTGCGAGAGATTTAAGATCACACACCGCAATTCCACACCTTATAGGCCAAAGGCGAATGGGGTAGTAGAAGCGGCAAATAAGAATATCAAGAAGATCCTCAAAAAAATGGTGGAGGGATCTAGGAAATGGCATAAAAAGTTACCTTTTGCTCTCATGGGTTACCGCACGATAGTGCGTACTTCTATTGGAACCACACCTAGTGTATGGGACAGAGGCTATCATACCCGCAGAAATAGAAATACTGTCATTACGGATCATAGCTGAGGTTGAAATAGATGACGAAGAATGGGTAAAACCCCGGCTGGAACACCTGAGTTTGATCGATGAAAAGAGATTGGCCGCGGTTTGCCATGGGCAGTTAAATCAACGGAGAATGGCCAGAGCATACAATAAGAAGGTGCGACCTCGGAAGTTTGAAGTCGGACAACTTGTATTGAGGCGTATCTTACCGCATTGGGCTGAGGCAAAGGGCAGGTTTGCGCCAAATTAGCAGGGACCATTTATGGTATCGCGGGTGTTGTCCAATGGGGCATTATATTTAACAAATGTTGAGAAAAGTGCGTAGAGACTGCTATCAACTTAGATGCGGTCAAAAGATACTATGTATGACTCCTTTTCAATTGTATGTTTTGTATTTTGTTGTGATTTTGGAATTAAAATGACGAAGGCGTTTTATTCTCTATCCAAACACTTTATCCATTGACACCCCTTTGAGCCTTAATGAATATATTCTTTCATATCCCTCTCTCGGAATCGCTTATAACGCAATGAGGAAAATGAAGATTAAAATTGACGAATTGGAAAGTGATGAATGAATGAAAATGAAAAAAAAAAGAAAAAAAAATGAAAAAAGACAAAGAAAATCGGGAAAGAGTCAAAAGAAATTCATTTAACTGATGACGTTGGATGATCTACGTCTGACTTGATCCCGAAAGGGTACGTAGGCAGCCTCGCTGAGGTTGAGTCACAACAAAGAAAAATCCAAAAATTCCCCACATATTGAAACTGGGGCAGACGTTATGTTGAATAAATTCCGAGAGTTGTAAATATTTTTGAACCCTCGTAAATTTTGAGCCTTTATACCTTTCTTTCTTAACCCATCCAAAAGCCACGTTCGGTCCAAAGAAAGACCTTCGGATCAATTCCAAAATGATAATAGATGCAATGAAGGAAGAGCAAGACATTGGATAACACCTGTGGTATAGAAAACAAAAGACAAAAGGAAAAATGAAAAAAAAATGAAAAATGAGAGAGTCTCATCGGTGAAAACCTTAACCGGCACTATGAGGCAATTGTGAGTTTGAGAGAAATAAAATGAGAGAGTCTTGTCAGCGAAAAACTTGAACGGCACTGCAGGGCGATTGTGAGGATGAGAGAGAATAAATGAGAGAGTCCTATTGGTGAAAACCTTTCGAGGCACTGTAGGGCGATCGCAAGGATTACCATGAAAAGAGAAAAGGCAACAAAAAATAGTATCGGTTTGGGTTGAAAACAATTCGGAGTCAGAATAATGATTGGAACGAACTGGGTCAGAGTTTAAATACATGGAATGGTTAGCGGAATCAGCCAACAAATGCCTAGATAAGTTCTATCATCTCTCCAAAAACACCCTTACCCTCTTTCATTTTTCTGCATTTCATTGTTTACCTTTTGATAGCTATCTACCAGCTCCTGATGACGAAAGCTGAAACAACACTGGATCAGAAAGAAAGAAGGGGAGGAAATAAAGAAGTTTGGCAAACATGGCCAAAGGAAAAGAAAACAAAACAAAAAAGGGAAAGGTAAGAAAATACAAAAAGAGTTCGCAAGAGATAGGCAGCCGAAAAGCCACACAGCAGGAGAAAAAGCAAAAAAGAGGAAAGCAATAAGAGGCAGGGACGGCAGATGCCAGTTGCCAGCAGTTTATATCTAATAAATTTTGTTTCATGATTCATGCAGGAACAAATTGTCACTATTCACTTTAAAGTGAATGTGACCAATGTGGAAAAATAGAAAACACCAAAAAGAGAAAGTTTGCCAATAAGTGGAGAAATTCACAGGTGAGAGACAATTGGTCAAAGAAAATACCAAAAAGAGGAAGGTAGCATCTTTAAAATTCATTCCCCGGTCATCAAGCTGAGGGAATACTTTTCTGCATTGCATCTCATGCACGTTTAATTTATGTCCGGGCGCCCACCTATCTAACAAGGGAATACTTTTCTGCATTGCATCTCATGCACATTTATTTTCTGTACAGGCGTCCACCTATCTAACAAGGGAATACTTTTCTGCATTGCATCTCATGCACGTTTAATTTCTGTCAGGCGCCCACCTATCTAACAAGGGAATACTTTTCTACATTGCATCTCAAGCACGTTAAATTTTTGTCCAGGCGCCCACCTATCTAACAAGAGAATACTTTTCTGCATTGCATCTCATGCACGTTTAATTTCTGTCCGGGCGCCCACCTATCTAACAAGGGAATACATTTCTCCATTGCATATCAAGCACGTTTAGTTTTTGTCAGGGCGCCCACCTATCTAACAAGGGAATACTTTTCCGCATTGCATCTCATGCACGTTTAATTTATGTCCGGCGCCCACCTATCTAACAAGGGAATACTTTTCCGCATTGCATCTCAAGCACGTTTAATTTCTGTCGGGCGCCCACCTATCTAACAAGGGAATACTTTTACGCACTGCATCTCATGCACGTTTAATTTCTGTCCGGGCGCCCACCTATCTAACAAGGGAATACTTTTCCGCATTGCATCTCATGCACGTTTAATTTATGTCCGGGCGCCCACCTATCTAACAAGGGAATACTTTTCGCATTGCATCTCATGCACGTTTAATTTCTGTCGGGCGCCCACCTATCTAACAAGGGAATACTTTTCTACATTGCATTTCATGCACGTTTAGTTTCTGTCCAGGCGCCCACCTATCTAACAAGCGAATACTTTTCTGCATTGCATCTCAAGCACGTTTAATTTCTGTCCAGGCGCCCACCTATCTAACAAGGGAATACTTTTCTGCATTGCATCTCATGCACGTTTAATTTCTATCAGGCGCCCACCTATCTAACAAGGGAATACTTTTCTGCATTGCATCTCAGGCACGTTTAATTTCTGCCAGGCGCCCACTTATCTAATAAGGGAATACTTTTCTGCATTGCATTTCATGCACGTTTAGTTTCTGTCCAGGCGCCCAGCTATCTAACAAGGGAATACATTTCTGCATATTTACTTCTTGCAATTTTTGGTTTTATGTTAGCTAAAAGCCCACACTGGGGCAGAAGAAAAAGTTTGTTGTTTTTGTTTTGTTTTGAGCAGGCTTCAGCTCGAGGACAAGAAGTATCATTGAAAATCAAAAAAAAAGGGAAAGCAAGAAAAGAAAATCAACAAAAAAGAGAGTCGGCATCACGGAAAATCAAGAAAAAAGAGAAGGAAGAGCAAAAGCTAGATTAGGAACAATTGTAATTATAGGATCATAGCTTAGAATAGCTTCTTCATTTTACATTCCTTATCCCTCAGTGCAATAAGGAGTAGGTCAGCAAGTCTTAACAGTTTCAATGCAACAGTAAGTCTGGTAGTTTTTAACTGCCAGACCTTCCCGAACTACACTAACATGATTCCTGTTTTGCCCAGGATATGTAGGCAACCTCTAAAGCAGGGTACGGTCAAAAGGTTTTCAAAATGCTTCTTACGAAATATGCCAGTGGGAAAAAATCTCTCATTACTACTCACTTGTCTTTGCACTGAAACTCTTCGTGTTCCCGAGCAAAGAGGGGCAGCTGTGAGCACATGATTTTTGCACCAGGCAAACAATTCCAAAATTAAAATAAATATATTTTTGAGTGCAATTGCATGCCTTGTTTGAAATTAGCTACATTTTGTGTGTTTGAATAATTGGAAATTAGAAAAATAAAAAAAAATAGGTTAAGTACTTCCTTTGTTTGAGTTAATTAATTTTAAGAAGAAAATTATCAAAAAAATAGTTTTTAATAGTGGAAATTAGGAAAAATAGTAGAAAAATTGCAAAAAATATTAGAAAAATAGTGTAAGTAGGAAATTAAGTTTTTATAATATTCCATAAAAGAAAAAGAAAAAAAAATAGAAAAGAAAATACATAAAAAATAATTAATACATCAGAAAAATATAAATATATGTGGGTACAATAGCATTGGGCCAAATATGACCCATTTGAGCGGCCCACGTGCATCAGCCCAAAGGCCAAGTTCGGTTCGCTGAGAAGCTAATGAATATCAGCCGTTCATCATGACCAATCCAACGGCTGAGATAATTAGCAGAGTCAATTGATGTGAGATCGAATCCCAGCCGTCAATTTGAGATGATCTAAGGGTCAAGGGCTTCGGTCTCTAGAGTGACCTAACGGCGTCGTTTTAGTAACAACGCTGAGAGCCGTTGATCCCCATCGAACCAACGGCCCAGATTTCCTAAGACATTTTTCCTATAAAAGGCTTTTGTCCGAAGAAATCCGGCCATTTTCCAAAAGCCCCAACCCTAGCCGCCATTCTCTCCAAATCTATCCTCTCTTCTTCGTCTTCAACCTCCAGCAAGCCCTAGCCGTCCATGGCGGCCACCACTCTCTACGGTGGTCGCCGGCCACCCCCAACCCCTCTCCTCTCTCTTTTCCTTCTTCTTCTCCTTCTTCTCAGACCAAGCCTCAAACAGACCCCTTCTTCGAAAACTCCGGTCACCGGAACCTACCACCGGTGACCTCCAAACAATGAACCATCATCCCAAACCAATGCCAATCGGGCCGCCTTGGTCTGATCTACACCCCTACACCACACACCTCCCTCGAATCTTCCCCGAGCTTCTCGAATATCCAAAAAGAAGTCGCCGGAACCCTAACTCCGGCGACTCAAATCCCAACCCCCGATCAAGATCTAACCTTTTACCTTCCCCAAACACCCCTCTGTAAACCAAAAGTCTAAAGCCCCTGTCTTGACGGCTAAAGCAGAAAACAGAAAGAAAAAAATGAGAAAAAAAGAAAAACGAAAAAAAGAGAATAAAGAAAGGTCTGAAAGAGACCGGAAAAGAAAGAAAAAGAGTGAAAGGGGAAGCTCAGGGGACAGGCCCTGCAAGCTAAGTACCCTAACCCTCTTCTTTGCTTTATCTGCTTTTCTTGTCTGTTTACTTGTATGCTTTCTTTTTGTTTTAGATCTTGAAATCCTGCAACTTCATCTATTAGTATTAGAATTTTCTTAACTTGTTCATTTCTGTATCTCTTTCTGTTTTGTTTCGATTATGTTTAGTTTACTTAGCTTTAAAATATATATCTCTTCTTCTTCATCTTCTTGGTTTGTGGTTTCTGATTGGTTAGTTTCAAAAGCATGACTATGATTCTTCACACATTTAGTTGTTTAGTCATTTGCTATATCTATCTCGCTTGTTTGGATTTTTGTTCTGATTTGGAGACTTGACTTGGATATCTTTCTTTTGTCTTTATCTTTCGTCTTCTGTTAGTATTAGACCTCTCCATCCTGTTGATTTTCGATATTTCTTCTGTTATTCTGCATGTTTAGTTCTAATACTAGTTTAGTTGTTTGTCTCTCATTCGTTTTCATCTTTGTATTAGGTTGTTTTTTGTTAGTTTGCAATATCTTGACTGTTCTTCTTTTTGTGCTTAGTCTTAGTGAAAGTTTAGTCGTCTTTCTTCATTTCTTATATCAGAGTTATCCTGTGTTTGATCTAGGTTTGCTTCTTTGATTCTAGAGATCTTCACATCCTTTGTTTATATTTAGGGTTTTCTTATTTGTTGGTTTTTTCAACATCCCTTCTGTTTGTTTTAGTACAAGTCTAGCCTCATTTCATGTCTATATCACCTCTTATGTGCTTTCATTTGCTAAATAAGTATGCTAATCTGATTCTGCTTCTCTTTATATCACTTTTACATGCTAGATTTAGGTTTCTTCTTCACTGTTTCTCCATATTCTTCTTTTCTTCACCTTCATGTATGTATCAAGCTAGGATTAGTATTTGGAAGTAGATTCTGATTACCATGCTTATGTTATTCTGTTAAGGTCCATTGTTCTTATGTCTGATATAAGCCATATTTCATTTCTTGTTGACTGTTAAGAGATCTAGTCTCTACTAAGTCTATGTCCATGAACTTTAAGGGTTTTAGGTCTTACAGTGAATCATTTAACATAAACTAGTTGTAACTAAGTCTGATTGATGTTAATTGACACTTTGATGCATGAAATTGGGTCATGTGAGTTGATTGATTAAGATTCATCATTATCAAATTTCCCTTCTGAGTTTTAATTGATTGATGAACAATGTTTGGTTTCATGCGGCTATGTGTGCAATTGTATGTGGAAATGGCTGAGTTTGCAATAGTTTATTGTTAGTATGAGCAGTGTTAATGCCCATTAATCTTAGGGAATTGGTTATAGCTGCAATAGTACTAAGTCTCATAAAAGGCTAGTTTTTAAATAGGTTAAAACTGAAAATGAACAAAAATAGGCTATTAGATAAATAAGTGACCAAAGAGTGGTCAATTTTGCAAATTGACCAACTCTACAAGGTCCAAACACACTAGTCCACCTCAAAGGGGCTAGTTGTGCAAAACTGGTTTAGCTTACAGATGCAGGCTCACTAAGGCTCAATTTGAGCCCTGAATCACAGGTGGCTAGGTCTGCAAAGGCCTTGGCCCAACCTGTGTTCAGTTAAATAGGTTAGTTATGCAAAATTGGTTAAGTCCGCAAATGCAGACTTGCCCAGGCTCATTTTTGAGCCCTGAACCTCAAGTGGCCAAGCCTGCAAAGGCTTTAGCCCAGCTTAGGTTCAGTAATTGGGCTTCAATTTCCCAAGCTAAGTCTCAACTTGAGACTGGCTAGAAGTTAAATAGTTTAAATGCATTAATAAAATAGGCTAGTCCTGCAATTCATTTTAAAAGAATTTAAATAGGCCAATTATGCAAGGACTGGCTAAGTCTGCAAATGCAGACTTGCCCAGGCTCATTTTGAGCCCTGAACCACAGGTGGCTAAGCCTGCAAAGGCTTGGGCCCAGCCTGTGTTCAGCAAATGGGTTTAATTACCCAAGCCAAGTCTCAACTTGAGACTGGCTAAGTTTTAAATAGGCTAAATACATTAATAAGGCAGGCTGGTCCTGCAATTAGCTTAAAATGAACTAAAAGAGGCTATGTTTGAAATAATTAGAACTGGCCATTCCTTAAATACCAATGCAAGGACTGGCCATTAGTTAAATAAGTCCAAAAATGCTGGAAACCTGACCTAGGTAGGTCGGGTAATTCAGCAGTGACCCTAGGGGTATAAAAGGAACCCAAAAAGGTAAATAGGTAAATAGTTTGAAACATAAAGGGTTATGGGAGTAATTTGTACCCCTGTTTTCTGCAATTTTGCAGAGATTAAAGGATATAATGGTCTCCCTAAAAAGAGAAATCAGTAAAAATCTTCAACCCTTAGGGATATTTTGGTAAAGGCTCTAAAAAGGAATCTTTAGAACCTTCCAGCACATGCTGGAAGGGTTTTGGATAACAGATTTTGGGGCCTAAGTGGAAGTTTC
Organism: Nicotiana noctiflora; assembly: GCA_032618575.1. Classification (NCBI taxonomy): domain Eukaryota; kingdom Viridiplantae; phylum Streptophyta; class Magnoliopsida; order Solanales; family Solanaceae; genus Nicotiana; species Nicotiana noctiflora. The sequence continues at coordinate 346,925 of JASVEL010009149.1, read as the reverse complement.
ATAATTTTAAGAGGGGAGAAGTGGGATTTAATCCCATTCTTTCTCCCCAAGTCATCATCCCATTCTCTTCCTATATATACCTCCTAAAAAGGGCTGATAGGGGGAATTCTTCAATTATTCTGGGGAGCTTCTGAAATTATTCTTAGGCTTGTTTTAGAAGGAAAATAAGAGTGAAAATACAGTAAAATAGCAAGTAATTTCCCTGCATTTTTCGAGTAAGAACGCCTGGTTTAGCTACTTGTCTCTGTGGGTTATCTGCTCAAATTTTGCTTGGACTCCTATCTTTGCTGTTGCTGTGGTTTTGTTCGTTGATATTCAATCTCCCACTGTTGCATTTGTTGTTCGAGTCTATTGCTGTGCTTATTGCTTACCCCCTAGAACTCATTGGCTTTTCTACTTGTTGATCAGGTACACTACTGTTCGATTAAAGCTGTATTGGTGATTTGACTGAAATAAAATGAAGATCCAGCTTGAATTACATGTTGTTCCGTAGCCTGTAGTTTAGTGTTATTATTTTGAATTTGTAATTTATTTGTTGTAGCAGTAGGTAGTATCTGAAAAAAACAAAACACAAAAACAGTGTAATAGATAGATTAATAGTAGTAGTGTAGTGTAGATAGTGCATCACCTAGTTAAATAGGTAAAAATCGTAAAACAAGGTTAAATAACTTTAGTATGAATCAATGACAGTAGGTTCGACCCATTCACGTAGTTAATTTGTTTTGGAAAGGGATAGTTAGATTAGAGTAAGCTCAAAAGAAAAACGGGTTAAAATGAAGTAATAACTCAATTAAAACCCGAGTTGTAGTATCAAGCAAGTTGATTAGTTTTATCACATATGTGAACTCGTATATGGACGCAAATATGTTTAAAAGGGAAAGACAGTTAACAGAGGTAAAGAGTCATTTGCAACTGAGTATGTGATAATAAATGAGAGCAAATCACAGAAAATCCAGTAATATAATCTTGTGTAAATATCATTAGTCACTTAGTGTGGTAATCTGGTTATCATTAGTAAGTAATTGGACTGTATAAATCATGCTTCACATAGTTAAACTGTTTGCTCTTAATTTCCTAGTTAAATGACTTCAATGTTAGTATAAGTTAGTTCTTAAAAAATGAAGTATTAAAGGTAGTCAGTTTTTCATATGCAACAAGTTGTTATGGCTTAAGGTTAACATGAATCATCTTGTAATAGCGATTTTTCCTTTCTATTGAATAAATGAAAGTAATTTGATTTCATTCTCAATTCTAAGTTCCTGTTTTACTGTGAATTTTGTATTTTGCTTTTGTTATTGTTACCTTAAATCTGGTATGGGCCTGTTATACAACATGGGCCTGAATTGTGGCGTGAATTTGATTGGGTGGTCAAGAGCAAGCCTGAAGACCGCCTGGGCCTTTAAGGCCTGGGCAGGCCTAATGCCAGTTTAAACAATGTAATGTAGGTCTAGGCCCAATCACAGCAAGCTCGACGGGCCTGAAATTTCAATACTGCAAACGGTTAAGGTAAAAACATGTATAGAAAAATATAATTGAACATTAGGATGGACTTTTAAATGATTGGGACGAGCCTCGCACGATATTAAACAACGGAGCCCCCTTTTAGTATTGATATAACATAATTAGATTCGGGAAGACTACTAGCGAAATCCATAGTCTTGCCCAAAAGAATTAAAAGCCGATAGACGCTATTAGGCACGATTTAATATACCTTCCTTGAAACGAGTGTGCACTTGGTGCGACTCAAATCTTAAATCTCGGCAAAGCTGAAATATACCGAAAGTCACAGGCGTACTGGTTGCGGTGTGACTCGAGGCGTGTTTTCGCGATGTCGCAATTCCGTAAAATATTTAAGTAAAAGCACATATATGTTGTTAAAATTTGTATTGGGTCAAACAAGAGTCAAGAACGACAATTGAGCGACCGTGCTAAAACCACGGAACCCGGGAATGCCTAATACCTTCTCCCGGGTTAACAGAGTTCCTTATCCAGATCTTTGTTTCGCAGACATTTATGAAAGAGTCAATTTCCTCGGATTCGGGATTAACCGGTGACTTGGGACACCATTATTTTCCCAAGTGGCGACTCTGATGATTAAAACAAAATCCCGAACCGATTGTCCTTTAAGTGGAAAAACTCCTTCCTCTATGCTATTATATCCGTTTCGGGTATTTGAACATCGAGGTATACCCTATGAGCACATATTTATATGTTTTTTTCGTTGGGGTAGTAAAAAGGGAGGTGTGACACCAACTATCCTGACTTAGTTATGTCTCAGTCACCGTGTGATCGACACGGGTTTGATCCCAACCTGATCGAATATGCCCAATCTACGAGGTGCCACTCGCTTCATGGTTCTCAGCACTCATGTATCATACCTTAGCATGATTAAGTAAATACTCAGCAGCGAGACCCTCGGCTCGTGTGCTCCCTACTTTGGAACAAGTAGTTTAAGGAAGTCAACGCCTTGATCAGGACCCTCAGCCTAGACGATGACCCCTTCTCACAATGAAGGATACTCCCCAAAAATCTTTTCTTTCTAAAACTTCTTCTTGTGACTTTTCAAGTCTAAATCTTTTCTTTATAGAACATTATGTACATTTTCATATTTGTGTCCTTAAATGTAAAGCATGGCATAAGAATGAAATAAACATATAAAAATATTTCTAAAGATTCTTTCTTCTTCATAATTTTCAGCATGAAAATAGCATGTAAGAATAACACAAAAAAATCTGAAAATTTAAGCACATATAGCATAATAGATCATCTAAACTTTTGCTAGAACAATTCTAAATTAATGGGTACTCACTCGCTCTAATTAAATAAAGGTATACTCTTTTAAGCAATTCATCAAACACCTCGTATGCGTGTTTTTGTGAGTTAAACCACTTTAGTAAAGGGTTATATCAACTCACCTCAAAACTTCTCGAGTCAATACGTAGGCCCAGTCTAATTGACACCAATCAAACAATCGATTCTACAACAATCAGTGCATTTTAATCAATTTTAAAGTACTACACCTAATTATAAAATTTATTGGTGATATAGAGGAAGAAGGGAATTAGCTATCTAATTCTTACATATTACTACTGTAGGGTAATTGACAACAGAAGAATTTACATACCTAAGTTCAAGAATAAGTGAGTTATGAATAACCCTCGAATTTTTATTCGTTGCCTGAGTGCTCTGGTTCGTGAGCGAACATAACTCAATGTTCTGCTTTTCATATAAGGCAGGCAAAAGCTTTTGCACTTTTTGAAGAATCGTGGATTCTGTTTTCTATAAGGCTTCATGCCTTTATTTTTGAGAATTTTTCATAAAGAGCATTCATAAAGACCTAATTAGCAATAAATAGAAACTATTTCTAATATTACATGATATAGGAATGTTTTACGGTATTCTATATTGTATTCAGTGTATTAAACAAGTTGTATTCAATAATACAATATTAAGATCCGTCGCATAAATTGGGATTGCTATAAATGACAAACTGTATTTAAGTGTATTAATATGTATTAAGCGTGAAAATAGTAACGGGTAAGCACAAATCTGGGGAAGATGAATAAGATAAAAATGGAAGGAAATCAAAAAAAATTTGATTTTCATTATTATAGTTAACTAACTTAAATATACCAAATCCATATGTATTCTTTTCTATATTAAAAAGGTGGCATGCTCGTGATTGATTTCATAGGTTTGCTTATGATGAGCACCATTGCTTGAAAGATTTCAATAATTTAGTAATCTTCTTCAATGATCATTTGCGACAAGCCATTCAAGAGTTAAAGAAAGAGTACCCAAACATTACACTCATTTATGGTGACTACTACAATGCCTATAAATATGTTTTACATTCTTTTCATGGAACGCAACAATTTTCATGATTGTATTTAATTGTATTCATACGTATTTGTAATTAAATGTTGTTAATAGTGGAATAATATATAACTGGAGCATCATTATTTTCACGCTAATATATTTATGTATGTAGTTGTATTTTTTTGTATTTAATTAGATTTAAAATATTGAAATAAAGTAGTATACAACAGTACAAATACACAGATATGAATTTGTGAAAAGGTGTATTAAGATGAAAGAGTGAAAATAGTAACGGGAGTTATATTGGATTGAGAAAAATAAGGCTTAAATATAGGAAATCATTAAATTTTGATTTTTTGCTACAAAAATAGAAAAGGTTATTATATTATGTAAAATTTTGAAAAGGTATTTATATGTTATAATTAGGTCTTAACTTATTTTGATTCTGTTTTCTATAAGGCTTCATGCCTTTATTTTTCCCATAGCCCTTTTATGGGCTTTAAGTCCCCTTTTCCTTTATTTTAACTAATAATTAAAGATACCCACTTTTAATAATTAATAATAGAAAAATTATTAATAGTTTCTAATTGTGTATGTATATATATATAATTTAGTTCTATAGTTAGCATGTCTCGAAACTTTTATAAATTTGAGAAGTGTTACAAACATGCCCATATGGCAGTCTTATAGACTATATGTGAGATAAATAAATACTTGTCTAAGTCATTTGTTTGTAATTGTCATGTTTGTCCTCTTGCTAGACAAGTTAGATTACCGTTTCTTTTCAGTATTTTAAATCTACTTCTTTTGTTGATCTAGTTCATATGGATGTTTGGGGACCCTATAGTGTATCTACCTACAATGGCTTCAAATACTTTCTAACTCTTGTTGATGACTATACTAGAATGACATGGGTGTTTCTTTTAAGACTCAAGAGTGGTGTATATGTTGTTTTGAAAGACTTCCTTCAGCTTATAAAAAATCAGTTTAAAACCACAGTCAAATGTGTCAGATTAGACAATGGACATGAATTTTTTAACACTCTTTGTTTAACACTTTTCAATTCCAAAGGGGTAATTCATCAAAGCAGTTGTATTCACACTCCATAACAAAATGAAGTTGTTGAAAGAAAACACACACCTTCTTGAAATAGGAAGAGCTTTAAGATTCCAAGCAAACATACCCTTGAAATTCTGGGGTGACTGTATCCTAACAGCAACATATATCATAAATAGGCTGCCTCATTCTGTACTATAGGGAAAATCTCCTTATGAATTCGTGGCAAGCCTCCTTCTCATGCTGAGAACCTTGGGTTGTCTTCGCTATGCCACTAAAACTGATTTTCATGATAAGTTCAACCCTAATTCTATACTTGGAGTTTTTATGGGCTATGCGCTGACACAAAAGGGATATAAAGTGTATAATATTGCTAACAAATTCATAGATTGCAGGGATGTGGTCTTTAAGGAAGAAGTATTCCCCTTTAAACATCCTAAACACAAGTTCCTAGTGACTTCTGATCCTATTCCCAGTCACCCTGATTCAGATATATTTCCACCCTCAAACACACCACCAACATCCTCTACTACTAATGAGACAGTAGTTCATATCCCTGATCCTTCAAATGATTTCACAGACTCACCTAATTCTTCTTCTAATCCTCCTACTGATACCCCTATTGAGTCTACTCACTCATCTTCCTTTGCTCCTTATTTACCCACAAAGTTGGCATCTAATCTTCATGATACATCCAACTCACAAATTAGAGAGTCAACTATGGTCTCTAAACCTCCCATCTGGCTGACTGATTATATTCACCTTCCTTTACCTTCTACATCTGCTTCTGCTTCATCCCTCTATCCTATACACAATTTCATTTCCTATTCTCACCTTTCCTCTCCATTTCAGGTCTTCCTAGCTTATTTTTCCTCTGATCTTGAACCAACATCTTTCTCTCAAACTGTCAAAGATGACAAGTGAATCAAGGCCATGAAACTTGAGATTAGGCATTAGAACAAAACAACACTTGGGAGGTTGTGACTTTGCCTCCTGATAAAGTTCCTATAGGGTGCAAATGGGTTTACAAGATCAAATATAATGCAGATGGCATAGTAGAAAGATTTAAGGCCAGATTAGTGGCCAAGGGATATACTCAACAAGAAGGAATTGACTTTCATGATACGTTCTTTCACGTAGCTAAGATGACTACAGTCGGAACTATTATTGTAGTTGTTGCACTTAGACACCGGCCTCTTTTTCAAATGGATGTCCACAACGCATTTCTAAATGGTGACTTACAGAAAGAAGTCTACATGACTATGCCTCAGGGATTTGGTAGCCAGGGGGAGCACAGGGTATGTAGACTACTCAAATCTCTCTATGGCTTGAAACAAGCCTCTAGGCAATGGAATTTGAAACTGACCCAAGCCCCTTTCCAATTTGGTTTTCATCGAAGCAAACATGACTAATTCTTTGTTTACTAAAACAACTAATGAAAAATTTATTCTCATACTTGTCTATGTAGATGACTTGCTCATTACAGGTAATGACCTTAAGGAGATTGAAGCATCAAAAACATCTTTGCATCAGAACTTCAAACTAAAGGATCTTGGAGAATTGTGATATTTTCTAGGAATTGAATTTGCTAGATCATCAGAAGGCATTTTCATGTCTCAAAGGAAATATGCCTTGGAGATGATTTCAGAAGCAGGACTCTTAGGGTCAAAGCCCAAGAAGACCCTAATGGAACAAAATCTAAAGCTTACAAGCATAGAGTTTGATGAGATTGTAATGGAGAACATTGGTGACAACATTCTGGAAGACAGAAGTATCTTTCAAAGATTAGTTGGAAAGCTTTTATACTTAACAATCACAAGACCTGGCATTGCATATTATGTGCAAAGCCTAAGCCAGTTTATGCATGCTCCAAAGAAGTCTCATTATGAAGCTGCATTACATATTGTGAAGTATATTAAGGATCAACCAGGGCTGGGACTTCTAATGTCATACAATAGTACAGAAAATGTTCAAGGTTTCTGTAACTCATATTAGGGAGCATATCCTATGTCTAGGAAATCAGTGACAGAATCCTATGTCACACTAGGGAATTCTCTCATTTCATGGAAGGCAAAGAAACAGTCCACTATCTCAAGGAGCTCAGCTGAGGATGAGTACAGAAGTATGGCTCATACAGTGGCAGAGTTGACATGGTTGATGGGCCTGCTAAAGGAACTAATAGTTGATATTAAAGAACATATAGAGTTGTTTTGCGATAACAAAGTTGCCTTATTGATTGCTGCGAATCCCATTTATCACAAAAGAACTAAACACATAGAAATTGATTGTCACTTCATAAGGGAAAAGTTTCAAGAGGGGCTGATCAAGAATGGACAAATAGGAAACAATGTGCAACCAGCAGACATCTTGACAAAGCTTTGAGACATCAACAATATATAACTGTGGTCTCCAAGTTGGGAATGAAAAATATTTTCCATTCTCAACTTGAGGGGGAGTGTTGAAATTAGTAGCTTAGTGTAGTTGTACCTATAGCTATTTATGATATAGTGTTCTAAAATGTACATTAGTGGATTTAGAGTTAGTTTAGTAATGAAAGTCACTGGGTATATATGTATATGTACAGTACACTTCCCATTTTCAGTTAGCATATAATGAGATCTGTTTGTCTCTCATTTCTCTCTCTATCTTCTTCCTCCTCCTTCGCTGAAGCTCAGAGATTAGCCATGGCAGACTTAGGGCTTAATTTTGACAAAAAGATATATTAATAAAAGGAAAAAGAAACCAACCTATATGGATGGAGTGAGATAAATGTTATACATGCGTATCCGTAGACAAAAATACTACTACAAGAATTACTACACTTCAATCCATAGGCAAAGATACAATGACAAAAGAAAAGAAAACAGCTAAATAATAATGCAAAAATTGAAGGGGAAGTCAGCCAGGGTCCTTTTCATCAACCTAACTGGAACAATTAGACAAGCTAAAATACAACAATTCATTGATCACCTTATGTCTATCAAAGTTAAAAATGAAACAGTGTTACAAATACCATTACAATGAAATGAACAAGGACTGAACTGGTGGCTGAAAATCTAATAATTATATCCGTTAAAGCTCGGTAGCTCTCCCAGAAGAAGGTTTCTCATTTACAAATGTTACCAAGAATATTTTCATAGCAGAGTATTAGAAGAAAGCAGTTGTTATTCCCGGGGACGAGCAAGCCAGAGAGAGCTCAGTGCTCGAAGCCGAGAGAAATAATCACTGATCGCAAGAAGAGCACGAGCTGATTGGCGAGTTGTCAATATACGATGCATTTGCTGCAATGTCTGTTGCCGAAGGTTATCAGCCTGAGGAGACATTTCATAGATTAGCCTATGCATGCAAAGAAAAGCTTCAAACATGTACAAAATGCAGGTAGACGTTTCCCATATGTTCTGAAGCAAATTTATGTAAATTATCATCACTATACTACAGCCACCCTTTGAGCAATGAGCGGGGAGATCAATAAACCCCCTTCTCCTCTCCTCCATTTTTGAGAGTAAGACACAAACTTCAGGCTTTAAGAAGAGAGAACATTCCCCTGGATAGAACTTAAAATCTTCAATTGATAACGACTCATCACGGATCTTCGCCAGTCGGATTCGTACAACTATTTCACACCAGGAGTATCTACAACTCCTAAAATAACAAGGCGTAAGCAACTTACGAACAAGGTCATGGCACAAACTGGGACATAGACTTTTACTTTATCAAGGCAATAGCAAGCGACTAATACTGATACGAGGTGTTTTATGATGAGGGATGTTAGATGGCTCTCTGCTGCTTGTGGCATTAATCCATTCTCTGGATGTTGCAAACGACTAAAAAGGATCTAACAAAGAAGCTTGGAATATTGTAACTTCCCCATTCCCTTCTTTTTTTGCTTCTTTCATTTTTTTTTTCAGAGGCAACTCGGAAAAGGTTAGGCAACAGAAAGATGCAAACGTTTGACACATCAATGATGAAGCTCAGGCTGTTAAGAAGCTCTTCACACAATCAAGCATACAATTTTCAAAGGTATAGACACAGAATATGAAGGATAAGCACCTGTCGTATGAAGCCCTCGAGAGTTCCGAGCTTCCCCATTGCCATGGCCATTTGACCCATATAATTAGCAACATTCCCCGAGGAACTTGAAGGTCCAAGGGACCCCGCCAGAGTCTCAGCCAAAGACTGCTGCAGTGCCTCCATTCCTTGGGATAAAGCATCTTCAGCCTGTTGGGATGACTCTTGCAAGTTGTTGATTGCCAATAATTGTTGTTCGGTTAAAGGCTCCAACTGGTTAATGAGGAGCTGCAACAAAATGGCAAGAAATTCAAGAACTAGCAGGAACGCTAAGTCAATAATGTCTTCCCGTCACCTTTACCCCTTCAAAAGAGAAAAAAGAAAGGAAATGTCCACTGTGTATTAGACTGTAGGAATTCCGAACTGGACGACATGGGTCGAGGGAGAGGTTTGGCTAAAGAAAGACCTTTATTTCACTAACAAGAACAGTAATGTAAACACAACAAATGGAGTTGCAAGCATGACGAAATAAGAGCAGTGCATCCCAAGAAAAATCTTTACCAAGAACTTCCAGCTAGAGAATTACGCTGAGGTCATGCAAATGGAGCTGTACGCAGAGAAGTAAGCAGGTGGAGAAGGGTAACATGCAAAGATTTTAGATGACTAAACCTAATCAGAAGAACCAGACGGAAGAAGGTAAGGGTGGAGGGAGAGTTGTAACAAAAGCGAGACAGTAGGGATCTCAGAGACAATTGAGCTGCTCATTCTCTGCACAAGAACCATCATCACAGGGACAACAAATAGGAGGCGGAGCGCGGAGCACACTGGAACCGGAGTAGTGCACCCCAAAAAGAGCATGCTTACTGGGAACTTCCAGCTAGAGAAGTAAACATAGGTAATTCATCAACATGTGGCAACAACTTAGGTCAGAAATCGACATGTGAAATATAGAAAAGGAATTGCTTTTACTAGAAAAACTGACTTGGATCACGGTAGACGTGCTTGGATCCCTTTATGGGTTGCTGAGACATTGGGGTTAATTCTTGAAATTTAAGCCTCAAAAACTGAGAACTCTTTCCAGGCTATGAACAACTACAATCCCATCATAAAAATTCCAAATGCATCCTGTTTTATTCTAGCACAGGCATCATATCTCACATGTCCAACCACCATTCACTAATTTAAGAGCTTTTCTTTTTCTGTTCTTTTTTTAGCCAGGGAGGCGGGGGGAGGGGGGGGGGGGGGAAGCTATTCATCAAGCTGTACAGTCACTTGTGGGAAGTAAAAGGCTCTCACCTTGAGGAGTTCAGACGAACGGAATCCACCAAGCCACAAGAAGCATCTCTCTGCTGGAGTTTTCCACATGCCCGACAATATGTGAAAAACGTCGGACTTTGCAGCATCACCTTTTATCCTGAATATGTCGTCATAGTGTGCTAAGATACCGTCGACAATTATGCGAAGTTCACCATCACCAGCATGAGAATTTACAGCTCCCCTTAGCTCATTAATTCGTCGGTTTTGCTCCTCCAACCATCGGGCATATTCTACATCAAATGCCAAAGCTCCTAGAAGGACCAGAAGTTAGTTTTACTTACTTTCACGGAGTTCTATATTAAAACTAGTTTTTACAAAATCAAATATTCTGAATTCAAGGGAATTCTATGTTATCTAAAGGAATAAAGACGACCAAATAGCAGATAAATCACTACTCCAAAGGAGAATAATTATTAATGACTATCTAAAAGCTGCCTTCATGGCTAATGCTCCTCCTTCATAACAGAGGATAACCAAGGAAGCCGCAAATTGTCATGGGGTGCTGCTGCGTATGCAAGAGGCTAAGAGAGGACGCATCAGAGCTATGGGTCCTTGTGTGCTCCTTCTCTAGCATCTCATAGGTGTTCACTAGAACAATCAAGGAAGTAATGTAAAGCTGGAATGCAGCTTGAAGACTACACTATTGTACCCGTTTTTGGTATATCTTAAAAGATCCTTATCAAAAATCAGATTGTATTTCTCTCTCTACCTCTTCAGCTCTCAGGCACACTCCCCGAGGAGCCTGAGTCTTTGGTTTTTCTCAGTTTTCATGAACACCACCAGCACCCCCACGAAATTCCGACCAGACCACTGAAAACGCCGACCTGCAGAAAGTCCCCACGCGCCGCCACGCGCGGCTCTTCCGGCGAGTCCATCTCCACGCGCCGGCGATTGAACAGTGCTCCGGTGCTTTTTTCGAAATTTTTCTTTTGGACAGCCTCTTCATGTGATAATTCCGAGCACATCCATCCAACATTTTCTGATTTCCGACAACTTTCATTTTTATAACTAAGGCAGGGCACCTATTTCGTTTCAGTTCTCAGATTTCAGCATTTCTTCTTTCTTTTTACTTCATTATGATGACTACCAAGCACCCCTTCTAAATCCAAATCTGAGCAGTTGGGTATAACTTCTCAAAATGGGAGAAAATAGGATATATTTCAATGCTGGATTCAAATCTTTTGACATCACCAAATGGAATTCCAACAAAGATATATGGTTTGAGTGGGTGGAGAGAAGTCGCAACATGTTGAGACGTTCATCCATGGGTAGAAAGACAATGGATTGGGTTTGCTATGTACTTAAAGAAGCATCGACAGATAAAATGAATTTGGTGAAGCGATGGAAGTACAAGGATCAGATGGCAGAATACTTTTGTACTAGGAAGTTCAATGTGCATGGTAGATACATGAGTATTCTATCGCTGAAGGGAGAAGGAAGGTCGGTTATTATAATCCCAGAGTTAGCTGTGAATGCAGGTTGGAAAGATATAGCAGCTAAGATAGAAAGATTCATATACCAGACTCCCAAAATGAATCCCACTCTCCCACCAAGATTCACTGAGGAAAACTATCCTTATGCTAAAGCAATTAAGGAGAGTAAATGGCAGTCCAGCACCCTTCGAGAGGCAAAGGTCAGTATAAAAAAGGGGGAGATATCTGTTGTGGAACCGTCAGGAAGCGAGGAAGAGGGTCTACTAAAAAGATGCATTATCGGTTCTTTCGAAGAAGAAATCAAAGAGAGACCCACCTTAGCAGACATAAGGCGATGGGCGAGCGCTTCATGGAGCAAAGCATATGGAATTAACATGTATGAAATGACTGGCAACATGTTTCTCTTTGAATTCCCGAACAGATATATGGCAGAGCAGATTTTGCAAGGAGAATGGAGATGGAAAAAGTTCAAGATTCATCTGGAATGGTGGAATCAAACTGCTGGATGCATTCCAAACTCTCAAATGGTGGAAACTTGCTGGATTAGAGCCATGGGGATTCCTTTACACCTATGGTCACAAAAGATCTTCAAAGAAATAGGAGATCTCTGTGGGGGATGGATTGCTACTGAAGAAGAAACTGATCTGAAGAACCATCTCAAGTGGGCCAGAATTAAAATTGTTGGTGATGGAAGAAAGATCCCTAATGAGGTTGGGATTGAAAGAGACGGAACCAAATTTTTCATCCCAATTTGGGCTGAAAGACAGGCAAGATTCGTGATGAATATGCCAGAAAACGATCAATCTTTTAAACTAGAGAGACACTTGAGCAAGCAAGTGGGGTGTACCATTTCGCAAAACACTGATAAAGGAAAGGCAAGTGTGAAACTGACAAATGGGTCGAGTTCAATGTCTCGGAGCATTGAAGCGACAAACAACGAGCTCAAATCCGTTGACTACGATGTGGCTGCTCAAGTCATTTATAATGATCTCTCGTGTGAGCTCCCTGATGAATTTAGGCAGAAGCTTTATATGGAGGAAATGGGAGGCCATTTTAACTTGAAGGTAAAAGAGTCCGGTCCAAGGAATCCAATGTCTAACGCAAACATTGATAGTATGCCAAAAGGAACATCAAACAGTTGCAGTCAGACGGAAGATAAAGCAGAGACATCAAGAACGGATAAGACTGAAGGGGCGCATATGATAAATACAATCTTGAGAGAAGAGCAAGCAGGAAGTGCTTTGGAACAACAAAAACAACTAAAGCATTCCAGCTCTATCCAAGACTGGGAAGTCGAGGAGGTGACTCCTATAGCAGTTCAGCAACACAATTTATCAATGGATAAAGACATGGATGCAACACTTTGGGTCCATCAAAATATGATCAAATTGGGGAAAATGTTTGGAGTAGATTTTCAAGGCCATGAAGAAGAAGCTTTGGAGCTTTTAATGCAAATTGACAGCTGCAGACAGGTTAGAAGGGTGGAGACAGAGCTGGAAACAAAAAAACAAAGGTTCAAAGGAGCACTAGAATTAAGAGGTCTAACTTCGTTTGACGTCAAATTTAAGAGTGATGGGAAAAGAAGCAGGGGAAGGGAGTTGTCAATCATTCCAATATGAAGATCAAAGTAATTTCATGGAATGTAAGGGGTTTGAATGACAAGAAGAAGAGGGAGATCATCAAAAGTCAAGTGCAAAATTGGAAGGCAGACATTATATGCATGCAAGAGACAAAAGTGGAGGGGAATATCAGGGAAATAGTCAATCAAATATGGGGGGGGAAGATGGGTGAGGTATGCAAGTCTAGACGCTAGCGGCACAAGAGGGGGGATTTTGTTTTTATGGGATTGCAGGGTATGGAAAGGAGAGATGTTGCAGACGGGTGCATACACTTTGACTTGTAAATTCGAGGCTCTTTTACAGGATTTTCAATGTCACATAACAGGAGTGTATGCTCCTAACTGCAGAAACGAAAGGAAAATAGTCTGGAGAGAAATTGGTGCAGTGAGGGGACTGTTTGAAGGTCCTTGGGCGATTTGTGGTGATTTCAATGTTACAAGGTACCCGTCTGAAAAACGGGAATGTTCTAGGAGGTCCAGAGCGATGGTGGAATTCTCGGATTTTATAGAAGATTTGGAGCTGATAGATCATCGACTCGAAGGAGGCTACTATACTTGGTTCAAAGGGGACAATCATGTAACCGCTTCAAGAATCGATAGATTTCTCATTTCAAATGAGTGGGATGAAAGCTTCAGTAACATCAAGCAAACTATCCAACAAAGGCTGATCTCTGACCATTCACCTGTGGCTCTATACTGTGGTGTTTGGGAAAAACCTAAATCATATTTTAAGTTTGAAAATTGGTGGCCGAATGTGGAAGGTTTTGAGGACAGAATTAGAGAATGGTGGACATCTTTTGCATTCATAGGAAGGCCAGATTACATTTTAGCTTGCAAGCTAAAAGCTCTCAAGGGCAAGTTAAAAGAATGGAGTAGAAGTTGTGAAGGTAATTTGGGATTGCAAAAATCAAAATTGCTGAGTCAACTTGCAGGGTTTGAGACCACGCAACAATTAAGAGCTTTGACAGAGGATGAATCAGTTAGGAAGGCAACAATTCTAATGGAGATTGAGGATCAACTCAAGAATGAAGAAAGTGCATGGAGACAGAAATCTAGGGCATTGTGGCTAAAAGAAGGGGACAAGAATACAAAATTTTTCCATCGAGTTGCAAATGCACATAAGAGGCACAACAACATTGATCAGCTACTTATTCGACAGGATGTAGTAGAGGATCCAGAAAGAATAGAGAACGAGATCATCGATTTTTACAAGGATTTGTACACAGAACCAGAAGAGTGGAGACCAACTGTCAATTTTGAAAATAGTCCGATAATTTCAGAATCAGAAAGAGAGTCTCTACAGCGTAACTTTGAGGAACAAGAAATCCTGAGTTGTTTGAAGATGTGCGCAACTGACAAGGCTCCAGGTCCGGATGGATACACAATGGGTTTTTTCATCAAATGTTGGGACATTTTGAAGAAAGATGTCATGGAAGCTTTCAACAACTTCCATTCTCAAGAAATGTTTGAGAAAAGCTTCAATGCAACGTATATAGCCTTGATTCCAAAGAAGACAGGTGCTAAAGAGTTGAGAGATTTCAGACCTATCAGTCTGATAGGGAGTTTCTACAAACTGCTCTCTAAAGTCTTGACTGAAAGACTGAAGAGTGTGGTAGGGAAAATTGTAGATGCTCAACAAATGGCTTTCATCAAAGGAAGACAAATAATAGACGCAGTGTTGATTGCCAACGAGGCAGTGGATTCAAGAATAAAAAAGAAAGAACCTGGAATCTTATGCAAATTAGATATTGAGAAAGCCTATGATCATGTAAACTGGAGTTTCCTACTCAGAATGTTAGAAGAAATGGGCTTTGGGCAGAAATGGATTAAATGGATGAAATTTTGCATATCAACTGTAACATTTTCCATTCTCATAAATGGATCCCCAAAAGGTTTTTTCCAATCACGCAGAGGTCTAAGACAAGGCGATCCTTTATCTCCCTTTTTATTCATTATAGCCATGGAGGGTCTGAACAACATGATCAAAACGGCTAAAGTTAGTGGATGGGTGAAAGGATTTGAGATAAACAGGAGTGGGGAAAACAATCTAGAGATCACACATCTCCAATATGCTGATGATACCCTTGTCTTCTGCGACGCAAAAACGGAGCAACTTAGATTCTTAAGGATCATTTTGGTCTTATTTGAGGGAGTCTCGGGATTACACATCAACTGGAGAAAGAGCAATATTTTTCCCATTAATGAAGTTAACAACATGGAGCAACTAACACAGATTCTGGGAGGAGAAGTTGGGTCCTTACCTTCTGTCTACCTTGGGATGCCGCTGGGTGCAAGATCCAAATCAAAAGAGATCTGGAATGCAGTCATAGAAAAGTGCGAGAAAAAGTTGTCAAGATGGAAATCACAATATCTATCATTGGGGGTAGGCTAATTCTAATCAACTCAGTATTAGACTCACTTCCGACTTATATGATGTCATTGTTTCCAATTCCAGCAAGCATTTTACAGAGATTGGACAAACTGAGAAGATCATTCCTTTGGCAAGGCAATAAGGAGAAAAGGGTATTCCATTTAGTTAAATGGAAGACACTCACACTGGCAAAAAAGCAAGGTGGTTTAGGAATAAGAAACTTGAAGAATCAAAGCAAGGCTCTTAGAATGAAATGGTTATGGAAGTACTCTCAAGAACCCCAATCATTATGGAGCAAAGTGATCAAAGCTAAGTATGGTGAGGAAAACAACCGGGTGTCACACGAAGTCAGAACAACATATGGTGTAAGTGTGTGGAAATCCATCGGAGAACTTTGGCCTATAATGAAGAATCACTCTTCCATAAGAGTGAACAACGGAAGGAAACACGTCATTCTGGAATGATAACTGGTTGGGACATGGAAGCTTAAAGGAAAGATACCCGGATATGTTTGGTTTAGCACAAAGCCAACATAGGACAGTAGCTGAGATGAGGAGCCATCAAGGATGGGAATTTGCTCTCAGAAGACGGTTGAATGACTGGGAGATAACAAGATTAGCTGACCTTTACAAAGAGCTGGAAGCATTCAGAGGTTTACAGGAAGGCTTCGACCAAATTTGGTGGCAGAGGCACAACAGAGGGATATATCAGGTGAAGGCCGCATACAAGATTTTGAATCATAATAATCAACAGGTAGACACATGGCCTTGGAAACATATATGGAGAACAAAGATTCCATACAAGGTAGCATGCTTCACTTGGCTATTAGTAAAGGAGGCGGTACTAACCCAGGATAATCTCATAAAAAGGGGAATCTCTCTGTGTTCAAGATGTTTTCTATGTGGGGAAAATGATGAAGCTGTCAGTCATCTATTTCTCCATTGCAAGATCACAGACAAACTATGGAAAATCTTTATTAGTCTTAGGGGTATTTCATGGTCAATGCCAAACAGGCCTAAAGATGTTCTTTATAGCTGGGAAGAAGCTGGAGTTGAATCATCTAGTAGAGAAAGATGGAGGACTGTACCAGCTTGTATCTGGTGGACTGTCTGGAGAGAAAGGAACGCTAGATGTTTTGAAGACAGAAGCAATCCAGTGCAGAAGATCAAACTCAATTGTATTCTTCTTTATTGTTTTTGGTGTAAACAGATTTACACAGAAGATACATTGACAATCATAGACATACTAGGATCTTGCTAGGAATCAATCCGTAACATCTATTTGTCCTTTTCATGTAAATTTGGTTTTCAGTACACCTTAAGTACTGACGTTATTAATATATACAATAGTTACCAATTCAAAAAAAAAGAAATAGGAGATTAGTCTATTATAGTGAGAATGATATGAAGACTACAGAGGTTCTTGTTTTGGTTATACTTGTGGTGCAAGGAGAGAATTCCTTTTTGTACGGAGAATTGGATTTTAAGCACGCGCCCTATGTGTGCATTTGTACCACGCAATCTTGGTAAGTAAATAATGAGACGCATTTGACTTATCCAGAAAAGGAAATGGAAAAAGAAAAGAATGCAATAACCTCCATACTCAACTTTCTTCGCTACTCTAGTTAGATTCTTCTACACTCTCCACAAAGCTATAGTACTTCCATTTTCCTTTTTAATTAAATACCTGTAAAACGTCCAATGCCTAAAACTCAGGCAATGATTTCCTTGGCATGATGAAACAAATGGATGAATATAGCAACCTAGTCCAATAATTCCAATAAAGAAAGCCACTAATGAAATTTGAAAGTCTGTAGAAAAAATAATACTTGTCTATAGATTACATTTTAAATTGAATGCCACCAAAAAATACACAAAGAACAGAAAGTAATAGTTCCTTTTCTAAAGCATTTATCCAAATATTTAGTCATATTGACTACCACTGGAAACCCATTTTCGTGTGGTAAATTTTCATCTCAAGACAAATTTGGTCCTTGGTTCTGTGTAGTTAAAATAATGTGGACACTCACTTCTTCAAAATCTTCAAATACAGCATTTCGCTTCAATCCCCCTACCCCAAAGAAAAAGGAAAGAGAAGAAAAACCAAAAAATGCCGTTTGATTACCCACTTTGAATGCTTTTATTTTTCACAGACAGACTAATACACAAGACATCTTGGGCTGAACTAAGAAATATGACATTAAGATATCAAACTGGTAGATGAAATAGCCTTTGTATACATAAAAGCTAGTACATTGGAAAAGAAAGCATAAATCAGATCAACTAGGGAATATATGATAATTTCCGTACGTGAACAAAATTCATTTAATAGTGTATTTACTTGTCCAAGTCACTGAGACACCTTACTATTGACTACATTAACTTTATGTGAAACCAACTCGAAGTCAGCAATAAACTACTCAGAGGGCATTATAATCATCAGAAGGATACCCATGCATCAATATGGACAAGAGGGTTAGTGCAGGTTCCACGCAACAATTCTGCCACTCATCTACTTTTACTTGATTATAACAGATAGTTATACCCTTCATTAGTCAGCCATACTATAATTCTTTGTATTTTATTATAACCGAGAAATCCCGAGGGACAGTGGTAGATAATTTTGTTAATTTTTTTGATAGATCAGTCATACTGAGAAGTGCATAAGTTTTAAAGAGAGAGAAGTCTGAATGCGGAAGATGAGCATACCATTTCCGCTCATCGACTGTGATTGATCTCCTGAACCTGAAATAAATATGCCCTGCAGCAAAAGAAAAAAATTGTCTCAAAAAGCTGATCATCTGAGAGGCCACAAGCTAATAACTATGGAGGTGCTAGCTGTACGTGTTAAAAGTGAAAAATAGACGAGGACACAAGAAATGCCAAACAAACCTGTTGTCGAGCTCGTTGAAGTTCCTGCTCTAGTTGTGTCAGCTTCATCCGGCTGCTCTCTAACTGTTGAACATATGCCTAGACCAACAAAAGCCACAAAATAAGGAATTACTATATTTGATACTAGATCTATTTTGACATTACAATCCGCGTACATGCATGTAGTACAGACACCCATATCACAAGCATAGATAAAGGAAAATACCTATTCTCTTAGGGATCGTTCGATCTGATGGATAAGCAAAAATAATCCTACGATAAAAATTTGGTATCACCTTATCCCTAGTTTGGTTACTAATCCTAAGATAAGTTATTCCACGATTAAAAATAGTACCGGGATGACTTAAACCTGCCAGAGAGTGGAATAGTAATCCTAGGATAAAGCAGTAAAATTAATAATCCCAGGATTAATACAACATACCAAAAAGTCAAAATAATACCAGTATAATTAATCCTAGTATAACTAATCCCAGCATAACTAGTCTTCAAACCAAACGACCCCTTAGAGTATTAACATAGTTCAACACTGTTTTTCTTATGCTCAGAAGATCTTTAGACCAAGAAATAATGTTACTCGTCACTTAAACAAGAAATCTCAAACTATAAGTTCTCAAGAAGTGGTTTACTCTGATATTCCACAAAAGAACTAATAGATGGCATCAATATATTAACATGCATTAAACTTCACTAACATCCCCCTAGGTTTCCATTCATGTTCAAGAATGGTTCCACTGGGGTCTCAAGGGTTATGTGGAAGATACCAATTTGTTCTTCGCTGTGAAAAACTCAACCACATTTCGTTCAAAACCTTCAGCATTATAATCCATTTTCATTCTTATCGTATCGATAAGAATAACTCTAAGCTCCTACATCAATACTTGAAAGAATAAAGTGTTCTATTTTTCTTATTTTTCCTAAAAATGGAACATATAAATTTCTTAAAGATGGGGAAACCCTGTATACGAGCCGTATACCAAAGGTAGAGAACCTACACTAAAAGGTTTTTCAAAAAAGAAAGTCAACCTTCTATACAAATACGGACCTTATGGGCACACATAAGCTCCCTCTTTTTTTGGTGAGAAAGAGGTACATGTAACCCCACTAATTATCCACCAATCTTCTACTGGATGCAGAAATCTTTCATTTATTCAGGGTACACTAGATTCTGAGCTAATAAATTGTGGCATTGAACCTTCTTTTCCCATTTTGACTAGTATTCTGACATTAAACTTTCAGATGCACCAGCTAAAACTTAAATGAGAGGACCTACTCAGGCAGGTTTCGAATGACCACAAACCAAAAGGTCATTAATTATAATTCCAAATTTAATATCAAGCATAGCGAATAGAGTATATACCAAATGAACAGAAATAGTGTTATAGCATGATAACTCACTTTTTTCCTTAGACGACTTTTTCGAGCCGCTTCACGATTTTGGGCAAGTCTACGAAGTGTCTGCACAACAAGAGTTCAACATCATTAAACTTTTCTTTTTTTCACTCATATTCTGTCATTCTAAATGTGACGATAAATATACGATACCTTCTGATCTCTTGTCCTGTCACTTCCATCAGACGCTACCGCACCCAGTTGTTGAGAATTTAGGAACTGCACCAGCAGTGATTGAATCTCAGTTTCATCAAGCATTTCTAGTACAGATTGTTTTACAGAATAAAATATAGTGAAACCACGTTCAGGAAAGTTCATCAGCTAATATGTTAAGGGCACAAACATGTTTATTTTTTCAATAAACTAAAAAAGAAAAAGCTGTATTTTTTTACGCTTTTAAAGGAAAACCAAATTGAATTTATGAAGTCAAACCAGTCAACCAAGCCTACTTGTGCTTACTGAAGTCAAGAATAGTCATAGCTCAAAACATATAATTAGAAATTATATACTAAAGATGGATTCGAGAAGTAATTGGCTTACCCTGTTCTTATCTTCAGTATCGGCATCTGTTGATGTACTAGGACTGATATCAGCCATCGTGGACTACCGCCAACTTTTTGGATGATCAATTCAGATTGGTACACAAATCAGATGTATATCTTCTGTAGAAATGCCAAGAGAGTAGATGATGTCAATACATATTGACGTGCGTACATCAAATTGTTAACTGCTAAAGCTATTTGGTAACAATATTAAAGCGCAAAAGACTTGTCTTGCAATAAGCTGGCTTAGTTACAAAGAGAAGGCATCTTGTTTAGCACGTCTTGTTATTTAACTTTACATACGATGAACATATGAATATCTTATCATCTCCCCAATGTCGTAACATACTTTTCTGAAACAGAAAAGAAACTAACAAGCTAGCTAAGATGGATGATGGAAAGTCAAGGTCTATTTATGCATATAGCATTCGACAACAAGTAAATTTTGTTCACCATAAAACCAATAACAAATTCAAGAAGATCATCTCCTAAGTATATATCTAGCAGAAAATGCGCACTCCTCGCTAACCCTAAGCTTCAGCCTAGTGAACATTGGCCAATAGGTTCATTCATCAGATGATTAGCCAACTGGGGATATGTCTTTTGGTGATGGTGATCCATAAAAGTTTACTCCTTTATCTATCAAGAGGCTTCTGAATGCTTTATTCTACAAAACCTCAAGTTGTTATGGTCAATACCAGAATCGGTGGTTGCATAATACCCAACCCCTCAAACTATTGGTTTCAAAATGCAAAATCGTCTTTTTCATTTTGGTAGGGGTGATAGACGAAGGGGAGGGATGAACTAGGTTGGCAAGGTGAATAGCAACGTATTTGACTTCACATGGTCCCTTTGAAAGATGCTAAAAAGTTCATGCTGAAGCAAAAAAACTAAGCTGCAGACTAAAAGACTTGTTATTCTGGCACCTTATACAACAAGATTCCATCAACTAATAAGTTACATCTCGGAGAACAAAAAAGGTTGACAACATCTAGTTGACACCTTTTTTCTTTCAAACGCTTGATATAGTTTAATTCTCTATTCTATATGAGTAAAGTTATTCATCTTACACGGTTACACCAAATTACAGAAAATAGAAAACAACGTACCGAAACCTAAGAAATACTAGAAAAGCAAATGAAAACCCAGCAAGTACCAGACACGTATCACTAGTAGTGAGGACAGAACTATCAAAAGCAACAGAATTGATGAATACACAGCTACGGAGATAAAACATATAAGCATAGACATTGCTGTAAAAGCATTTCTAAGAAGTAATTTCGCCTAAGCTGAAGAACATCTTCAGCGATCATACAGCTTTTCTCATATCAAAAGTAAAATAACACAAAATGTTAAAGATTTGCTCGTCTAATCCTCTAATCTTTATTTTTTGACGGTGGTGCCCGGACCAGCTTGCGCAGCACCTCGACTATTCCATCAAGTATCGATAACCTCCCACTAGCACAGATACTAGTAACTCTGCCCACCAAGTCTTAGCTGGATGTGAAAGAACTCACCTAGTATTTCTTTGCCTCTGCTTGGATTTGAACTCGAGTTCCCCGGAAGGATGAGCTTTTTGTTCTCTTAGACACCACTAATCTAAAATTGAACTTTCTAAGCTATACCATGATCAAGAATCAAGCTCACAACTCATATCTAGTAAAATCCAAACAAAATCTCCTTCCCAAAGCTTTTTGCTCATCAAGTCCTCCCCAATAGAAAAAAAAATACTTTTTGCTCATCAAGTCCTCAAAATCCAAACTTTATAAACTTCCAACCCCAAACACACACACCCAACTTATAAAAACAGTTTGCAATACAGTAGCAAGTTACATAATAACTGAAAATTAAAATAATACAGTAGCAAGATACATAATAACTGAAGATTACAGAAAGGTGAGCAACTTACAGTTCAAGAAACAAAAAGGGTCTATAGCAAAAGGCTCAAACTTTGCCACAAAGCCAAAGTTAGACAGCAAAACCATCAAATCTTGTTCCTTTTTCTGCTATTTTTCTTGGTTTTTTTGTCTCAGCTGTTTCTATAAATCAGTGAGATTTCAACTGAAGTTTACTACCAGCAAAAAAAACCCAATCAACCCCAGTTGTTGGGAAGTTCCCAGATGAGAAAGAAGCAGGTGAAAATTTGGGACAATGGGGGGTGACGTCTATACTTTGTCAGCTCTCGTTCTCTCTCTTACCAGCCAATTTTGACTTTTGGGTCACACTCTATTATTTCCTGTATTTTTTCTTGTGGGGGTAATTTTATTTTACTTCTATAATTTTTGAAGGTTGGTTCCTAATATTCGTAGAAATGCTTTTTATTTGATTTATTTTATTATAATAGTGATTTACGGATCAGTTTGTGTATATTTTTTGCTATTTTATGAAAAAATATTACCTATGTAATGCTATTAAACAAAAAATTTAGGACTAGCAATATAACAACAACTCAATAAAATCTCATGAGTGTGTGATTTAGGGAGGGTACTATCACGGCCCGGATTTATCCTACCATCCAGCGTCGTGATGGCACGTACTAACGAAGCTAGGCCAGCCAAACATTACACCTTCCCTATCAACATCACCAATAAAAATACTACCAATAATTAAATAAATGCGAAAGACTTTTAAATTTAATAAAATAATATAAGGATGCGGAATTTCAAAACACATCACTACCCCAAAACCCGGTGTACTACAACCAATGCATGAATAAAAATACATAAGTCTATTCCGGAACAATGAAAACAAACTGAAGTAAATGAAAAAGATTTCGGCCTGCGAACGCCAGCTAGGCTACTCGAAGAGTCCTCGGGCTGATGATAGCTCCTAGAATAAATATCCTACTGCTCCTGTCCGAAATTTGCTCCTGAATCTGTGCACAAAAAAATACACAGAGTGTAGCATCAGCACAACCGACCCCGTGTGCTGGTAAGTGTCTGGTCTAACCCCGGCGAAGTATTGACGAGGCTAGACAGGACTACCTAATCAACCTGTACAGTTCAATATACATATATACACCAAAAACAACAGAAATACAGAAGCTAAACAAATAAGAGGGAGGGAACATGTTGTGGGGAGTACAATTGAATATACAGTTCATCAGTATAATTAAGAAATATGGCACAACCATAATTATCACAGAATAAGAAATTCAATAGTTGTACGGCATCAACCTTCGTGCTTTTACTCTCATTCTTACCAAAACAATCATATAAAAATGCACGGCATTACCCTTTGTATTTTTCCTCACATAACTCTCATTTCATGGCACGGAATGACCCTTCGTGAAATTATAATCATAAATAGCACAGAATGGCCCTTCGTGCAATATCACTCTTCCTTACCCAAACAGCAGTCACAACCAAACGGGCAAAAATAATAAATAAATAACAAGTACTATCCCGGCAAGGGAGTAACACAATAAAAACTGGGTCCCGGCAAAGGAACAATAACAATAACTTTCACAACCCGGCAAGGGTAATACTAAGTATTTTTAACCATCCCGCCAAGGGATGTATCACAATTCCTTTCATACTTTCAACTTTAACTCAATAGCATTTATCGTTCGAGCCAACGCTCCAAAATATTAATATTTCACAACTTAATTCTCAACTTTGCACAGTCGTAGCAAATTATACTTTAACTTAAGTGAGTTCCAAATTTATCTCAAAACATGTACAAATAAAAACTCACGGTCATGCTAGACTCTGGTGTATAGACACTCATCATCACGCCTATACACCACACTCGATCAATTAGCAAATAGCATTGATGACACTCTAATCCTATTCCCTCAAGCCAAAGTTAGATCAAACACTTGCCTCGAATGTTTACGGCCAACTCAATCTTCAAGCAATGTCTTTCCTTTCGAATTTCGCTCCAACTAAATCATATCTATACATAATTTATTTAATATCATCAATAATACTCAACAATCCAACCCAAATGCCAAATTAAAGTCTTTCTAACATTCTGCCCAAAAATCGCAAAACTGACCATGGGCCCGCTTGGCCAAAACTCGATGTTCGAACCAAAATAAATTCACCCATACTCCCGCGAGTGAAAATATATAATTTTTTCTTAAATCCGACCCTAAAATGAGGTCCAAATCACTATTTCTTTGAAAACTCTAACTCTACCCAATTCTCTAATTTTCTACCTATTTTCTCATATTTAGGCCTAAGAATTTGATTTATGTTGAAGAAATAACGAGGAAACGATGTTAAGAAAACTTACCCAAGGAGTTATGGAAGAAAGGAAGCTTGGAACTCGTCAATGGAGGGTTTGAGAGAAGGGCTCGTCAGAGAAAAGTGTAAAAATCCTGGATGTTCTGATTCTGGAATTTTTAAAAATATAACTGGGCAAAATTGCTCTATGCGAGCAAGGGATGCGAACGCATAGAGTAAAAAGAAATTATACACTGCGATCGCATTAAAGGTGCTGCGATCGCATAGAAGAAAAATGTGGGGGGGGGCAGGTTTGTACAATGCGATCGCATGAGGGAGTAGTGCGATCGCGTAGAAAGAAAATGGCAAACTATGCGATCGCGGGAAGTCTAATACAAACGCATAGAAGGATTTAGGGACCCCTGAACTATTCTCTATGCGATCGCAGCTATACCTATGCGACCGCGTAGAAGGAAATCACTGTGCATCTGCTGCAGATTTTCTGCAGATTTTCCGAGTCCAAAACCACTATGTTACCTATCCAAAACTCACCAGATCCCTCGGGGCTCCAAACCAAATATGTACACTGACTCAAAAATATCATACGAACTTTCTCGAGCGATCAAATAGCTAAAATAACATTAAATTCAATGAATTAAATCCCAAGATCATCACTTTTCATTTCAAAGTTCATAAACCTTAACTTTAGCTATTTAGGTCTGAAACACGTCAAACGACGTCCGTTTTCAACCAAACTTTACAGGAAGCGCTTAACCAATATTTATGACCCTGTACCGGGCGTCGAAACCAAAATACGAGCCCGATACCTATATTTTCTAACTCATTTTCATTTTTATTTTTCCTTAATAATTTTATAAAATAATTTAACAGAAAAATTCTTTTACCGGGGTTCTGGACCTCGGATTTCGACTCCGAGCACATGCCCGAGTCTCATATTTTTCTACGGATCTCTCGAGACCAACATCACGGGTCCGGGTTCATTTACTCAAAATGTTGACCAAAGTCAACTATATCAATATTAATATCATAATTTCTCAAAATTTTCACATAATTCATATATTTTAACATAAAAATTTTCCAGCTTCACGCCCAAACTGCAAACGCAAGTCGAGGCAACCAAAAGTGAGGTTTCTAATGCCATGGAAGCGCGGAGAAATGGAGAAATACGGTGATGACCCTTTGGGTCATCACATCCTCCATTCTAAAACAGTCGTTCGTCCTCGAATGGACAAAAGAGGTACCTGAGTCAGGAAATAGATGGGGGTAATGGGTCCGCATATCAAACTTGGACTCCCAGGTCGATGCCTTAGGAGGCTCACCTCTCTACTGAACACGCACTAAAGGAAAACTCTTTAACCTCAACTTTCGAACCTGCCGGTCTAGAATAGTTACCGGCTCGTCCTCGTATGACAGATCCTTGTCCAACTGGACAGTGCTGAAATCTAACACGTGGGTAGGAACATCGTGATACCTCTGAAGCATAGACATGTGAAATACTGGATGCACGGCTAACAAGCTAGGTGGCAAAGCAAGTCTATAAGACACATCTCCACTCGATCAAGTATCTCAAAGGGACCAATGTACCTAGGGCTGAGCTTGCCCTTCTTCCCAGATCTCATCACGCTCTTCATAGGCGATACACGGAGTAACACTCGCTCTCCAACCATGAAATCCATGTCTCGAACCTTGCGATCCACATAACTCTTTTATCGCGACTGAGATGAACGAAGTCTGTCCTGAATGATCTTGACCTTATTTAAGGCCTCCTGGACTAAATCTGTACCCTACAACCGAGCCTCTCCCGGCTCGAACAATCCACTGGGGACCGACATCGCCTACCATACAACACCTCATAAGGAGCCATCTGAATGCTGGATTGGTAGTTGTTGTTGTAGGCAAACTCTGCTAACGGTAGAAACTGGTCCCAAGAGCCTCCAAAATCAATAACACATGCTCAGAGCATATCATCCAATATCTGAATAGTCCTCTTGGACTGACCATCTGTCTGAGGATGGAATGTTGTACTCAACTGAACCTGGGTACCTAACTCCCTACTGGACTGCTCTAAAAAAATGTTAGGTAAACTATGTACCCCGATCTGAAATGATAGACATCGGCACACCCTAAAGGCGAACAATCTCTCGGATGTATATCTCAGCTAATCTCTTTGATGAATAGGTGGTGGCAATATGAACTAAATGTGCTGACTTGATCAGCCTATCAACAATGACCTAGATGGCATCAAACTTCTTCTGGGTCACTGGAAGCCCAGTAACGAAGTCCATGGTAATCCGCTTCCACTTCCACTCGGGAAGATCAATCTTCCGAAACACACCACCTGGCCTTTGGTGCTCATATTTGACCTGCTGACAATTCAAACACTTAGCCACATATACAACAATGTCCTTTTTCATTCTACGCCACTAGAAATGCTGCCGCAAGTTCTGATACATCTTCACGTCGCTCGGGTGAATAGAATACCGAGAACTATGGGCCTTCGCTAAGATTAACTTTCGAATACCATCAATATTTGGCATACATACTCGCCCATGCAACCTCAAAACTCCATCTGCATCTAAAGTTACCTTTGTGGCATCGCCCCGCTGCACAGTGTCTTTCAGGACACATAAATGTGGATCATCAAATTGCTGGTCACGGATACACTCCAATAATGAAAAACGAGCGACCATGCAATCTAAAACTCGGCTAGGCTCAGAAATATCTAATCTCACAAATCAGTTGGCCAAAGCCTGAACATCTAAAATAAGCTGTAACAACCCAACTCGTCGTTACGGGAGTTACTGCCCTGTTTTCCCCGTTTTATGCTTCTATATGTTTCATTATATGTGTTTGGACAATTTGAAGTAATTTGGATAGATTTGGTTAAAAATGAGGCAATTGGTCTCTTTATGAGAAGGTTAGTTTGGAAAAGTTAACTGAATATTGACTTATAAGTTAGAAGACTCGGAATGGATTTTCGATGATTCGACTAGTTTTGGGGGATGATTTATAACTTAGAAGAGCAACCAGAATTGAATTTGGAAGTCCTGTGTAGAATTAGGCTTGAATTGACTAAAGTTGGATTTTGGCGAATTCCGGATGGTAGGTGACATTTTTTATCCGAGGGTCGGAATGGAATTTTGAGAGTTCCAGTAGCTCCATTAGATAATTTTTGATATGCGTGCAAAGTTTCAACTCATTCGGAGGTGTTTAGGTCGGTTTTTAGATCAAATGCAAGTTTCGGAAGTTTTAGAAGAACTTAGGCTTGAATCCGATGTAAATTTGGTGTTTTGATATTAGTTTTGGTGTTTTGAGAGTGAAAATAAGTTTTCATGATCATATGTGACATGTTAGTATGTTCGTATGCGGTCCCGAGGAGCTTGGGTGATTTTCGGATAGGTTTGGGTTGCGTTGTGCTCGTTTTTCTTATGCTTCGACATCGTTTCTTCAAGCATAAATGTTATCATATTGAGAAAATGAACTCCGATTACTATTTTGAATAAAGCATTAGATCCGTATCGTAATTACGGACCCGTAGCAAAAAGAATCATCGAATTTGGACATCGTATGAGGATGTTATGGCCATTTTATTAAGGTTGCCCAAATTTTCAGGTTAATGACGAAACTGTCCCCCTGACGGCGTATTAAAAACCTGCACTATTTGCAAATCTTAAAACCTACATATCTCCTTCATTATAAGGTCAAATTGAGTGATTCAAAAGCTTAAATTCATTAGAATTTTACAAGGAATCTATTGAGAGCAGCAAAACGCATGAACAATGTACCTATTATGAGCAGGTCGAGTTTTCTTCCAATTTTGGAACGGGAAGAAGCTTCTAAGGCGATTTTTAAGAGAGAAATCAATGGGTAATCGCTGGAGGTAAGTTTCTTGACTAAAAAATATGATTTTATGCTAGAATCAACACCAAAATTCCTGAAATTGGGTAGAATTTGTGAAGAGCTAGGGCCTAAATCATGAAAATGAATTTTTGGGTTTTGAAAGGCCATTCGAACTCTGATTTCGATAAATTTTATATGCACGGACTCGTGGTAAGATGAGGAATCCGTTGGTATGATTTTCAGAATTTTTTGAGAAGTGGGTCCGGGGCTCGGGTTCTACCAACTTCGTGAATTGTTGCGTTTTTTGAGTAATTTTGATTGGGTTATGTTTTTTGACCCATATTTATGTTATTATTGTTGTTTTGACTAGATTCGACGCACGAGGCAGAAAATTTGAAGGGAAAAGGTATCGCGGACGAGTCCACGGCCAGCTAGAGGTGAGTAGTTTGTGTATATGGTAGCCTGAGGGTTTGAAACCCCGGCTTAGCACATTGTGACGCTAGTAGGCCGTGGCTCGCACCCCGTGGCAGGTGCGGGGATTGGTTGTGACTGGGGATTGAGATTTAGTCCATCCCAAATGAGTATAATATGATATTAGTGGTTGAAAAACACTGTATTTGATATAATTTTGGGCCGCAAGCCGTGTTTGGGGCCTTGTGTCGACCTGTAGTATCCCTAGGGGATAATTATATATGTGATAGCTATACTTGCTTAAATCACTGATCTCAGTCCTGGGTTGAAACCACAGTATTGAATTGCTAAGTCACCTGTTTTGCAAAAATTAAATAAAAGTTAACGTATTTTCATAATTAATGAAAGAGAACCTGGAAATAAATAATGTAAGCTGTTGTGTGACATTACATGATTGTTGTGGACTGAGGATGGATCGGGCTGCACGCCGCAGCGGTTGATATGATTTGAGGATCGGGCTGCACGCCGTAACGGTATTGCGTTTGGGCTGTAGGAGCCCCTCTGGAGTCTGTACACACCCCTAGTGAGCGTCGTCGACGTTAAGTGGATCGGGCTACATGTCGTAGCGGTTATGTGCATTGCATTGCATCTTTATCTATTGAATTACCTGTGATAGTTGTATTGTACTGTTGATGCTAGTTTGTATGAGTATTGGACTGTAGTTTAGCTTCATTTTGTGGTATTCTGTGGATTTCTTGCTTTCATCTACTTGTATATATTTATTATTCACTGAGTACTTAGTACTCACCCCTACTCCCTGCACTTTGTGTGCGGATTGAGGTGCACAAGAGGGTTAGACGAGCATTCCAACTTATTTTAGAGTTTATTCGAGTTGCTGAGGTAGCTGCTGGCGTTCGCAAGACCTAGCTTCTCTCTTTATTTCAGTTTATTTTCTATATAGTTCAGATTTGAGAACTTTACACAGTATACTATTGTTTATTTTGTTTAGAGGCTCTAGACTTGTGACTCCAGATCTTTGGGAGAATTAGTTGTTTTCGCACTTCTCAGTATTTTGTTCGTATTATTATTTTTGGAGTTTTTTATGACTCATATATTCTTCTTGGGTTGTCCATTTGGGACTGATATTATTTGTGGAAACAGTTGTTGGTCTGCCTTGCCTAGCTTTAGGGTTGGGCGCCATTACGACCGGGTTAGGGTCGTGACACAAGCGGTCTCTGACTGACTGGGATATAAGCGAGACTACCCATGCTGGCAGACTTTCTACTTAATGCATCCGCCAGTAGGGGTGGGTATTCGGTTCGGTTCAGTTTGACAAAATTCGGTTTGGTTATTCGGTTTTTGGTTTTGTAAACATAGTAACCAAAATCGAACTGAAATAAATTCAGTTCAGTTCGGGTTTTCTAATTTTGGCTCGGTTTTCGATTTGAATATTATCATATTGTACTCCTTCTATTTAATAATATGACCGACAAATTTGTTGATTTTTTCCAAAACTTCGAAATTGATAGAAATATTGTGTTTATAGAAACAAATAGACTAAACTTTGCACACTATTATGGATCATAAATTCCAAATATAGTTAGTGTAAATTACAACTCTGTGTGAAATTCTCCTGGTGTATCTATCACATATGCTATGAAGGTTTTAATAGACTAGAAGCCTTTAAGATTTGAAAGTTGATGACTTTCTTAATTGAGTTGAGTCTTTGATAGATTTGATCTAATAGTATTAATTTATTACCTATTGGTTTAGCCTATATATAACTTAAAGAACATATATGCTAATAATTCGGTTTTTCGGTTAACCGAACTAAAAAACATAATAACCGAAATCAAACTGAAAACCCAAAATTTTTAAAATTTTAAACCGAAACCGACCGAACAAACCAAATAACCGAAATTGAAATAAAAAAAATGGTCTGGCCGGTTTATTCGGTTCCAACCGAAATATGCCCACCCCTATCGGTCACCACGTTGGCCTTACCGGGTGATATAAGATAGTAACATCATAGTCTTTCAACAATTCTAGTCATCTCCTCTGCCGCACATTCAACTCTTTCTGCTTGAACAAGTACTGAAGGCTCTTATGATCTTTGTATACCTCACACGCCACACCATATAGGCAATGCCTCCAAATTATTAAAGTATGAACAACCGCTGCCAACTCCAGGTCATGAACCAAATTATTCTTCTCATGAATTTTCAACTGTCTCAAGGCATAAGCAATAACTTTGCCATCCTGCATCAATACTGCTCCAAGCCCAGTACGAGAAGCATCACAATAGACTATGTAAGGCCCTGAACCTGTGGGCAAAACCAACACTGGTGCAGTAGTCAGAGTTGTCTTGAGCTTCCGAAAGCTCGCCTTACACTCATCTGACCACCTGAACTGGGCGCCCTTTTGGGTCAACCTAGTCATCGGGGCTGCGATAGAAGAAAACCCCTCTTTGAACTAACGGTAGTAACTTGTTAACCCCAAGAAACTCCGAATCTCGGTCACAGAAGATGGTCGAGGCAAATTCTTGACTGCCTCAATCTTCTTTAAGTCCACCTGAATACCCTCTACGGATACAATATGACCCAGAAATGCAACCCAACTCAACCAGAACTCGCACTTTGAGAATTTGGCATATAACTGGTTATCCTTCAAAGTCTAAGGAACCACTCTGAGGTGTTTCTTATGCTCCTCCTGACTGCGGGAGTACACAAGAATATCATTAATGAAAACTATTACGAACAAGTCCAAATAAGGCCTGAACACTCGTTTCATCAACTCCATAAATGTTGCTAGGGCATTGGTCAGCCCAAACGACATGACCAAAAACTCATAATGTCGTACCGAGTGCAAAACACTATCTTAGGGACATCAAACACTCTAATCCTCAACTGGTGATAACCCAATCTCAAATCTATCTTCGAAAATACCTTCGCGCCCTGCAACTGGTCGAACAAATCATCAATCCTCGATAGTGGGTACTTCTTCTTTATTGTCACCTCATTTAATTGTCGATAATCAATGCACATCCTCATCGATCCATCCTTTTTCTTCACGAATATAACTGGCGCACCCCAAGGAGAAACACTAGTCCTGGTGAAGCCTTTCTCGAGAAAATCCTGTAATTGATCCTTTAGCTCATTCAATTCGGGCGGAGCCGTACGATATGGCAGAATAGAGATGGGATGCGTGCCCGGGACCAAATCAATGCAAAATTCAATATCCCTATTAGGTGGCATACCCGGCAGGTCTCAAGGAAAAACCTCTAGAAACTCCCAAACAATAGGAACTGAGTCGATAGATGGGACCTCCGTGCTAGAATTACGAACATATGCCAAATAAGCCAAGCACCCCTTTTCGACCATGCATCAAGCTTTAACATAACAAATAACACGGCGGGTGGCATGTCCTCGGGTCCCTCTCCATTCCAATCGGGGTAATTCTGGTAAAGCCAAGGTCACGGTATTGGCATGACAATCCAAGATCGCATGATACGGGGACAGCCAGTCCATCCCCTATATGACATTAAAATCAACCATGTCTAGAAGTAATAGATCAACACGGGTCTCAAGACCCCCAAACACTACTATGCAGGAGCGGTGAACTCTGTCGACCATAATAGAATCACCCACAGGCGTGGATACGTATACATCAATACCCAAGGCATCACTAGGCACAGCCAAGTAGGGAGCAAAATAAGACGACACATATGAATACGTGGACCTAGGGTCAAATAGCACTGAAGCATTCCTGTCACATACTAGAATAGTACCTATGATAACATCATCGGAAAACTCAACCTCTGGCTTGGCTGACAAAGCATAAAACTGGGGCTGGGCCCTACCTCCCTGAACTACATCTTTAGGACGATCAACCGTTAGTTGTCCTCTACCTCTGCCGGTCCGAGCTCCACCTCTATGGTACCTACCTCCACCTCTATGATCCCTACCTCTGCCTTTAGCCGGTTGACCTGCTGCCTGTATCATGGGGGCGAGGACCCTACTGTTGAGAGCTACCGGATGCTCGAGGGCAAAACTTGACAATGTGACCGGGGTCACCACAACCATAACAAGATCTCGGTTATTGTGACTGCTAACTCTGTCGACCAGAGTGTCCTCCCCTGAAGCTCTGAAGTGGGGGTGCACTGATAGGCTGCTGATCTGGGTAATGTTGCTGAGATCCACCACTGCCTGAAGTACCGTGAGACACCTGGAGCACATACTGAAAGGGCCTTAGTGCCTGATCCCTACCATAGGAATCTCTAACTCCAGGTGAGGTACCACTGAATCTGTTAGAATGGGTAGGCCTCTTGTCCGACATCTGAACACCTCCCCAAATGAGGGCCATCTCAACTCTGCAGGCCGCGTTGGCCGCCTCCTGAAAGAAAATATGACTACTAACTCCCATGGCTATCTAAAGACGGATCGGCTGAATCAATCCATCAATGAACCTCCAGACCCTCTCACTCTCTAAAGGGAGTATCGCAATTGCATGGCCTGCCAAATCCACACATCTAGTCTCGTACTGAGTAACGGTCATAGAGCCAGCTGGAGGCGCTCAAACTGCCTGCGAAGTGCCTCCTGTTGAGTGACAGGGAGAAACTTCTCCAAGAATAACTCTGCAAATTGATGCCATGTCAAAGCTGGGGACCCTGATGGTCTAGATAGACATAAATCTTTCCACTAAGTCTTGGCGAATCCTACAAGCCTAAAGGTGCAAAAATCGACCCTGTTGATCTCCACTATACCCATTGTCCTGAGAATCTCGTGACAACTAAATAGGAAATCCTGGGGATCCTCCGATGAAGCACCGCTGAAAATGGTGGTAAAAATCTTGGAAAACCGATCAAGTCTCCACAAAGCATCAGAATAAATGGTTGCTCCATCTCCGACCTGAGCTGTAGTGCTTGTCTAAGCTGCCACTGCGGGATGAACCACTGGGGCCTGAGTTTGGGGAGCTACCTGCTCCGGAGTACGCATAGCAGGAGTCTGAACCCCTCCTCCAGCCTGAGAAGTGGCTGGTGCTACTGACAGCAAACCTGCCCTAGCGACACTGTCCATAAAGCCTGCTATCCGAACTAGAGCATCTTGAAGATCCGGGGTGAACATGACCCCTTCTGGGACCTGTGCTGGGCCCACGGGAGCTACAAGGGCTGGAACCTCCTCACCATCATCAATATAAGGCTCCACCTCTGGAACTGTTACCTGGGGCTGAGCTCTTCTCCTACCATAGACTACAGCATGACCTCGACCTCTACCCCTCGTGGGAGCTGATACTAGAGGCTTGGGCTGCTGCGCGGTAGAAAAAGACTAACGCGTTCTCGCCATGTGCAAAAGAACAGAGTAGAAGGGCAATTAGTATTTGAGAAACAGATTCGCACGACAAGAAAGAACAAAAGCGAAACATTTTCTAACTCTGTAGCCTCTAGGATAAATACAAACGTCTCTATACCGATCCCTTAGACTTTACCATGTTTGTCCATGAGCAGCGAGACCTATGTAACCTAAAGCTCTGATACCAACTTGTCACGACCCAGATTTATTCCACTATCAGGCGTCGTGATGGCGCCTACTAACGGAGCTAGGCTAGCCAAATATTACACCTTCTCTATCAACATCACCAATAGAAATACTACCAATAATTAAATAAATGCGGAAGACTTTTAAGTTTAATAAGATAATATAAGGATGCGGAATTTCAAAAGACATCACAACCCCAAAACCTGGTGTCACTAGCTCGCGGACTAATATAGAATACTACAACTAATCTGAATGAATAAAAATACATAAGTCTGTTCCGGAATAATGAAAAACAAAATGAAGTAAAGGAAAGTGACTTCGACTTGCGAACGCCAGCTAGGCTACCTCGAAGTGTCCCCGGGCTGATGATAGCTCCTGGAATAAATATCCTACTGCTGCTGTCCAAAATCTGCTCTTGGATCTGTGCACAAAAAATGCACAGAGTGTAGCATCAGCACAACCGACCTTATGTGTTGGTAAGTGCCTGGCCTAACCCCGACGAAGTAGTGACGAGGCTAGACAGGACTACCTAATCAACTTGTACAGTTCTATATACATATATACACCAAAAGCAACAGAAATACTGAAGCTAAAAAAAATAAGAGGCAGGGAATATGCTGTGGGGAGTAAAATTGAATATACAGTTCATCAGTATAATTAAGAAATATGGAACAATAATAATTATCACAGAATAAGAAATTCAATAGTTGCACGGCATCAACCTTCGTGCTTTTACTCTCATTCTCATCCAAACAATTATATAAAAATGCATGACATCACCCTTCGTGCTTTTCCTCACATAACTCTCATTTCATGGCACGGACCCTTCGTACAATTATAATCAAATCAGAGCACGGAATATACCTTCATGCACAACATAGCAGGGAATGACCCTTCGTGCAATTATAATAAGAAATAGCACGGAATGACCCTTCGTGCAATATCACTCTTCCTTACTCAAACAGTAGTCACAACCAAACGAGCAAGAAAAATAAATAAATAACAAGTACTATCCCGGCAAGGGAGTAACAACAATAACAACTGGGTCCCGGCAAGGAAATAATAACAATAACTTTCACAACCCGGCAAGAGTACTCAGTATTTTTAACCATCCTGGCAAAGAATTTATCACAATTCCTTTCAATACTTTCAACTTTAACTCAATAGTATTTATCATTCGAGCCAACGCTCCAAAATATTAATATTTCACAACTTAATTTCAACTCTACACAGTCGTAGCAAATTATACTTTAACTTAAGTGAGTTCCAAATTTATCTCAAAACATGTACAAATAAAAGCACACAATCATGCTAGACTCGGGTGTATAGAAACTCGTCACCACGCATATACACCGCACTTGATCAATTAGCAAATAGCATTTATGACACTCTAATCATATTCCCTCAAGCCAAAGTTAGATCAAACACTTACCTCGAAGGTTTACGACCAACTCAATCCTCAAGCAATGCCTTTCCTTTTGAATTTTGCTCCAAATCAATCGTATATATACACAATTTATTTAATATCATCAATAATACTCAACAATCCAACCCAAATGCCTAATTAAAGTCTTTCTAACATTCTGCCCAAAAATCGCAAAACTAACCCCGGGCCCGCTTGGTGAAAACCCGATGTTCGAACCAAAATAAATTCACCCATACTCCCACGAGTGCAAATATATAATTTGTTCTTAAATCCGATCCCAAAATGAGGTCTAAATCACTATTTATTTGAAAACCCTAACTCTACCCAATTCTCTAATTTTTTACCTATTTTCTCATGTTTAGGCCTAAGAATTTTATTTATGTTGATGAAATAATGAGGAAGCGATGTTAAGAAAACTTACCCAAGGAGTTAGGGAGGAAAGGAAGCTTGGAACTCGTCAATAGAGGGTTTGAGAGAAGGGTTCGTGAGAGAAAAGTGTAAAAATCCCGTATGTTCTGATTCTGGAATTATTTAAAATATAACTGGGCGAAATTGCTCTATGCGATCGTGGAGCAAAGGATGCGATCGCATAGAGTAAAAGAAATTGTACACTACGATCGCATATAAGAGAAATGTGTGTGTGTGGGGGGGGGGGGGGGGGGGCAGGTTTGTACAATACGATCGCATGAGGGAGTAGTGCGATCACGTAGAAAGAAAATGGCAAACTATGCGATCGCAAGAAGTCTAATGCGATAGCTTTCCTGATACTTTCTTAGAAGCAGCTGGGTCCGAGATAGAATAGAAAGTTTGAGTTCAGTTCTTTTTTTCTTTGAAGGATAGAAGGATTTGGGGACCCCT
Source organism: Nicotiana noctiflora (assembly GCA_032618575.1). Classification (NCBI taxonomy): domain Eukaryota; kingdom Viridiplantae; phylum Streptophyta; class Magnoliopsida; order Solanales; family Solanaceae; genus Nicotiana; species Nicotiana noctiflora. The sequence continues at coordinate 310,222 of JASVEL010009149.1, read as the reverse complement.
GAACTTTGCTCTATGCGATTGCAGTTATACGTATGTGATCGCATAGAAGGAAATCACTGTGCATCTTCTGCAGATTTTCTGCAGCTTTTCCAAGTCCAAAACCACTCTGTTACCTATCCGAAACTCACCCGAGCCCTCGGGGCTCCTAACCAAATATTTACACTAACTCAAAAATATCATACGAACTTGCTCGAGCGATCAAATCGCTAAAATAATATCAAATTCAACGAATTAAACCCCAAGATCATCACTTTTTATTTCAAAGTTCATAAACCTTAACTTTAGCTATTTACATCCGAAACACGTCAAACGACGTCCGTTTTCAACCAAACTTTACAGGAAGTGCTTAACCAATATTTATGACCTGTATCGTACGTCGGAACCACAATACGAGCCCGATACCTATATTTTCTAACTCATTTTCATTTTTATTTTTCCTTAATAATTTCTGAAAATAATTTAACAGAAAAATTCTTTTACCGTGGTTCTGGACCTCGAAATTCTACTCCGGGCACACAGCCGAGTCCCATATTTTTCTACGGACCTCTCGGGACTGTGGCATCACGGGCTCGGGTTCGTTTACTCAAAATATTGACCAAAGTTAACTATATCTATATTAATATCATAACTTCTCAAATTTTTCACATAATTCATATATTTTAACATAAACGTTTTCCGGCTTCGCGTCCGGACTGTGCACACAAATTGAGGCAACCAAAAGTGAGGTTTCCAAGGCCTCAGAAGCGCGAAGAAAGAGAAAAATACGATGATAATTACAGGTATAGTGTACGCAGACCTTACTCCTATCCCAGAGTGAGTAGAGAAGCTCTTTTCGATATTTGCGGGAGATCCTTGATTCAGAGGTAATAGATTTGTGATAATAAAAACCCAAAAATATTATCAGCAACGTGAGAGACAGTAAATAAATGGAAAAGCTGTAACACAAATATAAAAATGTGAAATACAACATAATTCACTAGCAGAGCTAGATAAAATACTATCATACTCGTCGGTACAAATACAAAGAGGGAAACCGGGACAAAAAGGAAAACCACTCGATTGCCCGTTAACCTACACCCCTAATGCTTGACATCCACATCTTCCTATCAAGAGCCATGTCCTCAAAAATCTGAAGCGACGCCATGTCCTGTCTGATCACATCGACCTAATATTTCTTAGGACGCCCTCTACCTCTTCTCGTACCTGCCAAAGCCAACCGCTCACGCCTCTTAACCAAGGCATCTAGGTTCCTCCTCTGCACGTGTCTAAATCATCTAAGTTGCGCTTTCCGCATCTTGTCGACACCAGAACCACGCCCCACCCTCTCCCGAATATCTTCATTCCTAATCTTATCCAGCCTAGAGTGCCCACACATCCATCTCAATATCCTTATTTCTGCTAATTTCATCTTCTAGATCTGTGAATTCTTGATTGGCCAAACACTTAGCCTCATACAAGATGGGCAATCTAACCACCGCTTTATAGAACTTACCTTTGAGTTTCGAAGGCACATTCTTGTTACACATGACTCCAGACGACACTAACCTCCATTTCATCTAACCCACCCCCATACGGTGTGTAACATCCCCGTCGATCTCCCCGTCTCCCTAGATAATTGACCTTAAGTACTTAAAACTTCTCTCTTGGGGATGACCAGTGAGTCAATCGTGACTTTTACATCTGCTTCCCTCGTCACGTTGTTGAACTTACATTCTACATATTCCCTCTTAGTCCTATTCAACTTGAAACTTTTATACTCCAAGACCTGCCTCCATACCTCCAGTCTCTATTAACACCGCGTCTCATCAATCAGAATTATTTCATCTGCGAACAACATACACAATGGCACCTCTCATTGGATATGGCGTGTCAGTGCGTCCATCACCAGGGCAAATAAGAACGGACTAAGCTCTGATCCTTGGTGTAACCCCGTAACCACTAGAAAATGATCTGAATCGCCTCCCACGGTCCTAACCCTCCACGGCAAATTAGAACTAAGAATAAATTCTCTTTTTTCTCCAAAATTTAGTCGCGTTTTTGTTTAAGATGATCAATTGCACCAAATATTAATAAAATAATTTTATTTTGTTTCAACAAGATTTAGATTTGTTTTATTATTTTATGTAGTAGGAGGGTTGCAATAGGATTGCCAGGTTATGAAAAATCCTTATAATACAAAATATATTGTTTGAAAGTCTGAATTTTAAAAAACACACTTAGGCACACGCCACAATATCACTGGAAAATATTAAAATAAAAACTTTTAGTACTTTTACTTTATTATAACATTAAATTGACATAAACTTAAATAAAAAGGTATGGTCATTAAAAATTTATTCACCGGATTTTGACCTATTTGGAATTATAATGGTGTTATTATTCTTGTGGAGTGAAAGAATATTTCATGTCAAAATCATTACATAGATGTTCAAGTTGACAGATAAAAAGTGAACAAGTTAAATAATTTTGTCTTGAGTGATTTGTATGTAGTAGTGACCAAGGCGGAGGCTATATCAATTGTCATCTAATCCCAATGACAGATGAGGTTGTGACTCCAAAGGGTTATCCCCTATTTTCTTATCTATTATGTATTTTTGAGGTTTTGAAAATTTTATTTATAGTCGCCTTGTTTTGCGTATGTAGTCCGGGCACGTAATCGAAAAATATAAATGTGAAATTGTGTGAAAAATGCTAAGTTTTGGCAGTAAAGAGAATAAATTTGATTTCGATCAATATTTTGGGTAAATGAACCTGGACCCGTAATTTGACGGTCCCGGAGTCCGTAGGAAAATATAGGACGTGGGGGCGTGCCCAGAATCGAATTCAGAGGTCCCAAGCCTGAGAAATGAATTTTTGAGTAAAATAATTTTTTTTAAATTATTAAGGAAAAATTAAATGAAAATGGATTAGAATGTGTTGTTATAGGGCCCGCATTGTGGTTCCAGCACCCGGTGCAAGTCTTATATGATTTAAGATATTTTTGTAAAGTTTGGTTGAAATCGAACGTCGTTTGACGTGTTTCAGACTTAAATTTCTAAAATTGAAAGTTAATGAAGTTTGAGGAAAAACTATTGATTTTGAGAGTCGATTCGTTGTTTTTGGTGTTATTTTGGTAATTTGATTGTACGGTTAAGTTCATAGGATGTTGTTGAGTTAGTGCATGTGTTTGGTTAGGAGACCCGAGGGCTCGGAAGTATTTCGGAGGTGTTTCAGAGTGGTTTCAAACATAGAAAAATTGCAGATTTGCTTCAATTGTTGCAGACCCAGTGTCTTCTACGCATTCGCATTGATCTTTTCACGTTTGCGATGCCCTAAATTTTCCTCCTACGGGTTCGAGTCCCTGCCTTCGCATTCGCGTAGGGTTATTTGACTCCGAGGGCTGAGTCTTCTTTTATTCATCGCGTTCGCGTATGTCTACACCCGTTCGTGTAGCTTTGCACGATTTCCTCTTTGCGTTCGTGTGTTGTCCCACGCGTTCGCATAGACCAATTTCAGGGCCTCACTATTTTTACTCTCAGCATCGCGTGCCTCCTTTCGCGAACGCAATGGTCTGTTAAGTCCTACCCTTCGCGAACGCAACCAGCTTGTTGCGAACGCGAAGGGCAATTTTGCCCTGTTATATTTTTAATTTTTAAAACAGTAGCACGTGATTTCATTATGTTTTCACAAACTCCTTCTTCTCCAAGGTCCTTAGGCTTTCACTGAAGCTATCCTTCAACAAAGACTTCTTGGGTTAGTAATCCTTGCTTGTTTCCTTCAATTTTCTTCGACATCTATTGAATTCCTAAGCCTAAAATATGTAATCAAGGGTAAAAATTAAAGAAATGGGTAGGGTTAGTGCTTTTTGATTTTTCTTGATTTATACCTTATTTTGGAGTCAAATTTGAAAATAAATTATATATTCTGGCTCGTGGATGAATGAAAAATTTGATTTGGTCCAAATCTCATATTTTGACCAAGCGGGCCCGGGGTCAATTTTTAAGATTTTGGGAAGAAAGCTTGGAAATCTACAATTAGGCATTGGGTTTGATTTGTTTAGCATGTATTGATGTTATGACGTCGTTATTGTATAAATTTGATTGATTTGGAGCCGAATTCGAGAGGAAAATCAGTTGTTGTGGATTGAATTGACCGTAGAAGTTTAAGGTAAATTTTTGGTCTAACCCAGCTTGAGAGATTTGGAGTTGAGTCCTATTTGCTATGTGGTAATTGTCGAGTACGACGTATATGCATGGTGATAAGTATCTATACATTGGTGTCTAGCATGACCGTGGGTCTTTAAATTATGAATATCATGATTTTGTTGTATTTCTCTTGCCTTGGTGATGATTCTTATTTGTTGTGAAATGCTTGTGAAAGGAAATTGTGACCTATGAACATCGAGGAGCCCTGGCTTAAGTTATATTACAACTGTGAAAGTATATGAAATGTTAAACCCTTTGGAGCATTGGCTAAAGTGGTAAAGTGAGATATGAAATAAAAGTGAAAGAAAGAGAAATAGTATTTAAATTGTTCCCTTGCCGGGATATTATTGCTTGTTGGTTATTTTTCCTTGCCGGGACATTTAGATTATTGGTGTTGCACCCTTGCTGGAATTTATTTGTTTCAATTGTGTTCCCTTGCCGGGATTTCCATTATTATTCTTTTTTACTTATTCCCTTGCCCTTGTTTGTGATTGTTGTTTGGGTAAGGAAAAGTATTAAAGTACGAAGGGTGATGTAGTACATTGTTTATTTACTATGAGGAAAGAGTGTAAAGCACAAAGGGTGATGCCATGCATTGTTTGTTTATTGTGGGAAAAGAGTGTAAAGCACGAAGGGTAATGTCGTGCCGCATGATGTACCATTCCGTGTCATTTCTATTAATTATATGTGAGGAAAGAGAGTAAAAGTACTAAGGATGATGCCGTGCACATTTTTATCATTATTGTCTTGGTGAGGATGAGAATAAAAGCACAAAGGGTAATGCCGTGCACTTATTGATTTCTGATTCTTTATTGATGTCTAGCTATGCCGTTTTTTTCATTAGTTGGTGATTTTTATTCAGAGTTGTTATTTTCTCCCGCAGCATGCTCCCCTCCCCATATTGACTGGTAAATTGCTGTATCTCGATTTCATTGTATATGTGTGTGTGTGTGTGTATATATATATATATATATATATATATATATATATATATATATATATATATATATATATATATATATAACTACACATATTTATGTGGTAGTGCGGTCTAGCCTTGTCACTACTTCGTCGTGGTTAGGCTAGGCACTTACCAGCATAGGTTGTGCTGATACTACACTCTATGCTCTTTTTGCACAGATCCAGGCATTGGGCAGCAGCAGTAGCGTGAGAGTTATCCTTCAGTCTAGCGAGACACCGAGGTAGCCTTGCAGGCATTCGCAGACCTATCGCCTCCTATATCTTTTATTTTAATTTGTTATCTCATGTATTTGAGACAAACAGTTTGTAGTTTCTTTCAAATGGTTTAGTACTCTTAGGAGTCGTTTGGTTGGAATATGAGTTATATCGGTATAAGTTATAATGGGATAAATTATGCTGGGATTAGTTGTGCTTGGATTATTGTTTATTCATTGTTTGGTATGTTGTATTAAGAATGACAATTGAATAATTTCTAAGAGGAAGGTATAATTTATATCAGTGCTAATTACCCCACATTTTATGAGGTATAAGTTATCCCGGTGTTAAAATTAATACCGATATAACTTACACATGATTTGCTAACCAAACAGAATATTAAGGTGGTATTAAATTTTTATACCACCTTATACCTTATACCAAACGACCCCTTAGTGGTTCGTGAGTATGTAACCAGTTCTTGGGTAAAGATTTTGTTGTTATCCCGCAGTATTGTTCAGATTCTTTAGTTTAAGACTTCAGCTTATTTACTTTATTCGATTGTTTCATGATATTATTGATAATTGTTAAAAAAAAGTAAATTAGCTAATAAAAAGGTAATTGTGGGTTGGCTTGCCTAGCTCCCATTAGTAGGTGTCATCATGACTTCCGGGGGTAGAAAATCCGGATCGTGACAAAGGTAAACAAATTAAATCATAACTAACATGGTTTGTGATGAGATAAATAGGATCCCTCTATTTTTAATCACATGTTTCGAATTTGAGTCCATGAAAAAAATCGGTTAGGGAGTGATTTTCCTTTAAATGGATCATACACGGTGTGAATCCGAATATAGTCAGATTCCAGTGGGGATAGCAGACACCAAATAGGTAAACCAACAACAAAACAACAACAACCTAGTAAAATCCCACTAGTGATGTTTGGGGAGGATAGTGTATACGCATACCTTACCCCTACCCCGAGTGGTACATAAGCTATTTCCGATAGATCCTCAGGTAAAGAAGACGAAAAATATAATATATCAGTACCATCAATAAACCTTAGAAAGACATAACAGTATCACAGGAATATAAATGAAAATCAAACAATAACAAATAGATAAAGCCCGATACTAAGAAGAATGAAAGGTTAATGTGAACACAATATTAATCAGTATAAGATAAAATCTTAAGAGAAAAAAGCGAATTCTACTTTTCTTATTTGCACTGATTGAATGGTCTATAACACATGAAAAAGAAGAAGTGTATTGAGAATATTGTTTTATTAAATTCACTTTTTTTTTTCTTCAGTTAAAAAAAAGAATGACTTTAAGGAAAAGAGCTAAAATACCAAAGATAAGGATAATATAAAACAAAACAAAAATTGTATTATAATAATCTCTTCTATGATCGAAATGCTAGAAACAAGGACTTTCGTATTCCAGTTTATGTCATACTTTATTTAATTGAATTTGGAATTTTACATGTTTGTTTGACTTGTGTATTTAATAAATAATAGAAGAGGAAAGTACTACGTAACAAGTGAATTTCTAGTTTTATGAAAGAAATATCATATCAAAGGTCAATTTTATTTAATTCAATGAATTTGAATAATTGGTCTTTAAATGTTATATTTATAAAATAAGAAAAAAAATTATTAGATTGAGTTGTTTGAAATTGGGATAGAAAAAGTACTATTTAGTGACATTTGGACAAAAAGTATTTTACAGTGAATTTTTATACCCACCTTCCGAATAAAGTACTTAAAATAAATAATATTCGATTTTTGTTATAAATAGAATTCTATTTATGGTGAATGTCTATATTTAAAGAGATTCTAGGCTTTATTACTTGGTGGTTAAGTCACCATCTGTCACGACCCGGATTTCCCCCACCATCGGGATCGTGATGGCGCCTACTCGTGGTAGCTAGGCAAGCCAACTCATTCAACATTTTCCTGCTCATACCATCATTTTTGTTCTCATATTTAATAGGAAGAATAATACTCATATCTTTAAATGCGGAAGTCTTTCGAAAAAAATATGAATAGTAGTGTAAAATAACTAACATAAATCCTCTACCCAAGATGTGGAGTCACCAACTCACGAACTACTAAGGAATAACTACACGTAATGGTCTGAAAGAGAATAAATAATAACCGTCTGTCTCGGAACAATGAGACCACAACAATGAATAAAAATAAATAGAAGATACGCCGGGCCTGCGGACGCCTGCAAGCTACCTCGGTCTCGGAAGCACGGAAATCCCACAAGTACTCTACTGCTGGTGCTGCTCCTGCTTGGAACCTGGACCCGTGCAAAAACACACAGAAGTGCAATATCACCATAATCCGACCCCATGTGCTGGTAAGTGCCTGGCCTATCCCGGCGAAGTAGTGACAAGCCTAGGACTAGACACACTCACATAACCCTGTGCAGTTCTATATAATGTACATACCACCAAATAACAAAATTATTGATTAATACAACTAACAAAAGAGGTATCATGCTCAGGGAACACAATCAGCAACATATAATAAATCAGTAAAGAGAATCATAGTGTAATAAAAACAGCTATCACCAAAACAAGAAATTTAATAGTTGCATGGCATCACCCTTCGTGCTTTTACTCTCATCCTCACCAAATAAGCAAATAAAAGTGCACGGCATCACCCTTCGTGCTTTTACTCTCATCCTCACCAAATAAGCAAATAAAAGTGCACGACATCACCCTTCGTGCTTTTACTCTAATCCTCACATCCATGGCACGACATGATTCTTCGTGCATGGTTTAAATAACAACGACACGGAATGTTCCTTCATACATAATCAGTAAAATAAGGCACGACATAATCCTTCGTGCATAATTAGTAAAACAAGGCACACCATGATCCTTTGTACATAATCAGTAAAGCAAGGCACGGCATGATCCTTCGTGCATAATCAGTAAAACAAGGCACGACATGATCCTTCGTGCATAATCAGTAAAACAAGGCATGACACGATCCTTTGTGCAAACATAAGTAAAAATGGCACGACATCACCCTTCGTGCATTATCACTCTTCCTCATCCAAATAACAATCACAGTTAAGGGCAATAGAATAAAACATATAATATGAACCGTCCCGGCAAGGGAAACAATAATCATCACAGTAAAGTTCCGGGAAGGAAAATAATAATCAACTTCACAATAAAGTCCCGGCAAGGGAAACAATAATCAACTTCACAATAAAGTCCCGGCAAGGGAAACAATAATCAACTTCACAATAAATTCCCGGCAAGGGAAACAATAATCAACTACACAATATATGTCAACAAACGACTCACGGTCATGCTAGACGCCAGTGTATAGATGCTCGTCACCACAGCCTATACACCGCACTCGATCACATAGCAATTAGCACATTCAATCATATTCCCTCAAGCTAGGATAGATCAAACACTTACCTCGACGGCTTATAGACCACTCAATCCTCAAGCAATACTTTTCCTTTCGAATTTGGCTCCAAATCAATCGTATCTATACACAATTGATTTAATATCATCAATTCTACTCAACAAACCAACTCAATTGCCTAATTAAAGTATTTGCCTGAGTTGTTGAACATCACCTGACCTCACACGGGAGGCCCCGCGCATAGTGATTCTCCCATAAAAAACTCTACATGTGATGTTCCGAAAACAGAAACATGTGATTTAGTAAATTAGAACCCATTGTGTGGTTTTAACATGCTGTCCAAAACTTGTAAAATCGACCCCGGGTCCGCTTGGTCAAAAAATTCCGAAAATTATACCAGTGAATTTCTCGTCTTTCCACGAGTCCGTACATATAAAGAACACCAAAATTGGAATCCGTTTGACCCCTCAAATCGACCCCTAAAAATCTCATAATTCCAGGCCCCAAAATCCTATTTTTCTGCTAAATTCATGAATTAAAGAATGGAATTGTGGTTTACAATCACCCATAAATGAGTTCTAATAATAGAATCACTTACCTCTGTGATACCCACTGATTTTCTCTTTTAAAGATCGCCTCAGAACCTTCTTCCCGTTCAAAAATTGGAAAAGAAATCGAACTTCTCATTATAGGTATACTGTTTACGCGTTTTACTGCTCCCAATGGATTCCTTGTAAAATTTTAATGAATTTAGGCTTTTGAATCACTCCATTTGTCCTTATAATGAAGGAGATATGTAGGTTTTAAGATTTGCAAATAGTGCAGGTTTTTAATACTCCGTCAGGGGCAATTTCGTCATTAACCTGAAAATCTGGGCAACCTTAGTAAAATGGCCATAAAATCCTCATACGATGACCAAATTCGATGATTCTTTTTGCTACGGGTCCGTAATTACGATACGGATCTAAGGCTTTATGCAAAACAGTAATCGAAGCTCATTTATTCAATATGATATCATTTATGCTTGAAGAAACGATGTCGAAGCATAAGAAAATGAGCATAACGCAACCTAACACATATCCGAAGCACGTCAAACAACGTCCATTTTCGACCAAAATTTACATGAAGTGCTTAAACAATATATAAGACTTGTACCGAGCGTCGAAACAAAAATACGAGCCCGATACCTTGGTCTTTTAATCAATTTTCCTTTCCATTTTCATTAATAATTTTACAAAAAAATTCATATCTTGGGCACTAGGTCTCGGAATTCGACTCCGAACGCATGCCCGAGTCCCATATTTTCCTACGGACCTTCCGAGACCGTCCGATCTTGGGGGTCCGGGTCCGTTTACCAAAAATGTTGACCGAAGTCAACTATATCAATATTAATATCAAATTTCTTCAAATTTTCTATAGAATTCACATGTTCTAGCACAACATCTTTTCGGCTACATGCCCGGACTATGCACGTAAATCCAGGCAATATAAAATAAGGTTTCAAAGCCTTTGAAGCGCGGGACAAATGAGGAAATCAGGTGATGACCCTTTGGGTCGTCACACTATCTCCCTATAAATAGAGGGTTCTATTCCATTGTAAATCATCCCATATCAATAAGAATTCCCTCTCTCTACTTTGCTATTCAATACTCTTCTTCTTTTATTATTTCATAATACGTTATCAGCACGAGACTCTAACCAATTGAGTAGAAGCTTTAAGATTATGAATGTCAGTTATTCTATGAACTTCCTTCATGATTAATTTCTAGATTTAAAGTAAGTATTTTACTTTTCTCTTTCAAATTCTTGACATTCTATTATTTGATTTTAAATACAAGCAAAGACGATAAATTTTGTTTGCAACTCTAATGGAGTTTGAAATAAATTATAATCACCCAAAGAGGTAAAATTTCTATGCCTTGCAATGATTAAATTCATATATAAGTGTGGGCAAAGAATTGAAAACCCGTCCCATTTTCATTCTCATTCCCTTTAGAGAATGTGATAGCAGTATATAATAAGTCTGAAAGAAAACAAAATTATTACCATGAATAATCAATGGATATGGACGTGGCAAAGGACGAAATTATATTGTCATTATTGTGGTAATGAGAACAATAAGTATTCTCAAAATAATCCTTCACTCTGTGAAAGTAATATTTGTCATCGATTTGACATGAGATTTTATAAAGCACATATAGACGATTATGGTTCATTCATGATGTGAATTTGACAACATATTACTTATGAATACATATTCATTCTTCAGAGAATATGAACGTGCTAGTGGTAGTGAATATACCACACTCACCTCTAGTAGAAGGTTTGAGATGATACCATAAATAATGTCATTATTATGGCATGAATGGTCATTGGTCACGTACCTATTGTACGCCAAAATAGTTTGACATTGTGACTATTAAAAGACAACGGTAATGCAAGAAACAGATCTTGCCTATAATTTTGACCATACACATAATGGTATAACTTTCTCTTTAATAGAGATATTCACCATATGGATGTTGATGAATATGTGGTAGTACCAAATTAAACGAGAGCTCTGGAATAGCCAATTATTACTATTTTGGAGAAAAATAATTGATTACCAATAAGGTATTGTGTTGTAGTAAGTCTCAAAGAAACTTATTCAGATTCCAAAGTATACGCGAAAGCGGTTGACTATATTGAGACTATATATAAAGAAAAGATTTAATATCTTCTATTACTACAACTTGTAGTTGGGTAATATGTATGTGAAAAGATACCCGCTTTATTCTCCAATTTTTACTATACTAATAAAAGAATACCACAATAAAGTGGATATTTTATTGATATAAAACCTATATCATAATAAACTTGTAGTTTACTCATAATTGCACACATTATGGTGTAAATCGGAAGTTTATCAGTATTGATAATTTATTCAGTTGGCATAATTGGTTTAGACATATCAATTTAAGTATGATGTACAAAACTAAAAGAGAATTTATATGGGTAAATATTAAAGAACTAGAAAATCATTTACGAATTCTCTTACATTACTTGTTCTCGTTAATTAATTGACCAACTAAAATTGGGATTGAATCCCATGAATGCTGAAAATACCAAAGGTGAATATGGGCCCATTCACCTGCCATGTATACCACATATGATGCATCTATGAGATGGTTACATGTGCGATTATTATTAACCTGCAACATGGTGTTTGCGAGGCAACTTGTTCAATAATTTAATTTAGAGCATATTCCAGATTTTTTATTCAAGATGTTCATCTTGATAAGTTGGTTTTGCATCACAACCGGTTTAGCAAAATAATTTATTGAGTGCCTCCACTTGATAGCTAAATAATTGCTTATGAGAATAAAGTTTTGTATATCAGTTTGATATACATTATATACGAAAGTATATTATTTTCTTCTCTCACAAGTGGTTCAGGGTCAGGAACCAAATAATTCCATCATATTATTTATTGATGTGCGGTGTATATTTTGATTAACACCATAAAGCACAAAGATGGATACCCAAAGTTGAGTAAACAAGTTAGTTTTTCTAACATGATGGGGTGACAGGAAAAACGAATGAGATAAAGTTACGAGGAATGAATTATCGTTTTTATATCTAGATCCTTAATAAGATAATATGAACTTAAAGTTCATAAAAGGATAATTCATGTGCAATTTATTGCAAAGCATGTCAGACGCACTTGCTGACTCAAAGAAAGTAACTATATTTTTCTTGCACATGCTCCTATAAAGTCCTAGAAAGACAGTTTATAGTAAGCTTAAAGCGTATAGACAAATCGGTTTCAAATAAACTTCTTGACAAAAAAGATGAGTAAATGATCAAAATGATCATAATAAAGGAGGTAAGTGATCCAGAAGATCACATGACATAACACGTCATAATATCTCATGAGAGATTCAGGTACCTGAATATATGAATGAAGAGATCTTTATGTTATGTCATTACGAAAATACATTGAAACTGATATAAAATCTTTGTCGACGTCAACCTTCAAGAAGCTAGTGCACAAGATTGGGATGTGAAAGCTCAAAGATGTGAATTGATGCTCTCATCAGGGGGAGTTAATACGCGTTGCACTCTTTTTTCCTTACAAGGTTCTGTCCCATTGGGTTTTCCTTGCAAGGTTTTTAACGAGGCAACCGAAAGGCGTATTATTATATATGTGTAATCTTTTTCCTTTTCTAGAATTTTTTTCCCATTGGATTTTCTTTTAGTTAAGGTTTTAACGAGACATATTATTTGTTGAATAAACATTCAAGGGGGAATGTTATAAATAGAATTCTATTTATGGTGAATGTCTATATTTAGAGAGATTCTAGGTTTTATTACTTGGTGGCTAAGGCATCATCTCCCTATAAATAGATGGTTCTATTTCATTGTAAATCATTTCATATCAATAAGAATTCTCTCTCTCTACTTTGCTCTACAATACTCTTCTTCTTATTTTATTATTTCATAATAATTTAAACTTTTATAAAAAGGTCATTAATGACATTGTGATTTTGGCCCCTTTGACTCTGAGATTACCTAGATTTTCTATTAAATTCTTTATTAAGGGTCCCCATAAACCAATTTAGTTGTATCGACCATTTAAATTGATGCTTTAAACCTTAAAATACTGGAAATACAAAAAATAGAATTAGTTTTGGCGTTATTTATTTATTCATCTAATACTATCAATTATCTGCCGCACACAATTATTGGACTAATTTCACATAGAAGCACGGAACTTCATATATTTATAAAATTATTTATATAACATTAAATAACTAGAATAAATATTACCTATATAATTATACTAAACAAATTTTTGCTTTTTTATGAAAAAATGTTACCTGTATAATTCTGCTAAACAAAATTTTTGCAACTGAGAATAAATTCTCTTTTATCTCAAAAATTTAGTCACATTTTCTCCGAGGGATGATGAAGGTGATGCCACAATTGAGGGAACCGCCCTCTTACTCTTTTTTAGATAAGAATGCGAAAGACCCTGACCCTGCCAACCAAGCCCAACACTAGTCCGTATCACGACCCCAGTTCACCCTCCATGAACATATCGTGATGGCACCTAGTGCCTACGACTAGGTAAGCCTAACAATTCGAAAATTTAGCAATTTAACATGCGGAATAAATAATTTAAAGGTAAATATATTTAAATAATACTGCAAATAAGACCGCTAGGCCTAAACAACTCAAAAGAAATGTGAAAGTCTACAACTCAATCCCCAAACCCAAAAACTCACAGGAACCACAGGCTAACGGAAACATAGTACACTACTCTAACTCCCGAATATCTAAACAACTGGGAGAAAAAAGGATAAACTAGAAACTAAAGCTGGAACAGAATAGAGTCTCCTTGTCTGCGAACGCGGCATATATACCTCGAAGTCTCTGTGTATCTTGTTTATCCCTTTCTCCCAGTTGTTTAGATATTCTGGAGTTAGTGCAGTGTACTATGTTCCCGTTAGCCTGTGGTTCCCGTGAGTTTTCAGGTTTTGGGATTGAGTTGGAGACTTCCACATTTCTTTTGAGTTGTTTAGGCCTAGCAGCCTTATTTGCAGTTATTATTCAAATATGTTTAGCTTTAAATTATTTATTCTGCAAGTTAAGTTGCTAAATTTCTGCATTGTTAGGCTTACCTAGTCATAGGAATTAGGTGCCATCATGACATGTTCATGGAGGGTGAACTGGGGTCGTGACAAGTTGGTATCAGAGCTCTAGGTTCATAGGAGTCACAAAACACATGCCAGTTGTTTTGAATCTCACTGATCGGCACAGAGACGTTTGTACTTATCTACGAGAGGCTATGTAGCTGTTAGGAAAATTTCACTTCAATTGATTCCCTGCCGTGCGAGATTTTTGACATCACAATCCTAAAACTTATGCCTTCTATCCTCTCACAGATGGTGAGGACACGTGCTACTCAAGATGATCAGGCACTCGCGCCCCCTATTACAGCCGTTAGAGGTCAGCGACGGGGGATAGGTCGAGGACGCGCACGTGGTACAGTCACAACACCTACGCAAGTTGTCATCGAGGTATCACCAACAGATCTAGCCGAAGTTCAGGCACCCGACGTGCCTACAAATACTACTACTCCAGCCCTCTAGGAGACTTTGGCATAGTTCCTGAGCATGTTTGGTACATTGACTCAGGCCGGATTGATTCAGGTTGTACCGACTACTTCACCAATCGGGGGAGAGATCTTGACTTCCACTGCCCCCACTCCAGAGCAGCGAGCTTCTATTGGTCAGGTTCTAGGTGTCATGGCGACACAACCTGTGGTCCCAGTTCAGCGGGTGGTAAAGACCTCTCGACGAGTAGAGGACAGGCGGGTCCAGGATAGAGAGGACATACAAGGTCAGAAGGGAGAGTATAGAGGAGTGAGTAGAGCTCGTGGACTGGGGAGATATACTGGTCCTTATTTCGGAGGTACAGTGCGTCATGGTAGAGGTTTTGTGGGTCAGCCAGCTTAGTCTGCATCTCAGAGTTCCCACGGAGTTTCAGGTGTTCAGGGGTCTTGGAGTACTTGTACCACATAGATTCCACCGCCACGCCAGTCATGAGGTTGCTTTGAGTGTGGTGACATACACCATGTGGTAAGGTATTGCCCTAGACTTGGGAGGGGTGCACCTCCACAAACTTCTCGGCCACAGTGCGTCCCGTAGAGTTCTCAGGCTTTAGTTACAACAGCAGTTGCTGCCCCACCTACCCGTATCGAGACTATTGCCTCTGATTTTGTCATCACATGTATTTTCATGCTTTGTTATAGAAGTGTATCAATTCTATTCGATTTAGGTTCTACTTATTCTTATGTGTCTTCTTATTTTGCTCCGTATTTGGGTGTGCCCCGAAATTCTTTGAGTGCCCCCGTTTATGTTTCTACTCCCGTGGGAGATTCTCTTGTTGTGGATCATGTTCATCGGTCATTTTGGTTAGTATTTGTGGTTTTGAGACCAGAGTGGACTTATTGTTACTCGGTATAGTGGATTTGACATTCTTTTGGGCATGTACTGGTTATCGCCCTATTTTGCTATTCTTGATTTGTCACGCCAAGACCGTGACACTAGATATGCCAGGTATTCCGCGTATTGAGTGGATTTGTACTTTAGATCACACTCCTAGTAGATTTATCTCTTTTCTTAATGCTCAACATATGGTTGAGAAGGTGTGTGCCCCATATTTAGCTTATGTGAGAGATGTCAGTGTTGATGCCCCTTCTGTTGATTCAGTTCCAGTGGTATGGTATTATCCTGATGTGTTTCCCACTGATCTCCTGGGCATACCGCCCGATAAAGACATTGATTTAGGTATTGATCTGTTGCCGGGCACCCAGCCCATTTCCATTCCTCTGTATCACATGGCTTCTCCTGAGTTGAAGGATCAATTGCAGGAATTGGTTGGTAAAGGTTTTATTCGGCCCAGTTTTCACCATGGGATGACCCTATCTTATTTGTAAAGAAGAATGATGGTTCTATGCATATGTGCATTGATTATCGCTAGTTGAACAAAGTTACAGTGAAGAAACCCTATCTTTTGCCTCGTATAGATGATCTGTTTGACCAACTTCAGGGCACACATGTGTTCTCCAAGATTGATTTGTGCTCAGATTACCATCAGTTGAAGACTTGGGAGCCAGATATCTCGAAGACTGCCTTCAGGACTCGGTATGGTCATTACGAGTTCCTTGTTAAGTCATTTGGGCTGACTAATGCCCCAACAACTTTTATGCTTTTGATGCACAATATATTCAGGCCATATCTTTACGCATTCGTTATTATTTTTGATGATATTTTGGTGTATTCCCGGAGTCGGGAAGATCATAAGCAGCACCTGAGGACAGTGCTTCAGACCTTGAGAGAGAAGAAATTGTATGCAAAGTTATCAAAATGTGAGTTCTGGTTGAGTTCCATGGCATTTCTAGGCTATATGGTATCGAGTAAGGGCATTTAGGTCGATCCGAAGAAGGCGGAGGCCGTGTAGAGTTGGCCCAGGCCCTTCTCAGCTACAGAGATTCACAGTTTCCTTGGCTTGGAGGTTTATTACCGTCGCTTTGTGGAGGGGTTTTCATCGATTGGCGACACCTATGACTAGATTAACCCAAAATGGTGCCCCATTTCAGTGGACAAAAGAGTGTGCGGCGAGCTTTCAAAATCTCAAGACAGCTTTGACTTCGGCCCCAATCTTGATGTTGCCTACTGGTTCGGGGTCTTGTGCAGTTTATTGTGACGCCTCACGGGTTGGACTTGGAGAGGTGTTGATACAAGACGGTAGGGTGATTGCCTACGCGTCTAGACAATTGAAGATACATGAAAAGAATTGTGAGCACGTGATTTTTGCGCTAAGCAATAAAATTCCAAAATTAAAATAAATAATATTTTTGTTTGCAATTATGTGTTTTGCTTGAAATAAAGTAAATTTGTGTGTTTGAACAATTAAAAAGGAAATTAGAAAATTAAAAAATAGGTCAAGTATAAATGTCTCAATTAAAGGAATTAAAAGGAAATTAGCAAAAATACAAGTATATTTCGAAAAATAAAGAAAAAATAGCAAAAAAATGTCAAACAAATTAGAGAAAATAAGAAATAAAAAGAATTTGAATAATTGAAAAAGAATATAAAAATAGAAAATAAAATACAACAAGAAAATACACAAAAATAATAAAAAATACATGAAAATACAAAAAAATACACAACTGGGCCAAATACATTGGCCCAGGTAATTTGAATAGACCGGTCCAATTATTACACTACAACCAATCTAAGCCGTCCATATATATAATCTAACGGCTGAATTTTGATCTTGGTTTTAAATTGAAACGTCACAGCTTTGATAAGCTAATCTGAGCCGTCCATCTGTGAGATCTAACGGAGATTAGTTAATCTCCATTTAACTCCCAGACGATACCGTTTGAAGACATGAGATCCTGGCCGTTGATCAAAAAACAATCTAAAGGCCAGGATCAATCGTTTATCTTAGGGTATTTAAGGTCGGCCTCCATAGAGACCGGCCATTTCCCAAACGTGACAAACCCTAGCCGCCCCTGTTAGGTCTTCTTCTCCATTATTCTCCTCACCGACCATGGAGACTGGCCGCCTCTCATGGCCGTCTCTGGCCATTTTCAACTCCCATACCTCCCTTTTCTTACTTCTTTAAACCAGACCTCCATGAAAATCCAAAGAACCCCCAAAAGCCCCAATCTTCTTGAATTTCCAGCCACCGGAGTTCTTCTCCGGTGACCATAACCTTTGAGACAGACCTTCAAACTAACGCCCTTGAACCGTCTTACCTCTATCTTTAACCCCATGAACTCACTTTCCCTCGAATACCCCTCTAACTTCTCGAATTTTCGAGAACAAGTCGCCGGAACCCTAACTCCCACAAACTTGGTAAAACCCACCATAAAGATACACCCATCTCTACCCCAAAACCTGATAAAAACCATCCAACACCCAATAAAGACTTCAAATTTGAAGTCTGAAGTCTGAAAAGAAAAGAAAAGAAAACTGGAAAAAATAAAGAAGAAAGAAAAAGAAAAAGAACAAGAAAAAGGAAAGAAAAAAAAATGGGAAAGCTCAAGAGACCAATCCCGCAAGCTAAGTTCCCTTTCCATCTCTTTGATTCTGTTTCTGTTGTTTAAGCATGCTTTTGTGTATTTAGTTCTGTTTTCTTTGATATTAGTTGATTAATTAGTTGCATGTTTAGATTAGTTTCTTTCTTTGAAATAATTTCTTGTTATAAATCTGTTTCTCTTGATAACATACTTCATTGATTTCTTTGATAATCCTGTCTATTACACTTGATTAAATATGCTCGAGCCTTTTTAGGATTTTTGTGAGTTTGAACATGAAAATATTCTGAATATATCTCTTCATGTCTAATCTGTTATGCTATGCCTGAATCTGAGTTATGAGTTGTTTAATTGAAATTCAACCATATTCAAATTTCTCTTTGAGTTTTAGTTAGATGATAAATGATTCTGATTTGTGTCTATGTGTGCAAATTGATATGAAAAGCTATGTTTGTGATAAGTTCATGTTCTGGACTACAATTAGTCTTATTATGCTTTAGGGGATATTGGTTATAGCTATAATAGATAAGTAAGTTAGATAATTGGCTAATTCTGAAAGTATGTTAAGTAGTTTAATTGGCTAAAATTGAAAATAACATAAAAATGGTTACAATTAAAATAAGTAATAGAGTGGTCAGTACTGAAACTGGCCAACTCTGTAAAGTCCTTAGGCTTAAATATAAAGGGCTAGTTCTGAAAATGGTTAATTTTGTAATAATAGAGCTAAAATCTAAAACTGGCTAAGTTCTGCAAGTCTTAACCTAATTCTAAGTGGCCAGTGAACAATAATGACTAATTTTGCAAAGCCAAGTCCAAAACACTGGATTGGCTAAATCTGAAAGAGTTTAATCCTTAACAAATAAGCAGGCTAGTCCTGCAAATCAATTATAATAGGCAATAATGAGAGATACCTCTTAAAAGAGGTTAAAACTGAAAAAAATTAAAGTTCAAATCTGGCTAAGTCTTAAATGACTTATAAAATACTGGCCAGTAGTTAAATAAAGACAAAAAGCTGTACACCTAGACCTTAGATAGGTCGGGTAAATAGTAACTAATAATGGGGGTATAAAAGGAATGACAAATGGTATAATTGTAGATTTAATAGAGCCTATAAGGACAAATCATACATTTAGGCCTAGTATTTCTGCAATAATGCACAAAACAAAGAGTATAATAAACCCAACAAAAAGGCTTAATAGTTAATAACCTTAGCAAATGAGGGTACATTAGTAATTGACCCCAAATAGAAGCCAATAGACCCCCCTAGAACCTTCCAGCAAAGGCTGGAAGGCATTTTCGAATCTAAAATAGGTATCAAAGTGTAATAAACAAAAGAATTAAGGGGAGGGAATTGGGAATAACTTTTTCAAATTTCCCCCTCAAAATTTCACCATTCAATAGGCTTGAATTAAGCCTGAATAAGGGCTGGATTTTTATGAATTCAGAGAATACATTCTGAAAATTAGAAAAACATCATATACTAAGAACAATTTTTGGGTCTTAGTCGAGCACTATACTGAGATCTGTTAGGAATCCTCTATTCTCTTTTGTGTTTTGCTGGGTTTCTAATGGTTTTCTTCAATTGTGCTATTGGATTGTTGTTTTGCTGAACCTGGAACTCTTGTTCGAATTTCAATTGTGTTGTTGTGTTAATTCATCTCTACTGCTATTTCTTTGCTGCTGTGATCAACTGCTTATTCTCTTATTTTGCTCCCTTAGACTCATAAGATTTTCATTGCTGAATCAGGTACACTGCTGAAACTTCAACATGTAACTACAGTCAATTTGAAAAAAATGGATGAATTGAATTGATTTTCGAAGAACTACTTCTGTTATTTATTTCTGTTTTAGCATACAAATAGATAATTTGGTAATTTTGATAGGAAATGATTGTATAAGTAGTATATATGAAGCACGAACAGATGATGGAAATAATGTAATAGAGTAATAAGTAGAATTAGAGTAGCAATGGTAATCTTAATCACCTAGTTAACTAAAAATAGGTTAATAATGAAATTAACTCAATTACTCTCAAAAACAAGCTCGTAACAGGTAGATTCATAACAATATTCTGAATTAGTATGTGATAGATAATTAAAATTGATATATGTTAGTTTGACTTAAACGGTTTAATAGCAGTTAAAATGATATAAGGTAAAACTAGTAGTCAAACATGCAGTCAATAATCATGTGGTTAATTAAATGTGTTACACAATTAGCTTAATGTTTAATATAATTAGTTTCTAAAAGTTACAAGGAATCACAATTAGTGAATTGTTAAGCAACAATCCTGTTTTCATATAGTTAAGTAGCATTCTGTCATTTTCAGCCAACAAATAATCTGTTTCAGTAGTTTTAAAATAAGTTGATAAAATACAATTAAGAACAAAGGTAGCCTGTCAGTTAAATTCAATTTGTATTAGACAAGTTGTGATTCGAAACTGATACTGTAATCTTGTATTATTGCCTCTCTTTATAAATAAATATAACTCAAATTTTCCCTCTTCTGATTCTGAAATACCTGTATACATAATGAATTCATGTTTCTGTTTCCTCTTTTCAATTTCATTTGGTCTGGGCCTAATTAATGGCGAAGGCATGGATCTGAATTGTTTCAAAATTGGGCTTCTGAGTACAAGCTCCAGTAATATCTGGGTTTTGAAACCCAGATGCAAAAGTTGGACTGTTAAATATGAGCCCAGAAGTTCAGGCCCAGTAACATAAAAGGATAAAGCCTGGACTTATATTCTGAAAATTAAAAAGATTAGGGAAAAACCAAATGATTGAAAATATAGTTGTACATTAGGATTGGACTATAAAAATTGAGTGGGATGAGCCTCGCATGAAAACAAAATAGCGGGCCCCCCATATAAACGAATAATAATATGATAGACTTGGGAAGGTCGTTAGCGAATTCCACGACCTTTTTAAAAGATTAACAAGTCGTTAGACAATGTAGGCGCGATTCTAAAATATACTTTCCCTAATACGAGTGCATATCTAATGCGACTCAAACCATAAATCTCGGCGAAGCTGAAACGTGTTAAAAGTCACAGGCGTACTGGTTGCGGTGTGACTCGAAATACATTTTTGCAACGTCGCAATTCGTAAAATATTTAAAGTGAAACAGATACACATTGTTTAAAAGCATATAGTGAAGTCAATTAAAATCAAGAATGACAGTTGAGCGACCGTGCTGAAACCATGAAATCCGGAAATGCCTAACACCTTCTCCCGGGTTAACAGAATTCCTTATCTGGATTTCTTGTTGCGCGGATGGTTAAACAGAGTCAACTTCCTCGGATTCGGGATTAACCGGTGACTTGGGACCCATTATTTTCCAAAGTGGCGACTGTGAAATTTTTAAAAAAATCCCGAACCAATTGTCCTCTATTTGAAAAAACTCCTTCCTCGTTGTTATTATATCTTTCTCGGGGTATTTATAATTATCGAGGTATACCTTATTCTCCTATTCGGGGAAAATAAAAAAAGGTAGTAAAAAGGAAGGTGTGACGGCTCTGGCGACTTTGTTGGGGATAAGTAACCCAAAACTTTGGTTCAGGGTTTAAGAATTCAAGCTCATTAGAATTGCCGTTCTTGATGTTATTTGACTTCGTTATATGCTTTGATCAACGTGCTACGTGTTTTTATCGCTTTGATATTACATGGATTGTATATATAGAATTGTGCCGAAAACCCTTCTCTTCTTTATCCCCGGGGATGTGCTTACTTGTTGAGACTCCCCTTCTGTTAGGTTATACCCAAAATAAGAAATAGAGGCCGGATAAGTTACAAAGCTGAACGACCCCGCGGGTCCTTGGTACATAGCCCCTCCTCGATCCGTGTTGTTCACTCGGGTACACGGTCTAGCGCCATATGAAAAAATAAGATATTGAACATAGGTATAGGACGATTATGTGCATCATAACTGACTTAGGGGGACTCAACACAGGGGTTGGGTCCGTCTAGGACAGGTAACCCGGTAATTAAAGACCGAACATATTATATGTTGTATTTTAATTGTCTTGGATCATTATACGGACCGACAAATTTCTCAAAAAAGCAAAAGAAAGAAAAATTTTGAAATAAGAATGTTGAAATGTTAGCAAAATATTGTCCAAAAGTTGAAAAGAAAATCTGAAAAATAGGAGGAACAATGTTGTGGAAATAATTGGTCACGTAATCTGACCGAACTACACAGGTTTGATTCTCGCCATTAAGTGGGATACGTAGGCAACCCTTGACGGGTCCAACCACCCTTTTAGAAAATGAAAAAAATATTGAATTTTAATTTCAAATAATCAAAGTGATTGCTATTTTTGGAAATAGCCGAATGTTCCGAAAGGACTCCGGAAGGCTGTTTTGGCAAAAATGGCCACTTTGAAAATCATATCTTTTTCTTACAAAATAAGTAGCTTGAAAAGGGCCAATTCTTTCAAAAATGAAAATTGTCTTATGAAAAATATTTTTCCTTTTATGAATAAAATCGCCTTTAATAAATGTACAGGATGAGCATAGTACAAAATGAACCCTTCACCTTAATGAATAAAATCCCTTTGGAGTTGAGACTATGGTGGAATGATATGGGTCAAGAAGGATAAGATTGGGTCAAACGCTATCTAAAGGACCTTACGGGATTGATGGACATAATTCCCCGTGGTGATATTATTCGGGCACTTGTCACTTGTTGGGATCCCGCACATAATGTTCTACACTTCCCAGACTTCGAGCTCATGCCTACCTTAGAGGAATTTCTTACTATATCGGGAAAGATGAGGTTCCCCTGAAAGAGAAATACCCGGTGGCTCCGAGGCTGATAACAATGCATAGATTCCTCGATTCTCTGAAAATTGCTAGGAACGTCCATAACGAAGACTTGGCTAATGGATTTGTTTCTTTAAGTTCATTTACAGCAGATATGGACATATCGGGGGATTCAACGACCCTACAAACAAGCTCTGTAGTAAATCCAACCGAGTGAAGTGGGAAGAGCATAAGCGATTTTGCTTTATAGTGGCGTTCCTCGGAGTAGTCATATTCCCGAGAAAAGATGGAAACATTGATATAAGGGTCACCGGGGTGGCCAGTACTCTTCTTGTACAAGATAATAGCACACTGGCGCCAATGATTATAGCTGATATCTTCCGTGCCCTCACATCCTGTTAAGCGGGCCATGACTTCTTTGAGGGTTGCAATTTGATTCTCCTAATTTGGTTGATAGAACATTTGTGTCGTCATCCTCCATTCTCGAGTTATGGGTAGTCTGAGAAGACGTGCATTGAAGAATTTTATATGAGAACAAAAGAAGTTAAGTTGCCGGAAGGAGCAAAAGGTTGGATTTCATACTTGCGATCGTTGACTGCCAGCCAAATTGATTGGGTATACAGATGGTTGCCCCTCAATGAGGTGATATACATGCCAACGGAAGGGTCGCATTTGTTGATCACGGGTCTTAAAAGCATTCAGCCTTATGCACCTTACAGGGTACTACGACAGATTGGGAGATATCAGGTTATACCAAAAGATGGGAACCTCAGCTTACAAGCAGTAGAAATCAGTCCAGACGGACAATTCCTGAAAGCAAAGATTCGACATATTTGGAATGAATGCCAAAGCTTGAAGGTAGACACTTGTCTGGGAAACCGAGCTCAGGGAGAAGTATCGTTAGGGTATGCTGCATGGTATCGCTGGGATGTCGAGCATCATAGACCAATGAAAAGGCCTCACATTCAAGAATTGGCCGAGCAGTCTAAGAAGCACAGAGATTGGGTGGCCAAAGAAAATGAGTATAGAGCCAAGATCGGCTTGCTAGAGAAACAATTTCAAGAGTGGCTTACAAGCGGCATCTGACAAAGGAGAAAAGAAGCAGTTAAGAAAAGAGAATGAAATCTTAAAGGCTCAAATTGCAAAGATGAAAATTGCAGCCGAAACCCTAGTTCGCCTAGCCCGAGATGAGAAATTGATTGAAAATCTTCGACGCAAAGTGAATGACTACAACTTCGCTCTTGAAAAAGCAGAAAAGGAGTTAGTCGGGGTTTGAAGACAATTGGCCAGAAATACCGAGGAAAGAGCTAGAATGGTTCAACAATTACAAGATGAACACAAGGTTGAGATAGCTTGATTGAGAAAGAAAGTCATTACAGCCGAAGTCAACAGTGGCAAGCAAACCAAAGAGTTTGAAGTAGAGAGAGAACATTGTTACATGGCTATGGATCGATTAGAATTTGAGTTACAACAACTACAAAAGGAGAACCAACAAACCTTAGACGCTTGCGCCAAACAGATTAGCAGGCTGCTTCAGGAAAAAGGGGTCATCCGAGAGAGAATCGTCAACATTGATCAGTATATCACCAGGAAATGCCAATTGTGTGAAGACATGTCCCAGGCAACATTCACATCAGCAGTAAAGTTCTTTGTACATCAAGTAATGTCTAACCTAGATAAACTCCAAAGTGGATTAGCATATAGGCCCGCGGCAAGACCGAACGACGTCTCGCGGGCATTAGGAGCATTAATGTATTCATAGGGCATGCATTTTGTATTTGTATTGCTTTTGCATTTGTAAGTACAACATCATTTGTAACCGATGTTTTTGAGTATCAATGAAAAATTCAAAAAGAAGTTGTTGTTATTTTTTTTTCATTTTTATACAAATTGTCTGGGCGATAGGCAAACATGTAGGAACGGAAAACAAAAACGAAAATGAAGAAAAAGAGGAAAAGAAGAAAACAAGAAAAAGAAAAGACAAATAGAAAAACAAGGAAAAATAGAGGTGAAAAGAAAATGGTGGTTCAAGGAGGAATAAAAGCCGGAATGATGCATAATGATCAAAGCAAAAGTTGTGATTTTAATCATTACATGTTACCCCTTATGAGCTAACTATTAGAGAGTTTTGTTGTTGATGAGTATCATATTTTCAGCTGGCAACTGGCATTCTGGCACATCACAATTACAATACACGTTCAAAAGCTATGTCTAAGGCAGTAACTCAGCAGATTGAACCTACCATCATGGACCCAGTACATGAAGAAGAGGTTGTAGATGTTGCGGGTATGAAGGAGGAGATGTATAAGCTAAGGCAGCAAATGTCGGAAATGTACCAAGCCTGGTCCAGGGGTCAACCTTTGCCCACTTATCCAGCCAATCCCACATACGTCCCTCCTACAAATCCTAATCCTGAACCACCTACCATGAACTCATCCTCCACATACCCAAATTATCAACACTACTTTTCCACAACCTCATAGGCACCACCACCACTATCCAAACAAGTTCCACCACAACCACCTCAGGTCGCCCCGGTATATGTGGCACCACCACCTGCCACTCTACACAAATCTTCGAGTGAATCAGTGTTCCATGTTCAAGACACTCATTATTATCCACCGGAGCCAACATTCAGGCAGCATGACTCCTATACACCACTTATGGATATGACATAAGAAAAACCTATCAGAAACTTGGAGCAAAAAGAGATGGCATGGAAGATGAGAAGTTTAGAACAATCTTTCCGTCACATACAAGGGCTAGGAGGCCAAGTGAGCGTCGCGTATAAAGATTTATGTTTGTTTCCAGAGGTGTAGCTCATGGCTGGATTCAAGCTACCTACGTTCGATATGTACGATGGACATGGGGATCCGGTAGCCCATCTAAGGCATTATTGTAGCAAGATGCGTGGTGCAGGGGGAAGAGATGAGTTGTTGATGGCTTATTTTAGCCAAAGTTTGAGCGGTTCTGCACTGGAGTGGTATACCAGTCAGGATCACACCAGATGGTTCATCTGGGATGATCTAGCTCAGTCATTCGCCAACCACTTCCAGTACAATTTGGAGATAATTCTAGACAGGCTGTCGCTAACAAAAATGGAGAAGAAACCCGGGGAAAGTTTCCGGGAGTACGGGTTTAGATGGAGGGAACAAGCTGCATGGGTAAACCCTCCCATGAAGGAAACAGAAATGGTGGACTACTTTCTACAGGCTTTAGAGCTTACTTACTATGGTCATATGGTATTCGCAATTGGGAAACCTTTCAATGAGGTGGTGAAAATGGGAAGTTTCATAGAGGAGGGATTGAAAACCAATAAGATCATGAGCTTTTCGGCTATTAAGGCCACGAATCAGGCTATACAAACTGGAACTGGGGATCCATTGGTAAAAAGAAGAAGGAAGAGGTCATAGTTGTTGAAAGTAGATCATGGTCTTGGGGCCAAAATACATATCATCATCCACCTCGTCCAAACAAACCATACCCACCAGCACCCTACAACCCACCTCCACCATATTATCCACCCACCACTCCACATTTTTCCGTCCAACATGCTTAATATTACCCACCGCCTCCACATGTATGGCGAGCCCAAACTCCACAAAATGTCTACCACACACAAAACACTTACCCACCTTCCAGAACATATAAAAATCCAAATAGACCCAACTTCCGACCAGATCCGGAAGTAAGAGGAAACAGAGCCCAAACAAAGAAAACATTCACTCCGTTAGGAGAGTCATACACCAGTCTTTATCATCGTCTGAGGGTGCTAGGGATGCTAAGCCCAATTGAGCCAAAACTTCCAAACCCACCACCCAGAAACCTTGACCAATAAGTTCGATGTGAATATTGTTCCGGGACACCGGGACACAATACTGAAAAGTGTTGGCACTTGAAATCTGCCATACAGGAGCTTATTGATACCAGGAGGATCGAGGTGCAGGCTCCAGAAACTCCCAATATCACATAGAACCCATTGACAGCCCATCATGAGACGCACATGATAGAGTTGGAACAAATAGAGAGAAATAAGAAACCTTCCCAATCAGTAATGATGATAAAAGCCAGTAGCAAAGTGGGAAGAGAGGTTGACAAAGAGATGGCATCAGCTGAATTGCCAATGAAGAAGCCATCAGTGGTCGAGGCCATGAAAGTAGTAGTGCTGGGAGCCAAACCGTTGTTGACCGTGAAGGGAGCTTATGTAGAACCTGTAGTTATCAAATCGGTAGTGTAAATGCCACTTGTAAACACTAAAGCCATACCGTGGAACTATAACAAAGTCGCAATAATGTACAAGGGGAAGAAGGTTACAGGAGAAGTCAATGAAACACATGGCCTAACTCGCTCCGGGAGATGCTTTGCCCCGGAAGAGTTGAGGAGAACAAAAGTGGTAAAAGAGAATTCGAATCATGTGAAGAAGGCAGTTACTGAAGAAGAAGCAGAAGAGTTCTTGAAAAAGATGAAAGATCAGGACTATTCAATAGTAGAGCAGTTGAGAAAGATGCTTGCGCAGATTTTATTATTATCATTGCTTATCCATTCTGAAGAGCACAGGAAGGCGTTGATAAAAATTTTGAACGAAGCACATGTGCCCGAGAAAATTTCAGTCTGCCATCTTGAAAAAAAATCACGAATAAGATCTTTGAGACAAACAAGATAACATTTTCAGATAATGAATTGCCACTTAAAGGAATAGAGCATAACAAAGCACTATATCTCACAGTCAAGTGCGAAGAATCTGTGGTTACCCGTGTTCTGGTAGACGATGGGTCAAGTGCCAACATTTGGCCACTCTCAACCTTGGGAAAGCTAAAGGTCAAACCTGATAGAATCCGTCAAAATAGTGTGTGTGTACGGGGCTTTGATGGAGGAGGTAAGAATACTCTAGGGGACATTGTGTTGGAAGTTACTATCGGACCGGTGGACTTCACCATGGAGTTCCAAGTGCTAGATGTTGCTCTTTCTTAAAATTTGTTATTGGGACATCCGTGGATCCATGCGGTGAAGGCTGTACCATCTTCTCTGCACCAGATGGTGAAATTTGAATGGGAACAACAGGAAACCATAGTGCATGGAGATGATGATATCTGTAACACCATAACGCCATTTGAAGAAACTGAAGGGGACAAGGGCCCATGGGTATATCAAGTTATGGATGCTGTGGTGGTTAATAAAATATCTGAAGGGGAGTACATGCCAATTCCTACAGTGGCTCCTACAGCAGTAACGATGGCTAAAGAAATAATCAGAAATGGGTTTGCACCGGGAAAAGGTTTGGGGATAACTCTACAAGGGATAACACAACCAGTCCACTTGTCGGGAAATAATGACACCTTTGGCCTGGGTTTTAAGCCTACTTATGCTGATATCCAAAAAGCCAAGAAAATGAAGAAGAAAAGTTGGACCTTCCCAAAACCAATTCCAAAATTATCCGTTTCCTTTAGTAGGCCTGGTACACGAAGACATTTGGCAACTGCTGTGCCAAATTATGCTGAAATAAGGCCAGATGCAGAGCTCCTAGCAAGGTTCGAGATGCTGTTTGAGGATGTAAACATGTTGGAGATGGGTGAAGAAACGAGTAGAATGGATGTTCAGTTCGTGGGACCCAGCACTGCACATAATAATTGGGAAGCTACTCATCTTCCAATCATGAGGTAGTTGTGGTAGTTAGCCTTAAAATATTTCATTTTTCCTAAAGCTGTTTTGTTTTGTAATCCCACACCCCATAAAAAACAAATGTATCCAATCTCTGTTATCTTTTTGAAAAATCAATGAAATGCAATTTCTTTCTTTCTTCCACTTTTTCCATATTTTATTTTTCTTCTTTTTGTACAGTTCAATATTTGCTGATTCCAATGATATGTCATGCATGAAGGATTCCCGGTCCAATCTTGATAATCGAATAGTTATACAGGAAATTGAAAGTGAACATGAAGTAGAATATGAGGATGAGGAAATACTGGAGGAAATTAGTAAAGATTTGAATCAATATGAGGAAAAACCCAAACCGAACTTAAATGAGACAGAATCTATTAATCTGGGGAGTGAGGATAATGTCCGGGAAACAAAGGTCAGTGTACATTTAGAGGCGTCCCTCAGAGAAGATCTAGTCAAGTTGTTACATGAATACCAGGACATATTTGCTTGGTCCTATGATGACATGCCCGGGCTCAGCACTGATCTGGTGGTACATAAATTGTCCATTTATTTGGAATGCCAGCCGGTAAAATAGATGTTAAGAAAGTTTGAAACAGACATCAGTGTGAAAATAAAAGAAGAAGTTAACAATCAATTCGAGGCGAAGGTCATACGAGTCACTAAATATCCCATCTTGTTAGCTAATGTTGTGCCAGTTCCGAAGAAAGATGGAAAAACCAGGGTGTGTGTTGACTACAGGGACCTCAACAAAGCCAGTCCAAAGGATGATTTTCCATTGCCAAATATCCATATATTGATTGACAATTGCGCTAAGCATGAAATTGGCTCTTTTGTGGACTGTTATGCGGGTTATCATCAGATCCTAATGGACGAAGAAGATGCAGAAAAGACAGCCTTTATCACGCCTTGGGGAACATATTGTTACAGGGTAATGCCGTTTGGGATGAAGAGTGCTGGGTCTACATATATGAGGGCAATGACCACTATGTTTAATGATATGATGCACCGAGAGATAGAAGTATATATGGACAATGTCATCATTAAGTCCAAAAAGCAATGTGACCATGTCAAAGATTTGAGAAAGTTTTTCCAGAGGCTCCGAAGATAAAATCTCAAGCTCAATCCAACAAAGTGTGCTTTCGGGGTACCTTCAGGAAAGTTACTGGGGTTTATAGTAAGTCGGTGTGGTATTGAATTGGATTCGTCGAAGATAAAAGCAATCCAGAATTTGCCTCTGCCGAAGA
Organism: Nicotiana noctiflora; assembly: GCA_032618575.1. Lineage (NCBI taxonomy): Eukaryota > Viridiplantae > Streptophyta > Magnoliopsida > Solanales > Solanaceae > Nicotiana > Nicotiana noctiflora. The sequence goes on along the minus strand of JASVEL010009149.1, from coordinate 280,202 downwards.
ATAAGAGCGATGTGATGAGTTTATTGGGCAGATTGAACTATATCAGCAGGTTCATTGCTCAGCTGATGTCAACATGTGAGCCTATTTTCAAACTGTTGAAGTAAGATGCTGTGGTAAATTGGACCGATGAATGCCAAGAGGCCTTTGATAAGATTAAAGAATATTTGGCTAATCCTCCAGTGTTAGTTTCTCCGTAACCGGGAAGACCTCTGATTTTGTATTTGACTGTGCTAGACAATTCTTTTGGTTGCGTACTGGGGCAGTATGATGAGACGAGAAAGAAAGAGCAAGTAATATATTACCTCAGTAAAAAGTTCACATCTTATGAGGTAAAATACACTCAGTTGGAAAGGACGTATTGTGCTAAAAAACTAAAACACTACCTGTCAGCTTATACCACATATTTGATATCGCGGTTGGATCCATTGAAGTATATATTTCAAAAGCCCATGCCTACAGGAAGACTTGCTAAATGGTAGATTCTGCTCACTGAATTTGACATCATCTATGTAACACGTACGACGATGAAGGCGCAAGCAGTTGCATATCATCTAGCAGAGAATCCAGTGGATGATGAATATGAGCCACTAAAGACATATTTCCCAGATGAAGAGGCAATGAATGTTGAAGAAGTAGAGCAAAATGACAAGCCAGGTTGGAGAATGTACTTCGACATAGCCGTCAACAATAGAGGAGTTGGAATTGGAGTAGTACTTATTTCAGAAACAGGCCAACATTATCCCGTTACCGCTCAGCTTCGATTTTTCTGCACCAACAATATGGCTGAATATGAAGCGTGTATATTAGGATTGAGGATGGCAATAGATATGGGTGTTCAAGAGATTTTGGTTATGGGTAACTCGGATCTCTTGATACATCAGATTCAGGGAGAATGGGAGACAAGAGATTTAAAGTTGATACCTTATCGGCATTGTCTACATGAATTGTCCCAGAGATTTCAATCTATAGAGTTCAAACACATCCCAAGAATGCACAATGAAGTAGCAGATGCTCTGGCCACATTATCCTCTATGTTGCATCATCCGGATAAAGCTTATGTATATCCACTTCAGATACAGGTGCAAGATCAAAATGCTTATTATTTTGCTGTGGAAGAAGAACTTGATGGAGAGTCGTGGTATCATGATATCAAAGAATACTTGAAGACAGGAAAGTACCCAGAACAAGCCACTGGAGATCAGAAGAGGGCTATAAGACGATTGGTAAATGGATTTTTCCTCAGTGGAGGGATTGTATATAAAAGAACACCAAATTTGGGATTATTGAGATGTGTGGATGCACAACAAGCTGACACAATTATGATTGAGGTACATGCGGGAGCTTGCAGACCTCATATGAGCGGATACATTTTAGCAAAAAAGATACTGAGAGTAGGATATTATTAGCTCACCATGGAATGTGATTGTATTAGATATGCGAGGAAATGCCATCAATGTCAAGTACATGGAGATTTGATTCACTCCCCACCTTATGAATTGCATACAATGTCTGCACCTTGGCCATTTGTTACCTGGGGCATGGATGTCATCGGACCAATAGAGCCTGCAGCATCTAATGGACACAGATTTATCTTGGTCGCGATTTATTATTTCACCAAATGGGTGGAGACAAAGACATTTAAGGCAGTGACGAAGAAGGCCATGGTGGATTTTGTGCATGAAAATATCATATGCCGCTTTGGAGTTCCTAAACTAATTATTCAAAGACAATAGGGCAAATCTGAACAGTCATCTTATGGCAGAAGCATGTCAAAGATTTAAAATCCTGCATCGTAACTCTACACCTTACAGACCGAAGGCAAATGGAGCAGTAGAAGCTACAAATAAGAATATAAAGAAGATTCTCAGAAAAATGGTGGAAGAGTCAAGACAATGGCATGCAAAGTTACCTTTTGCTCTTATGGTTTATCGTACAACCGTACGTACTTCAATCGGTACCACACCCTACTCATTGGTGTATGGAATAGAGGCTGTTATACCCGCAGAAATCGAGATACCATCTCTTCGAATCATAGCTGAAGCTAAAATCGATGATGATGAATGGGTAAAAGCCCGATTGGAACAATTGAATTTGATTGACGAAAAGAGGTTAGCAGTGGTTTGCCATGGGCAATTATATCAGCGGAGAATGGCTAGAGCATTCAATAAGAAGGTACGTCCTCGGAAATTTGAAGTGGGACAATTGGTATTGAGGCGTATTTTGCCGCATTGGGCCGAAGCGAACGGCAAATTTGCACCAAATTGGCAAGGACCGTTCATGGTATCACGGGTGTTGTCCAATGGAGCCCTATATCTGACAGATGTTGAAGGAAAATGCGTAGAGACTGATATCAATTTAGATGCAGCTAAGAGATATTATGCATGATTCCTTTTCATTTGTATAATTGTATTTGTTGTCATTTTGGAATTGAAATGATGAAGGCATTTTATTCTCTATCCAAACACTTTATCTATTGACATCCCCGTTGAGCCTTATTTGATCTATTCTTTCATACCCCTCTCTCGGAATTTTTCATGATACAAGAAAAAAAGTAGAAAAATGGATAAATGGAAAATGATGAAAGAAAAATGAAAAAAAAGCAAATGCAAACAAAAGAAAAATGCATACATAAAGACAAAAGAAAAATCGGGAAAAAGTCAAACGTAACAATGAATTATGAACGTAGTCTGAACTACGTCTCACTTGATCCCGAAAGGGTACGTAGGCAGCCTCACTGAAGTTCAGCCACAATAAAGGAAAAATCCAAAAATCCCCCATATATTAAAACTGGGGTAGAAGTTATGTTTTATAATTCCGAGAGTTGTAAATATTTTGAACCCTCGTAAATTTTGAGCCTTTATATCCTTCTTTCTGAACCCATCCAAAAGCCATTTTACGGTCCAAAGAAAGACCTTCTAATCAATTTCAAGAAAATAACAATACAATGATGAATAAAGGAAAACAGGGCATGGACAATACTGGTGGTTCAGAAAACAAAAAGAACAAAAACAAATGAGAGTCTCATCGGTGAAAACCTTAACCGGCACCGTGAGGCCATTGTGAGACTGAGAGAATAAAAAAATGAGAGTCTTATTAGTAAAAATCTTAACCGGCACTGTAAGGCGATGGTGAGTTTTGAGAGAAATAAATGAGAGAGTCTTATCGTTGAAAACCCTAACCGGCACCTTAGGGCAATCGTAGAATTGTTTTGCGAAAAACAACAAAAAATAAGATTGGTTTGGGTTGAAATAATGTTGGAGTTGAGATAATTGGAATTCGATTGGATAGACTGGGTCGGAGTTTAAATACATGGCATTGTCAGAGGAATCAGCCGACATACCGAGATAAGTTCTGTCACTACTCAAAATCACCCTTACCCTTTTTTTTTGAATTCATCTGTTTCTGCATTTTATTGATTGAAAAACCAATTTGCCCATTGAAGGCTAACTACCAGCTTCTCATGATAAGAGGTGAAATAATGCTGGGTCGAAAAAGAGAGAAAATAAAAATAAAAAAAAGAGAAGAGAGGGAGAGAAACAAAGAAAGACAAAAGAGATTACAGAGGAAATCTGGCGAAAGGCTGCATAGTAGAGAAAAAGCAAAAAAGAGGAAGGCAATGGAAGCAAGATCAACAAAATGCCAGTTGCCAACAATTTACAACTAATAAGATTGTTCTTTGATTTAGACAGGAACAACAATATTCAAATTTTCACTAATCACTTTAAAGTGAGTGTGACCAATGTGAAAAAAAGAAAAACACAAAAAGAAGTACAACAATAAATGGAGGAATCCATAGTGGAGGACTCATTCAATCAAGCAAGAAAATTACCAAAGAAGCAAGAAGGTATCATCTTTCCAAAAAACACATACCCTAATTATCAAGCTGAGGGAATATTTTTCTGCATTACATTTCATGCATCAGGCGCCCACCTGGATAACAAGGGAATATTTTTTTTTTCATTACATTTCATGCATCAGGCGCCCACCTGGATAACAAGGGAATATTTTTCTGCATTGCATTTCATGCATCAGGCGCTCACCTGGATAACAAGAGAATATGTTTCTGCATTGCATTTCATGCATCAGGCGCCCACCTGGATAACAAGGGAATATTTTTTTACAATGCATTTCATGCATCATGCGCCCAACTGGATAACAAGGGAATATATTTCTGGATTACATTTCATGCATCAGGCGCCCACCTATATAACAAGGGAATACATTTCTGCATTTTGATTTCTGTTTAGGAGCCCACCTATATAACAAGGGAATATTTTTCCGCATTGCATTTCATGCATTTTAATTTCTATTTAGGCGCCCACCTATATAACAAGGGAATATTTTTCTGTACTGCATTTCATGCCCCACTTGTATAACAAGGGAATACATTTCTGCAATTTTTAATTTCTGTTTAGGCGCCTACCTGTATAACAAGGGAATACATTTATGCAATTTTTAGTTTTTGTTCAGGTGCCCACCTGTATAACAAGGGAATATATTAGCAATTTTTAATTTCTGCAAAATTTAATTTGTTTTAGCTAACATGAGTGACGCCGCAACATGAGAAAACCCACACTGGGGCAGAGGAAAGTTTGGTTGTTGTAACGATCCGACCGATCGTTTTGAGTCCCGACGCGTCATTCAGCAGATTGAGGCCATGAACAACTTCATCTCAGGTATATTGACTTGTGTGTATGGTCAGAATTAAAATTCAGGAAGTTTGGAGTCAAATCTAAATGGAAATTCTCATTTTGAAAGCTTAAAGTTGAAGAAATGAACTAAGATTGGAATTTTGAGTAAATGACCTCGGAATTGGGATCTAAAAGTTCCAGCATGCTCGTATGATGATTTTGAACTAGGGCGTATGTCCGAATTTGGTTTTTGATAACCCGTGAGCATTTCGGCGTATATGGTGGAAGTTAGTATTTTAGAAAATTTTCATAAATTTGGGTTGAAAGGCATTTTAGAGTTATAGATGTCCATTTGGGATTCCGAGTCTGGGAATAGATCCGTATGGTGATTTTGGAGTTGGGAAAGCGATCGGAAGTGAATTCGGATGTCCGGAGGTCATTTTGAAGTCATTTGGCTAAATACGGGAATTTGAAGGTTTATGAGAAAATTCGACCGGAAGTGAAAATTTTGATATCGGGGTCAGAATGCGATTTCGAAAGTTGGTACAAGTCCGTAATGTCGAATGTGACTTGTGTGCAAACTTTGAGTCAATTCGGATCGATTTTGGTAGGAAAAGGGACAATTAATCTCTTTAAGGAAAGCTTAAGTTGGAAAAGTCAACCCAACGTTGACTTATGAGTTAGAGGGCTCGGAACTGAATTCAGATGATTCGGTTAGTTTCAGGGGATGATTTAAGACTTAGAAGTGCAATTGGAAGGAATTTTGGAGGTCCGGTGAAGAAGTTAGCCTATTTTGGCGAAGTTGGATTTTGGCGGAATCCGATCGATGGATGATATTTTGATCCGGGAGTCGGAATAGAATTCCGACAGTTGCAGTAGTTTCGTTAGGTGATTTTGATATATCTGCAAATTTTCAGGTCATTCGGACATCGTTTGGTCGGGTTTTTGATCGAAAGTGTATTTTCGGAAGTTTTTGGAAACTTAGGCCTTGATTTGATGAAAATTTATGATTTTGATGTTATTTCGGCAATTTGATCACTCGAGCGAGTTCGTGTGATGTTTTAGAGTCAATGTGCATGTTTGGTTTGGAGCCCCGAGGGCTCGGGAGTGTTTCGAAGGTGTCTCGAAATAATTCCGGACTTAGAAAATGGGCAGAAAATGCAGAAAAATCTGCTGTGAACAGTGACCATGAACAGTGTCCATGAACAGTGCCCGTGAAACAGTGTCCATGAACAGTGCCCGTGAAAATAGTGTCCGTGAACAGTACCATGTACAGTACCATGAATAGTGCCGGACAAAATATATTTGAGGTCCGAAAATATATTGCCATTTTTGACGATTTGGAGCTCGGATAGGGCGATTTTTCGTGGGATTTTTGGAGAGAACAACGGGGTAAGTGTTCTTAACTCAATTTTGGTGGTATAACTCGAATCTATTGCAAGTGTTAGTGTTTAATTTGAGAATTTTTGTTGAAAAGGGTAGAAAACCCTCTTGGATAGAAATAGTGATTTAAGGGGACAAATGAACTCCAATTTTTGTGAATTTGGTATGTACGGACTCGTGGCAAGACGAGGATTCCGGAAATATAAATTTCAAAATATTTCGAGATGTGAGCCCGGGTTTTGCCAATTTCATGATTTTTGATATTTTTCGAGTTCTTTCGATTGGGTTATGTTCCATTAGCCTATTTTGATATATTTGTACTGATTTTGGCTAGTTTTCACGTACGTGGATGCCGGTTCGAGGAGCTAAGGCGTCGCGGGGATTGAAGCTTCCACCGGTTCGAGGTGAGTGGTAGTAGTAAACAATGTACTGAGGGTTTGAAACCCCGTACTAGCACTTCGCAGTGCTATATTGAGATGAGACACGCGTTCTATGACGGGCGTGGTGACATTGTGATTGGGGGTTCGGACTTAGTCCTTCCCGGCTAATAGAATACTCTGTTTTATGACTGTTACTGAGATTATAACTGTACAATAGGTCTAAAAGCCATGTTTGGGGCCTTGTGCCGATCTGTAGAGCATTAGGGAACCTATAGAGCTAGGTGACCCTTATATCGTGTTGGAAACATACACTCAGCCGTAGCTCTAGCCGTATAGCATAATATGAGCCCGTACTAGATGTGTACATTGAGAGAGATTATCTAAGGTGGAATTCCTTGTTCTAGCTGAGTGGGCCTGAAAGGCCAAGTCTATACCGATTGAGATGAGATAGGGTCAAGGACCCACTATGAGATGTTATATTGGGCCTGAAAGGCCAAGTCTATATTGACTGAGACAGGGTCAAGGACCCACTGTGATATATTGTATTGGGCCTGAGAGGCCAAGTATATACTGACCGGGATAGGGTCGAGGACCCACTATGAGGTATTATATATATACCTATATTGGATCGGGTTGCACGCCGCAGCAGTATATATATTGGATCGGACTGCACGCCGCAATAATATACATGTAATATACATGTGGGACGGACTGCACGCCGCAATATTATTGCGCTTGGGCTGTAGGAGCCCCTTCGGAGTCTGAGTCTGCACACATTCTCGGTGAGCACTGGTGTATATTATGGGATCGGGCTGCACGCCGCAGCAGTATAGAGATATATACATATATATATTGGATCGGACTGCACGCCGCAGTAATATTTGTGTGGATCGTGCTGCACGCCGCAGTATTATAGTGCTTGGGCCTAGGGAGCCCCTCCGAAGTCTGTATACACCCCCAGTGAGCGCCGTCGACGTTAAATGGAGCGGGCTGCGCGCCGCAGCGGTATATGTATTGGAGCGGGCTGCGCGCCGCAGCGGTATATGTATTGGAGCGGGCTGCGCGCCGCAACATTATACTTATTCATATTCATATATATACTGAAATATTTATATGTTATAGACAGATGTATATGTCTCCATATATTGAGATGGTTGTATACCGTAGTGGTACGAGCGAGGATGTGGTCAGTGTGGGACCTAGATGAGATAGATGTGGTCTAGAGATCAGAGTACTCATTATAATGATGACTAACCTATGGGGGTTGCCTTAGAACTGTTTAGTGATGGTACAAGAGTTCTTATTTTTAGTTATTGTTTATTATTGTTACTCACTAAGTTGAAATATACTCACCCCACTCCCCTGTACTTTTTGTGTAGATATACAGGTTCAGGAGGGCAGTTGAGCTATCGCAACTGCTTTATTATCCCCATTCTGTGGAGACTTCGAGGTAGCTGCCAACGTCCGCAGTACCTGACCTCTTTCTTTTTATCATTTTGTTGTCTCCATTCTGGTTAGACTTGATTTTGTAGTAGATCTCATTTGTAAAGGCTCAAACTTGTGACGCCACGATTTGGTTGTGACTGTGTTCTTGTATTTCAGTTGTACACTTCTTGATTTGTTATGAAAACAGGCTAATCACGCCGATTAATCGGTATTAATTATACTTGGATGGTTTAATTGGATAAGATGGTCGGGCTTGCCTAGCAATGTGTTGGGCGCCATCACGACCGGGGTTTGGGTCGTGACAAGTTGGTATCAGAGCCTAGGTTAATAGGTCTCGCGAGTCATGAGCTGGTTGGTAGAGTCTCGTGGATCGGTACGGGGACGCCTGTACTTATCCTCGGGAGGCTGCAAACCTTTTAGGAAAGCTTCAAATTCTTGAAATTCTTATCGTGCGTACTTGATTCAGTTTGAAGTATTATTCTTGAAATTCCTTCTACACGTTGATGTGCGCACTCGAGTTCTTAGTGATAATTTTCCTTGATGACTTATGATTCCCCAATCGAGGGACGAGATATAATCTCTATGAATTCATGTTGGGCCAGTCGGGAGGACTTGAGGCCAGATCTTTGTCTATGGCTTGAGCACCAAGGTACTAATTTCGCGAGCCGGTATTATGAAGTTCATATGATCGGTATTGATCTTTATTGTGCAAATGGCAGTTTGATAATGGGAGAGCTGTAAGGTATTGAGTTCTTATTGTGATTTGATAGGTAGCCCTAGTTATGGGCGTGAGAAATATGTTCATTGCCTCTTAGCGGAAATGTAAAGTGCACAATGTGTGGTAGTATGAGTTTAGACTCAAGAAAATTGAATTGGTTGTGCTATGAGTATTGTGGTGAAAGGTATTTGACATATGTTATGATTCGAGCAGGTGCAACACATGTCCATGTATCAATTTTCATAATATAACTTGTATAGTATTGAGATTAATGTTGTTGATATACATTGCGATGTCTTGTTGAGTTATGGATGTATTGTTAGAATGGTTTGGTGATTCTCTGGCAGGTGGTTAGGCCAAATTACAAAGGAAACTCTGCCGAAATTTTTGGAAAATTTGGGACTTAGAAAGATTTCTATCACATAAAGAGAGTGGGCTTATTGGTGGTGTGTGTATAAATGCAAGAATTGCAGAAGGGTTAAGGTCTCTGATGATTCGAGTCTTTGTCAAGGCTTTTAAATGACTTGAGTTTAATCTCATTGTAACATTTTGGCATCACTTGAGTAATAATGATATGAGTGGTTAAAAGTGCTTTGATGAATGGCTTCGAGCCAAAAAGGTTGCTATTAAATAACTAATTGCACGGTTGTGTGCTATGTGGGCACTGTCTTTAAGTATGTTGGGAAAATTCTGGCAAGGTTATGGCGCTTCGTAGATGTGAAGAAATACTAGGATATTTTGAACTACTGTTGGTAAGGAATGTTCGGTGTATAGAAAAGAAAGATAGCGATTGTACTTGTAAGTAATCATGTTTTGCGATGTCAGAGTTCTAACAAAACACGAGTGGTTCTACTCAATAGGACAGTTGAATTACAACTGAATAAGGGTGAATGATGCCCGAGAATGGTTTTGCAGTGTTCAAGATTTTGCTTGTAACAGTCAGGTGCCTTAAGATTGTGTATGTGGCTAAAGATGGCGGTTTCGTTAGAAAAGATCAAGGCTTGTGTTATATCATGTGAATGATAGGATTCTATGTAACCGTATTGGAAGTAATGATAACAAATTCAAAATCGCAGGAAGTTCTTCAAAATAAAGTGTGGTAGAATGTGGTACTTCTGGGAAACATTTGAGAGAGTATTCAGCGGCCCGTGAGCCTTAGACCGTGTGGTCTTATGTACGAGTTTTGTGTGGTAAAAAGGGTTGAGGCATTGTCGTGCTACAATAAAGACTGATATGAAATTAAAGATGAATCAGAAAGGAAATTGGGTAAATGGATCAACTTGTTAATAAACCGAAACGGTATGATAAGGAATACGATTAATTCCTGGTATATGTTTGAAGTAATGAGTCTCGCCGATATTGTGCAATAAAGCTTTTGAGTATTGGCAGTTGTGTAACTCGGTATGGGTATAAGGACTCGGTCCTGGCAATTTAACTTATGCAATGTAATTGGGAGAAAGGGTTTATGATGTGTTTTACCGTGGTTTGAAAATGAGTGTATTTCCTGTTGGTATGTAAAACTCGAAATGTTTAATGAGTTTTCTCTATATGGGATCATGAAAGTCCTTGACTAGGTTAGTGCGCTGATGTTTGCGGCGTAGGGAAAGAGATATGAATTTTCCCTGTTGTCTTAGTGTGGTATGGTATATGCGATGTGTTATGGAAATTTGATAACGGCATGTTCAAGGTTTTGAGATCAATTCATATTATATGGGGAGTCATTAAAATCCTCAAGCAGCGTGGGCAGCTGCAGATAATCTGAGAATCAATCTTCCTGGTGATTTAGGAGAATGGTTCTGCTATACTAGTATTTCGGCAGAGTCTATGGTCAAAAGGGCCAGGTAAAATAAACTGATAATATCTAGCGGTATGGTGGTATACTCCCGTTGGATCGACTGTAATAATTGAGTCGTTGATGTCATAGTGAAATTTATGAATGGCTTTCATGGTATGAATGGACGCTTGAGGTGTGTTATGTAATCGCACGGTGAAGTACGGAATCAGGCATAGTGATTCCTGTGTTATGTATGTGTTGGAGACTAGAAGTTCTCGTAACCCGCCTACGCAGCGGTGGTATATCGTGTGTATCGGCATAGTATAGCGGTTATCGGAAATTGGAAGCTCTAGTGGCTATCTCGTTACTTGATATGATGAATTTGAATAATGATATTTATTTCTGACTGGTCGTCATAAGCCAGGTTGTCCAGACTAATGTGATATGGACTATGTCAGAAACATGTCGCAAACTGCATGGCAGAGCGCATCAGATCATGCTCCAGCAGGGTGGATGTACCCTAGGGCCAGCGGACGGCTGGTAGGTATTGCTTTGTCAGTTGGGCCTTCGTGGCGGATGTCAGTGTAGAGGTATCTACCATTGATTCAGTTCCGATATTGAGGGACTTTGTCGGATGAGTTTCATGTGACCGAGCTCGAGGCCATATATACATGTTTGTTGCAATGAGCAACTTGAGTCGATGTGCATTCCCTTTTGCTAGATTTATGCGTGGATCGGGTGGCACGCCGCCACATGTATAGTATCTGGATCGGGTGGCACGCCGCCACAGGTATGGTATCTGGACTGGGTGGCACGCCGCCACAGGTATGCTACTGGAACGGGTTGCGCGCCGCAACAATGTGATGTGGGAAATATTGCTTCCTATATGTACCTTGTATATAATACTTCCTCTCTTCTGAGGAATAGTCCGCATTGGATATCGCTCGGGGAATAGCACATCGGTTGTCCCCATACAGGATTCGATAGCATATACTAAATGTATCACCGCGTGTGTGATTGATTGCTTGAGTTCAGACCTAAATATGTGTGTGGCTGACCGTTTTGAGCATTGCGACTTGAGGTGCTCCATGAGTAATAGTGTTTGGATAGAATCATGAGTTGTGGCAAGGCCACGTGATGTTATGACCTTTCGAGGAGGATTCGGGTACTCTAATTCTATGATGTGAGACGAGATCTCAGTTATGTGTTGTGATGAAATTCAGGAATTTGAATTACAGCTCTTTTGTGTGAGTTACTTGTCATGATTCGAGTGTGTTCGGATCATTTCTTATTGGAGCTTGTGTTTTGCTCGCCGTGGCTTAGGCCGATGAGGAGGTATCATATTACCACTGTGGTGTGTTATAATCGAAATGATCGTTGGAGTCATTAATGAGTGCGAACATACATGATTTCGGCTAGATAGAAAGGTAATATCGAGGTTTGGCTCCAAAATCCGTTGTAATATCAGTCAAAAAAGAAATGGCTTCATAAATGGTGGATCTGAGGAATTGTTACGGTTTAGCCGTGTTTTATTTATCGTTGGCAGTATATGAAAGTGTTGGAATAAGACTTCAACTAATAAGAGGTTTCCATCGATATTTGGGTATTGTAGGCAACTGTAGTAATAAAGAATGTTATTGTGGTCATATGAGTAAAGTTATGCGAAGTGTAAATTCAACAAAGTTATGCATTAATGTTTGGGTACAACGTGTGGAGATTGATATGGTGGTCGAATGATGGAAACATACTTGGCAGGAAATTCAGGGTGTTGGAATTTCGCCTAATGGCTTATTCGCTTGAATAAAGAATTATATCTACAAAATTATATAGCTAATGTGCTCAACTAAGTAGTGGTAGCACGGGAAAGTGCATGATGTGTTAAACAAGTTATTTGAGACTACATCATTGTAGTTCTCAACACGTTCGAGGACGAACGTATGTTTAAGTGGGGGAAATTGTAACGACCCGACCGGTCGTTTTGAGTCCCGACGCGTCATTCAGCAGATTGATGCCATGAACAGCTTCATCTCAGGTATATTGACTTGTGTGTATGGTCAGAATTAAAATTCGGGAAGTTTGGAGTCAAATCTAAATGGAAATTCTCATTTTGAAAGCTTAAAGTTGAAGAAATGAACTAGGATTGGAATTTTGAGTAAATGACCTCGGAATTGGGATCTAAAAGTTCCAGCATGCTCGTATGATGATTTTGAACTAGGGCGTATGTCCGAATTTGGTTTTTGATAACCCGTGAGCATTTCGGCGTATATGGTGGAAGTTAGTATTTTAGAAAAATTTCATAAATTTGGGTTGAAAGACATTTTAGAGTTATAGATGTCCATTTGGGATTCCGAGTCTGGGAATAGATCCGTATGGTGATTTTGGAGTTGGGAAAGCGATCGGAAGTGAATTCGGATGTCCGGAGGTCATTTTGAAGTCATTTGGCTAAATACAAGAATTTGAATGTTTATGAAAAAATTCGACCGGAAGTGAAAATTTTGATATCGGGGTCAGAATGCGATTCCGAAAGTTGGTACAAGTCCGTAATGTCGAATGTGACTTGTGTGCAAACTTTGAGTCAATTCGGATCGATTTTGGTAGGAAAAGGGACAATTAATCTCTTTAAGGAAAGCTTAAGTTGGAAAAGTCAACCCAACGTTGACTTATGAGTTAGAGGGCTCGTAACTGAATTCAGATGATTCGGTTAGTTTCGGGGGATGATTTAAGACTTAGAAGCGCAATTGGAAGGAATTTTGGAGGTCCGGTGAAGAAGTTAGCCTATTTTGGCGAAGTTGGAATTTTGGCGGAATCCGATCGATGGATGATATTTTGATCCGGGAGTTGGAATGGAATTCCGACAGTTGCAGTAGTTTCGTTAGGTGATTTTGATATGTCTGCAAATTTTCAGGTCATTCGGACATCGTTTGGTCGGGTTTTTGATCGAAAGTGTATTTTCGGAAGTTTTTGGAAACTTAGGCCTTGATTTGATGAAAATTTATGATTTTGATGTTATTTCGGCGATTTGATCACTCGAGCGAGTTTGTGTGATGTTTAGAGTCAATGTGCATGTTTGGTTTGGAGCCCCGAGGGCTCGGGAGTGTTTCAGAGGTGTCTCGAAATAATTCCGGACTTAGAAAATGGGCAGAAAATGCAGAAAAATCTGCTGTGAACAAAATGCAGAAAATCTGATGTGAACAGTGACAATGAACAGTGTTCGCGAACAGTGCCCGTGAAACAGTGTCCGTGAATAGTGCCCGTGAAATAGTGTCCGTGAACAGTACCGTGAACAGTAATATATTTGAGGTCCGAAAATATATTGCCATTTTTGACGATTTGGAGCTCGGATAGGGCGATTTTTTGTGGGATTTTTGGAGAGAACAACGGGGTAAGTGTTCTTAACTCAATTTTGGTGGTATAACTCGAATCTATTGCAAGTGTTAGTGTTTAATTTGAGAATTTTTGTTGAAAAGGGTAGAAAACCCTCTTGGATAGAAATAGTGATTTAAGGGGACAAATGAACTCCAATTTTTGTGAATTTGGTATGTACGGACTCGTGGCGAGACGAGGATTCCGGAAATATAAATTTCGAAATTTTTCGAGATGTGGGCCCGGGGCTCGGGTTTTGCCAATTTCGTGATTTTTGATATTTTTCGAGTTCTTTTGATTGGGTTATGTTCCATTAGCCTATTTTGATATATTTGTACTGATTTTGGCTAGTTTTGACGTACGTGGATGCCGGTTCGAGGAGCTAAGGCGTCGCGGGCATGAAGCTTCTACCGGTTCGAGGTGAGTGGTAGTAGTAAACAATGTACTGAGGGTTTGAAACCCCGTACTAGCACTTCACAGTGCTATATTGAGATGAGACACGCGTTCTATGACGGGCGTGGTGACATTGTGATTGGGGGTTCGGACTTAGTCCTTCCCGACTAATAGAATACTGTGTTGTATGATTGTTACTGAGATTATAAATGTACAATAGGGCTAAAAGCCAGGTTTGGGGCCTTGTGCCGATCTGTAGAGAATTAGGGAACCTATAGAGCTAGGTGACCCTTATATCATGTTGGAAACATACACTCACCCGTAGCTCTAGCTGTATAGCATAATATGAGCCCGTACTAGATGTGTACATTGAGAGAGATTATCTAGGGTGGAATTCCCTGTTCTAGCTGAGTGGGCCCGAAAGGCCAAGTCTATACCGATTGAGATGAGATAGGGTCAAGGACCCACTATGAGATGTTATATTGGGCCTGAAAGGCCAAGTCTATATTGACTGAGACAGGGTCAAGGACCCACTGTGATATATTGTATTGGGCCTGAGAGGCCAAGTATATACTGACCGGGATAGGGTCGAGGACCCACTATGAGGTATTATATATATATACCTATATTGGATCGGGCTGCACGCCGCAGCAGTATATATATTGGATCGGACTGCACGCCGCAGTAATATACATGTAATATACATGCAATATACATGTGGGACGAACTGCACGCCGCAGTATTATTGCGCTTGGGCTGTAGGAGCCCCTTCGGAGTCTGAGTCTGCACACATTCTCAGTGAGCACTGGTGTATATTATGGGATCGGGCTGCACGCCGCAGTAGTATAGAGATATATAAATATATATATATTGGATCGGACCGCACGCCGCAGTAATATTTGTGTGGATCGTGCTGCACGCCGCAGTATTATAGTGCTTGGGCCTAGGGAGCCCCTTCGAAGTCTGTATACACCCCCAGTGAGCGCCGTCGACGTTAAATGGAGCGGGCTGCACGCCGCAGCGGTATATTAAATGGAGCGGGCTGCGCGCCGCAGCGGTATATGTATTGGAGCGGGCTGCGCGCGCAGCATTATACTTATTCATATTCATATATATACTGAAATATTTATATGTTATAGACAGATGTATATGTCTCCATATATTGAGATGGCTGTATACCGTAGTGGTACGAGCGAGGATGTGGTCGGTGTGGGACCTAGATGAGATAGATGTGGACTGGAGATCAGAGTACTCATTATAGTGATGACTAACCTATGGGGGTTGCCTTAGAACTGTTTAGTGATGGTACAGGAGTTCTTATTTTCAGTTATTGTTTATTATTGTTACTCACCGAGTTGAAATATACTCACCCCACTCCCCTGCACTTTTTGAGCAGATATACAGGTTCAGGAGGGTAGTTGAGCTATCGCAACTGCTTTATTATCCCCATTCTGTGGAGACTTCGAGGTAGCTGCCAACGTCCGCAGTACCCGACCTCTTTCTTTTTATCATTTTGTTGTCTCCATTCTGGTTAGACTTGATTTTGTAGTAGATCTCATTTGTAGAGGCTCAAACTTGTGACGCCACGATTTGGTTGGGACTGTGTTCTTGTATTTCAGTTCTACACTTCTTGATTTGTTATGAAAACAAGCTAATCACGCCGATTAATCAGTATTAATTATACTTGGCTGGTTTAATTGGATAAGATGGTCGGGCTTGCCTAGCAATGTGTTGGGCGCCATCACGACCGGGGTTTGGGGTCGTGACAGTTGTTTTGTTTTGTTTTAAGCAGGTTATCAATTTGAAAGCAGGGAGTACAATTGTAAGTCACACCAAAAGGAAAGAAAGTAAGAGAAAGAAAATCAAAAATCAACAAAAAAGAAGGATGGTAGCATGGAAAATCAAGAAAAAAAAATAAAGAAGAATAAGAAGACAAGAAGTAGATAGGAATCATTGTAATTCGTAGGATCATAGCTTAGAATAGCTTTTTCGTTTTACATTTTATCCCTGGTGTAATAAGGAATAAGTCAGTGGTCATAGCAATAGCAATGCAGCAACAAAGTCTTGGTATTTTCAAACTACCAGACCTTCCCGAACTACACTGACCTAATTTCTGTGTAGCTTAGGATATGTAGGCAACCTCTAAGGCAGGGTGCGGTCAAAAAGTTTTTCAAAATGCTTCTCACGGAATATGTTAGTGGGCAAAAATCTCTCATTACTGCTCACTTGTCTTTGCACTGAAACTCTTCGTGTTACCGAGCAAAGAGGGGCAGCTGTGAGCACGTGAATTTTGCCCTAAGCAATAAAATTCCAAAATTAAATTAAATAATATATTTGTTTGCAATTATATATTTTGATTGAAATAAAGTAAATTTGTGTGTTTGAACAATTAAAAAGGAAATTAGAAAATTAAAAAATAGGTCAAGTATAAATGTCACAATTAAAGGAATTAAAATGAAATTAGCAAAAATACAAGTATATTTCAGAAAATAAAGAAAAAATAGCAAAAAATATCAAAAAATATCAAAAATATTAGAAAAAATAAGAAATAAAAAGAATTTGAATAATTGAAAAAGAATATAAAAATAGAGAATAAAATAAAACAAGAAAATACACAAAAAATAATAAAAATACATGAAAATACCCAACTATGCCAAATACATAAGCCCAAATACATTGGCCCAGGTAATTTGAATAGACCGGTCCAATTATTACACTACAACCAATCTAAGCCGTCCATATATCTAATCTAACGGCTGAATTTTGATCTTGGTTTTAAATTGAAACGTCACAGCTTTGATAAGCTAATCTGAGCCGTCCATCTATGAGATCTAACGAAGATCAGTTAATCTCCATTTAACTCCCAGATGACACCGTTTAAAGACATGATGTCCTGGCCGTTGATAAAAATAATAATCTAAAGGCCAGGATCAATCATTTAGCTCAGGGTATTTAAGGCTGGTCTCCATAGAGTCCGGCCATTTTCCAAACGTGACAAACCCTAGCCGCCCTGTTAGGTCTTCTTCTCCATTCTTCTCCTCACCGGCCATGGAGACTGGCCGCCTCTTATGGCCGTCTCCGGCCATTTTCAACTCCCAAACCTCCCTTTTCTTACTTCTTTAAACCAAACCTCCATGAAAACCCAAAGAAACCCCAAAAGCCCCAATCTTCTTGAAATTCCGGCCACCGGAGTTCTTCTTCGGTGACCATAACCTTTGAGATAGACCTTCAAACTAACACCCTTGAAACGTATTACCCCGATCTTTAACCCCATGAACTCACTTTCCCTTGAAAACCCCTCTAACTTCTCGAATCTTCGAGAACAAGTCGCCGGAACCCTAACTCCGGCAAACTTGGTAAAACCCACCATAAAGATACACCCATCACTACCCCAAAACCTGATAAAAACCATCCAACACCCAATAAAGACTTCAAATTTGAAGTCTGAAGTCTGAAAACAAAAGAAAAGAAAACTTGAAAAAATAAAGAAGAAAGAAAAAGAAAAAGAACAAGAAAAAGAAAAGAAAAGAAAACTTGAAAAAATAAAGAAGAAAGAAAAAGAAAATAAAGAAAAAACGGGAAAGCTCAGGAGACCAATCCTACAAGCTAAGTTCCCCCTCCATCTCTTTGATTATGTTTTTGTTGTTTAAGCATGCTTTTGTGTATTTAGTTCTGTTTTCTTTGATATTAGTTGATTAATTAGTTGCATGTTTGGATTAGTTTCTTTCTTTGAAATAATTTCTTGTTATAAATCTGTTTCTCTTGATAACATAATTTTTTGGTTTCTTTGATAATCTCGTCTATTATACTTGATTAAATATGCTCGAGCCTTTTTAGGAATTTTGTGAGTTTGAACATAAAAATATTCTGAATATGTCTCTTCATGTCAAATCTGTTATGCTATGCCTGAATCTGAGTTATGAGTTGTTTAATTGAAATTCAACCATATTTAAATTTCTCTCTGAGTTTTGGTTAGATGATAAATGATTCTGATTTGTGGCTATGTGTGCAAATTGATATGAAAAGCTATGTTTGTGATAAGTTCATGTTCTGGACTACAATTAGTCTTATTATGCTTTAGGGGATATTGGTTATAGCTGTAATAGATAATACGAGTGCACATCTAATGTGACTCAAACCATAAATCTCGGCGAAGCCGAAACGTGTTAAAAGTCACAGGCGTACTGGTTGCGGTGTGACTCGAAATACGTTTTCGCAACGTCGCAATTCGTAAAATATTTAAAGTGAAACACATACACATTGTTTAAAAGCATATAGTGAAATCAATTAAAATCAAGAATGACAGTTGAGCGACCGTGCTGAAACCACGGAATCCGGGAGTGCCTAACACCTTCTCCCGGGTTAACAAAATTCCTTATTCGGATTTCTTGTTGCACGGACTGTTAAATAGAGTTAACTTCCTAGGATTCAGGATTAACCGGTGACTTGGGACACCATTATTTTCCCAAGTGGCGACTCTGAAATTTTTAATAAAATCCTGAATCGATTGTCCTTTATTTGGAAAAACTCCTTCCTCGTTGTTATTATATCTTTTCTCGGGGTATTTATAATTATCTAGGTATACATTATTCTCCTATTTGGGGAAAATCAAAAAAGGTAGTAAAAAGGGATGTGTGACAAGAATTACCATGTCCACGACCTTAAGTTAGTTGCTATTGTTCATGCCTTTAAGATCTGGCGTTATTATTTGTACGGGGTGTTTTGTGAGATCTATACTGACCATCAGATTTTGCAGCACTTACTCAAGCAATAGGACCTGAATATGCGTCATAGGAGATGGTTAGAGTTGTTGAAGGATTATGATATCACTATTTTGTATTACCCGGGCAAGGCCAATGTGGTGGCAGATGCCTTGAGTTGCCGGGTAGAGTGTTTGCCCAGTTTGGCATATTTACCAGCTTTAGAGAGGCCTATGGCGATGGATGTTCAGGCCCTAGCCAGCCAGTTTGTGAGATTGGATATTTTGGAGCCTAGTCGGGTTCTAGCCTATATGGTTTCCCGGTCTTCCATATTTGATCGTATCAAGGAGCGGCAGTATAATGACACTCATTTGCTTGTCCTTAAGGACAAGGCTTAATGGGGAGATGCTAGGGATGTGACTATCAAAGATGACTAGGTACTGCGGATGCAGGGCCAGATTTGTGTGCCCAATATTGATGGCCTTAGAGAGTTTATTATAGCATAGGATCGTAGTTCGCGATATTCCATCCATCCAGGTGCCACGAAGATGTATCAGGACTTGAGGCAGAACTATCGATGGAGGCGGATGAAGAAAGATATAGTGGGTTATATGTCTAGATGCCTCAACTGCCAGCAGGTGAAGTATGAGCACCAGTTACCGGGTGGGTTGCTTAGCAGATAGAGATTCCTGAGTGGGAATGGGAGCGCATCACCATGGTTTTGTATTTGGACTTCCACGGACCTTGAAGAAGTTTGATTCCATTCGGGTCATTATGGGCCGGCTGACCAAGTCCGCTCATTTTATTCCTGTGTGTACCACCTACTCATCGGAGCAGTTGGTGGAGATTTATATCCGGGAGATCATCCGTCTGTATGGCATTCCTATTTCTATAATTTTGGACAGAGATAGTTTACATCGCAGTTCTGGAGAGCCTGCACAAAAGTTAGGTACTCAGGTGGAGCCGAGCACATCATTTTACCCCCAGATGGGCGGACAGTCCGAGCGCACTATTCAGATTCTTGAGGATATGCTCCGCACGTGTGTGATTAAGTTTAGAGTGTCTTGGGATCATTTCTTGCCACTAGCGGAGTTTGCTTACAACAACAATTATCAGTCCAACATTCAGATGGCGCCGTATTAGGCTTTATATGGTAGGGGGTGTGGATCTCTGGTGGGTTGGTTTGAGCCGGGTGAGGCCAGGCTATTAGGCATAGAGATAGTTCAGGATGCATTGGAGAAGGTTAAGGTGATTCAAGATAGACTCCGTATGGCCCAGTCTAGAAAGAATATTTACGCAGACAGGAAGGTTCGTGATGTTTCATATATGGTTGGTGAGCAGGTTCTGCTTTGGGTCTTACCTATGAAAGGCGTCATAAGGTTTGGGAAGAAAAGAAGGTTGAGATCGAAGTTTATTGGCCCTTTTGAGATCTTGAGGCAAGTTGGGGAGGTTGCCTATGAGCTGCCTTACCTCCTAGTTTGGCCGGAGTTCATCGGGCATTTCATGTTTCGATGCGTCGGAGTTATCACAACGATCCGTTGCACGTGTTAGATTTTAGTTCAGTCTAGTTAGACAAGGATCTATCATATGTTGAGGAGCTAGTGGCCATTGTGGACAAGCAGATCAGAAGGCTGAGGTCAAAGAACATAGCTTCAGTGAAGGTTCAGTAGCGGGGCCAGCCATCCATGGAGGCAACTTGGGAGATCGAGTAGGATATGCGCAGCCGGTACCCTCATCATTTCACTACTTCAGGTATGTTCTCTATGCTCATTCGAGGATGGGTGAATGTTTAAGTGTAGGAGGATGTAACAACCCGGTCGGTCATTTTTGGAATTTACGCCATGATCCCACATTAACTACTCCCCCTAAGTTCATTTCTACTAATTTGTTTTGTCGGGACATTCGGTGTTAGGATTCAGAGTGTTTTGGGACACTTAGTCCCCAAATGAGAGCTTAAATGTTGAAAAATAGTCCGTAATCGGAACAATGTGAAAACAACATCGGAATGGAAATTCGATGGTTCTGTTAGCTTCGTTAGGTGATTTCGAGGTTGGGAGCGTGTTCAGAATGTATTTTGGAAGCTTGTAGCTCATTTAAGCTTGAAATGCCGAAGTTTAAATTTTTGAAGTTTTCGATCCGATAGTGAGTTTTTGATCCGAGGGTCAGAATAGAATTTCGGAAGATGCAGTAGCTCCATCATGTCATTTGGGATGTGTGTGCAAAATTTCAGGTCATTTGGACAAGGTTTGGTTAGGTTTTTTTTATCGAAAGCGTGTTTTGTTGGAATTTAAAGTTCTTAGGCTTGAATCTTTGATTAATTCGTGTTTCCGACGTTGTTTTAGGTAGTTTAAGGATTGGTACAAGTTTGAATGATGTTATGGAATATGTCCGTAGGTTTGGTTGAGGTCCCGAGGGCCTCGGGTATATTTCATATGCTCAACGGAGCACTTTGGAGTTTAAAAATGTTGCAGAAAATCCCTTCAGCTGTTGCAAAACCTTTCTTCATTGTGATCGCATCCATAACCATGCGATCGCGTAGTACAATTCTGGAGGGGGACAAAACCCTCTATGTGATAGTATAAGTTGTCCGCGATTGCACAGTTCATATTTCTCCTCTTATGCGATCGCAATACCTTGGCTGCGTTCGTATAGAATAATTTTTGGATCTTCTAATTTCTCTTATGCGATAGCAATTCTCTGTATGCGTTCACATAGACCAACTTCTGGGCCCTCAATAATTACTCTTCGCGATTGCATTCCCTCTCTTGCAATCGCATAGAACAAAATCCCTGAGCAATATTTAACATTTTAAAACGAGAGTTTAGCCATTTTTGACAAAACTCAAGGTAGAGAGCTCGGATTTGAGAGCAATTTCGAGGGGTTTTCAAGAGCAACAATTGGGTAACGATCCTCTACTCTCTTATGCTTAATACCCACTAATCTAATCACAATTTCTTACTTAATTTCGGATTTTTTGAATGAAAATTGGGTAAAACTTTATTGGCTAAACTATTGGGTTTTGAGTTGGCATTTGACCTCCGATTTGGGAGATTTTTATACGGTTAGACTCGTGAGAGTACGAGGGTTCTGAAAATGTAAAAATTATTCGATTCTGAGATGTTTGCTGAAGGGGAATTTTGGTTATTTTACCTATTTTTGCGCCCTAACATTAACTTTAATAGTGGAATCAGTTGTTTGCAATATTATATACGATGTGTAATTGAATTGAATAAATTTAGGTCATTTCGGAATTGGATACTCGTGACAAAGGCATGGTTCCTAGTGATATTGAGCCCGTTCAAGATAAGTGACTTGTCTAACCTTGTGTTGGGGAGTTTTCCCCTTATGATTGTTACTTGATGTTTGAGTGCCTTGTACGTGAGGTGATGAGCGCATACTTGAGCCGATTGATGAAATTCCGATTTTCATTTAAGCTATGGAAATTTAGTTCTTACTCTTGTTTGCTTTATTCTATTTGAAATTATAACTTGTGCTAGCTCAGTAAAAGCATGGTTAGCTGATTTGACTGTCTAATTGCTTAAGTTATTTTGACTGCACTACATGAAGCATGCTAGACTAGTTCTATCTGTTATTTATTTTTCGTACTTCATTCCTTGGTTTGTTTCAGGCTGTGGTTGCGCATTTACATTGGGACTGCAAGTTCGATTCCCGATAGATCCCCCCTCTTGTTTGTTTATTTGGGACTCCTATTTAATTTTAATAGATCCCCCTGCACTTTTACTTTGGGACTGCAGGTTAGATTCTCGATAGATCCCCCTGTACTTTTACTTTGGGATTGCGGGTTAGATTCCCGATAGATCCCCCCTTGCATATTGGTACATGAGTTGGACTATGGGATGGTATCCTGGAAGATCCACTGGACAGTTGAGGAAAGGGCTACAGGACAGTATCCTGGGAGACCCTCATTGTTATCATTGACATTGGACTGTGTTTACTCCGTCTTTGTAGTTGTTATTACCTCGTTGACCTGCCTTATTTCACTGCCGTATTTATTATTTTTGTCAGATTATTATGCTATTAATTATTATTATTATTATTATTATTATTATTATTATTATTATTATTATATTTTATCTCAGTAGGGCCTTGACCTTCCTCGTCACTACCTAACCGAGGTTAGGCTTGACACTTACTGAGTATCGCTATGGTGTACTCACGACTTTCTGCGCATATTTTTTCATGTGCATATTTTTCAGGTACCTCTATTCAGGCGCATTATCCTTGAGGCGAGGAGATACACGGAGGCTTCGAGCTATATCTGCCGCATCCGCAAACCAGGAGTCTCTATTCTGTTCCAGCTTTAGTATCTAGTTTATCCCTTTTCTCCCAGTTGTTTAGATATTCGGGAGTTAGAGCAGTGTACTATGTTCCCGTTAAACTGTGGTTCCCTTAAGTTTCCGAATTTTGGGATTGAGTTGTAGACTTCCGCATTTCTTTAAAGTTGTTTAGGCCTAGCGGCTTTATTTGCAGTTATTATTTAAATATGTTTTGCTTTAAATTATTTATTCCGCAAGTTAAGTTGCTAAATTTTTGCATTGTTAGGCTTACCTAGTCATAGGAATTATGTGCCATCATGACATGTTCATGGAAGGTGAATTGGGGTCGTGACAGTCCGGCTAGCTAGTGAGCGGTTCTTTCGGGCGGGAAGCAGGCAACCTAATTCTTCCAAAGTTTTCTATTCCAATCAACCGCCTCTTACCGGATGATACTAAGGAGGGCCGAATCCTTTTTTTATTTGTTTCTCTCTTTACTGTTCAAAGAAGAGGGTTACAGTCTCTAGCAAGCTAAAAAAGGCACTTACAAAGTTATCTTTTTGAATATCCAAGAAATTCCCCGGCTTTGATAAAATATTTAATCTACTTTTGTCATTGTTATTGATGAACATAGTAAAATAAAAAATTGAAAGATTTCAAGAGTTTTTAGAATTTCATTTTTTATCATAAATAATCGCCAACAAGAATTTGGTTCTTTTTACGAACTTGATGTCGACAAATCTGCTTGGATCATAATCTATTACCATAAAAATAGCTGCATGCGCGGCAGCACCAACTATGAAAAATCCACCAATTCATATGTGATGTGTGAGCAATGACGGTTGTGTACCATAGGTTCAAGTCTACCAGTGTGTTTGGATGCCTCAGCTGCATACATCACCGCACTTGCTCAACCGACACGATCGTACGAGGTCATAATTCACCCAACATCCGGTTCATCCTTCAGAACCATATCACATCTCGGATCTGATGAAATAGGATGAATTAAGACGGTAAAGTTGAGAGTGAAAATCTAGACTCGAAAGCATATGCTTGTTAAAGGTGATCCCCAATCAATACGTAATGGAACTCGCTTCGCTTTTCTGATTGATAGATAAAATAATAGAATTAGGAAATTCTCTATTTACCGAATAATAACTTTTTTGTTGACAAAAGAATAATTATCATTTCTATTCTAAGGTGGGGAGTTTCATTTTCCCCATCGACCTATATGATACGTCGGGGTCAGGATTGCTCCATGATAATGGATCAGATTGTACCAATATCAACCCCTTTTCTTCTATTTAATCCTATCCCAAGGCAAAAAATATTATTCAAAAAAATTTCGGATTGCCCAGTATTCCACCAATTAGTAACCCAAGATTCCAGATATTTATTAACTGAGAAAGAAATTCACTAGGGCAAAAATACTATAGATGCAAGATAAAAAAGAGGAGTGAATGCTTTCTTTTTTGCCATTTTTTCATCTAGATGAATTGTTAATCAACCCATTCGTACACTCTATGCAATCAAATATTTCTTACACGCATGAGTTTTATATAAGATATCGGACTAATAAATTTATTTTCTTTGTAATTTTGTAATTAATCTTTGAATCTAAAAAAATCTAGAAAAAAACTAAGAACTCACTTAGAATAAAACAAATTCAGGAAACTTGGTCAAATGCACCAAATATTAATAAAATAATTTTAATTTGTTTCAAACAACAAAATGAGTTTTAGAATTTTATTGTTGTTTTATGTAGTAAGAAGGTCGCAAAGGTTGCCAGATTACGAAAAATCCTTATAATACAAAATATATTATTGAAATTCTGAATTTTGAAATACGCTCACTTAGGCACATGCCACACTGTCACTTAAAAGAAAGAATTTAAAAAAATACACATGACTTAACACCATAATAAAAAATAGCCCATATTTTTAAATTTTACCCTATCTAGTCCATATTGTACATATTTTGAAAGAACTTGCAAATTTAAAATTTGTGTTCTTATAACCATTGCTTCTAAAGGTATGGAGTTAATTCTTTGTTCTCACAACCATTGTTTTCTCTCTCTTCTTCTCACATGATTCAAGGGGCCGTATATTTTCTGTTTATCCTAAGAAAATTAAAGAGTAGCAGTCCACTATTGAAGACCATTCAAAGATTTGGTTTTGAAATTGTTTTTTTTTTTGAATTTGTTAGTTGTTTGGATTGGATGTTGTTCTTATTGATTGAGAATATAAAAAGGAGTTCAAAATTTAAATTTGAAGTGATTTGGAGTAGATTTGGGCAAAATTTAAGTTAAACTTCAGAAAAACGCAAGGAAGAAGACGAAGTCAGTTTTTTATATAATTATGTATAATCTTGTATAATAGTGTATATGAGTGTATAAACACACATTATACACTATTATACACTTTTATACACCTTTATACAAGCATCTGTAGACAAACTTCTTTCACGATTTTTAGTTGTAATGTTAGTTCTAAACCAATCCAAATCTCCATTAAATGACTTCAAATTTTATATACAACCTCCTTATACAATTTCTAACAAGTCTAAATGACACCCACTCCAAATTTCGCACAAAATCAAATTCAAAATTTAAACCTACATATTTAAGCTTGTTAAAAATCTAATTTTCACCACCCAAATGAATTTGGTTTGTTAAATTAATATTTGAGTCACAATTATTATTCGAAAATTAATTTAGAAGTTTGAGGAATCGTTTTTAAAAGTTAAATAGTGATTTGAGAACCTATTAGAGTTGAATGTTGAATCTTAGCATATTAGTTTTGGGTTAGTTGATTGTAAATTAAAATATAGGCTATAAAATTGAAAAGTATGGAACTCAATTGTTCTAATGTGAAATTTTTCCCACTTAAAATATAAATATTAGATTGAAATACTTAAGTGAAATGGTATGGTCATTAAGAATTTTAATATCGAGTTTTAATTTATTTGGAATTGAGATGTGATTATTATTATTGTAGAGTGAAAGAATTTTTCATGTCAATTTATAATCTAAAGGTGGTCAAATTGACATATCAAAAATGAAAAAGATTACTTGAGTGATTTTTGTATTTAGAAGTGACCAAGGTGGAAGATATATCAATTGTCATCAAATCACACAGACAAGTGAGATAAACAAATTAATCATAACCAACATGGTTTGTCATGAGATAAATATGATTTTTGCATTCTTAATTAGACTTTTCGAGTTTTAATTTATAGAAAAAATCATGTTAAGAAGTAATTCTCTTTTAAATGGATCTTATATGGTACGAATTTGAATATTATCGGACTCCAATATGGATATCAAACACCAAATTGGTAAACCCAACAAAAAGAACAAATTAATCATAGAAAAAAGTGAATTTTACGAAAAAAATATATTGAAACTATTTTTTTGATTTGCAGTATTGAGAATATTCTTTATTTGTTATAAAATAATAAAAGAACAAGAGCAATATTGTAGAGAAAGAGAGAGGAGATTCTTATTGAATTTTGGGATGATTTATAATGGGGTAAGACCCCTCTATCTATAGGGAAAAAATGACTTAGTCACAAAGTAAAACTCTCTACAAAATAGACACTCACTCCAAATAGAATTCTATTCATAACACTTCTACTTGAATGTCTACTCGATAAGTAATGTGCCTCATTAAAATCTTAACTAAAATAAAACTCAATGGGGGAAAAAATCTAGAAAAGAAAAAAGAGTACACATGTTTAGAAATGCGTCTATCGGTTGCCTTGTTAAAAACCTTGCAAGGAAAACCCAGTGGGACAAAACCTTGTAAGGGAAAAAGAGTGCAACTCGCATCAACTCCCCCTTATGAGAGCAGCAATTCACATCTTTAAGTCTTCGCATCCCGATCTTGTACACTAGATTCTTGAAGGTTGACGTTGGTAGAGATTTTGTGGACGAATCAGCCATATTATCACCTGAACGAATCTGTTGTACATTAAAATCACCATTCTTTTGAAAATCATGTGTGGAAAATAACTTTGGTGAAATGTGATTTGTCTTATATCCTTTTATGAATTCTTCCTTCAGTTGAGCTATGCATGCTGCATTATCTTCATACAAAATAGTGGGTAACTAATCATATTTCACACCACATTTGTCTCGAATAAAATGTATTATTGTCACACCTCCTTTTTACCGCACCCGCGAGGGCGCAAAGAGTTTTTCCAATTAAAGGACAATCGAGACGGGATCCATTTTATTAAATTCAGAGTCGCCACTTGGGAAAGTAATGGTGTCCCAAGTCACCGGTTTGATCCCAAATCGAGGAAAAGAATGACTCTATTTAACAGTCCGCGAACCGGAAATCCGGATAAGGAATTCTATTAACCCGGGAGAAGGTATTAGGCATTCCCGAATTCCGTGGTTCTAGCACGGTCGCTCAACTGTCGTGTTTGGCTTATTTATCTGATTTTTACAGTTATACACTTAGTGCCAATTAATATCCCTTTACCGCTTTTATTATTATTATGATTTTACGAAAAAAAAGAAAGTTGCCTAATAATATGTTTCGAATCACGTCACATGAAATGCACCCGGATCCTCGACACATTCTTATCCAACACTTTGGGATTTAGATTTGGGTCGCATGAAATGCACACCCATATCTAAGAAGGTAGGATTGAAATACGCGCCTAGAGCGATTACTTATTTACACTTTTGGGGAGGCCATGATATTTAGCTAAGAAAACGACACATCTCGAAATCTAAGTATTTTATATGTACCTTTATGAAGGCCTTGCGATTTGTGTAACTATTGGGCGAGGCGCATCTCTAATTCAAGTCTAAAGCGAACTACATCCTGCTGTACTTATTTAGGAGTTGATTCCAAATTATTTAAAACTTGTTACGAACCACACTACATGAAATGCGCCTGTGGTCCCTGACACGCTTTATTTAATCTCGTTCAAAATTGGGATCGGGTCACATGAAATGCACCCCCGACTCCTTTAATCTCATTAGTCATCAAGTCGAGTAATAGCTCGCTAATGCCTACAATGTGACAAAATCCTACTCAACCATAACCAATTCAGCAAACATACGGTTAGTTAGTTAAGTGAGGAGATTTGAGTCTAGGGTGGACAATTATATGGAAAGAACTTACTTCGAATTCAAATAATCCTCAAAGAGCCATTGTCGTATATTTTCGCAAGTTCAAGATATCATTATTCACGGGTGTTCAAATTACCTTAAATTTTATACTTAAACAAATGGCTAACCTCACTTTTAACATAGGGCCTAGTATTAACAGATTTGAGACTACGCACATGAATAGAGAATATTGAACACAGATATAGCAGAATGATTCAGGTTTACATACACATCTAATGATAATGTATCTTTGATCTAGATACATCTTTCATAGCCAAAATTAGCAATACACTTGATTAAAGAATAACAGAACATAACAAGTACAAGAACTATAGACATCTATATGTATTCAGCATACTTAAAAGGGAGCTTCAAACTTCATTCTTTTCGAACCAAGACACTACAATGACGGAGATGTGTACCTGGAATGCGGAAGAATAAAGAAGAGTGAGCAGTGGCAATGCAGCAACAGAGTAACAGTAGGTGAACCAGCAGCAACAGGAGAAACAAAACAGTAACAATAGCCCAGCAAATAAACAGCACAGCAACAACCAAAGGTAATCAGTCCCCACAGTACTTAACACCCAAACCAACACCCAACAGTAGTAGCCAACCAACAGTACCAACAACAGCCCACAACAAGCAACACAATAATCAACACAGCAGCATACAACAATCAACACAGCAGCAGCAACAATCAGACCAGCAGCATACAACAAATCAACACAACAGCAGCACAATAGCAATAGCAACATCAACTGCACCACACCCGACCACACAACCTCAGCAAACAAATAACAGGAAACCAGTGGCCCTCTCTCACAAACAGCAATGACAACAGTAGTCAAAAACCAATGGAACAGTGACACAGGCTCTATATATATATGTGTATTTCTGCCTCTCTTCTTCCTAATGTGTGTAACTCTCTTCAAGCTCCAAAAACCAGTCCCTGCCTATTCCCTTCAACCCTATACTTATACTTGAGAAACCAAGACACCCTAAGATATAATAATCAGAAGACCCCCTGCCCATACCCTTCTCTGCCAGCCCATGATATTCTCTGGCAGTCCTGACACTGGTTTTGCCACTATATTGTGTCTGATCATGGGTTCTTTTAATTAACATTATCAGCAGGGGACAATTGGTGGTGAACTCTGCTGTACAGCAGGTTCCCACAACAGTCTTAGTGCACTATCTTTTATCAATTACACCATTCAATCATATACTAACAAACAACTATATCCAAACATCATTGTTAATTCAGAATCCAGAATCAATACAAATCAGAAACTACCCAATCAAACAATTCAACACAATGATGACCCACTGCCCGGGCTTTCAAACAACGAAACTCATGAATTCAAACGACGACATTTAATCAACACAACACATAGCAATGATAACAGTTTAGTCGATAAAACAGTGAATTTAAAAATCTCGGCAACAATTGAAACTAAGTATTCGACGACGCTAATCGAAGCGAATACGCATTTGAACACATACGCAATCAAACAAACGATACAGACGAATAATTGACCAAATAAAAGGTCTTTTGAGAAGAAATGAAAATAAGGGGCGGCCAAGAAGAAAATTAAACAAATTGAACTAACAAAGAACACACAAGCAACACATACCTAATTAAAAATAGATAGGAAAAAGGGAGATTACCTCGAACGCAATCGAAATCGAAGCAAAGCCCGGACTGTTTTGAGCTTGGCCTTGGATTTGAAGTCTAAAGGACTTTAATTGAGATGTTCTCCAGCGAGAACATCCCAATTAAACTCTATTAGGCTTCAACTTCTCTCGAATTCAAACGGAGATTCTAATTTGAAATCTAGGGTTCATAGGCTCGGATTTGGGGCTTGGGGCTTTAGGTTCGATTCGAGCAAAACCAACACTGGTGGGGGTATGAGGGAGGTGAGGGGAAGAGCTGGTGAAAATTTGGTGGCCATTGGCATAGAACTTCAAATTCCGGCGAGCTTCGATCTAATATTCGAAGAGCTCGGGAATGATTCGAGACTAACGGTTAGGGGATTCGTGTTGAGGGAGGTGAGGGGAAGAGCTGGTGAAAATTTGGTGGCCATTGGCCTACCGGAACCGCCGTGAGGCGATTTCCGGCAGGCGGAGTGCGGTGGCTCACGGTGAGGTTATTAGTCTCTAAGAGAGACGATAGGTATAAGGGGGGGTCTGGCTTGGGGGGGAGGGGGTGTGAAGGTGAGATTATATATGACTCAGGAGGTTAAATCCTGATCGTTGGATCATTTACGATCAATGACCAGGATCTCCTCCCTTAAACCAAACGGTGTCGTTTGGTTAAGTCACGGCTTGGGTGTATATTTGAATTAAAAGATTAATCTGGGCCGTTGGATAATAAAATCCAACGGTCCAGATCAAACGTTACATTAGCTGATGCTGGGCGAGTGAGGGGTTTGGGCCAGGTTTTTGGACTAAATTATGGCCCAAGTCTGCTCTTCATACTACATTCCATGATGTATCATATGTATATGTATATATATATATATATATATATATATATATATATATATATATATATATATATATATATACTAACCTATAACACAACTAATTTTTACTACAATTATCCCACATAATTACATATCACTTAAATGTAAACCGTATAATTTTGATATTAAACACTAAAAAAAAATGCAACACATAATGTATATATTTTTGTATTTTACTAATTTAAATAAATAAACACGCACACACAAAAATGCAAATGTAAGATAAAAATAACACCAAAATCACAAAAATCATGCCCAACACGAAACTATTTTTTTTTGAATTTTCTGGGAGTACTTCTCAGGTAAGGCAAAAATCACGTGCTCACAGCTGCCTCTCTTTGCGCGTAAACATGAAGAGTTTTCGTGCAAAGATAAGTGAGCGGATACGAGCGATTTTTGCCTGTTCGAGCACTCCGTGTGAAGCATTTCTAAAAAGATCCTGACCGAGCCTTTACTTCAGGATGCCTCCTACATATCCTGGGCTAAACAGGAATCAGGTCAATGTAGTTCGGGATGTTCTGGTAGCTGGGACTACCATGACTGTTGCGATCTCGCTGTTACTGCTGTTACTGCTATTACTGCTGTTGCCACTGCTTAGCTGACCTCCTTGTTACACCGTGCTAAAATAAAACAAGAAACTAGGCTAGCCTACGGATCACATGATCCTATCTATCTTCAACTTGCTTTTGCCACCTTGCTTTTTGTTGGCTTGCTCGTTCCTTCTGATGTTTCTTCTCTTCCGCCAATTGTTATTTCGGCCTATCTTGATTGCCGAACTCCGACCGTTGGTCCCTTCCTTATGATCTTCGAACTATTCTTCTTCGAAGTCTGAATCTATCTTTCTGATCCTTGATGCTTCTTCTCTTCTTACGAACTTGGATTCATGCCGGAGATTTCTGTTACATTCTATCGCTTTCCTCAAACAACTTCGAAAGTAAATTGCCACTCCATTCTCCAAGCGGGCTCCCCGACTTCAATTACTACTTCAAAATAAAATCGCCACTCCATTCTCCGGGCGGGCTCCCCGACTTCAATTACTACTTCAAAATAA
Organism: Nicotiana noctiflora; assembly: GCA_032618575.1. Lineage (NCBI taxonomy): Eukaryota > Viridiplantae > Streptophyta > Magnoliopsida > Solanales > Solanaceae > Nicotiana > Nicotiana noctiflora. The sequence continues at coordinate 248,439 of JASVEL010009149.1, read as the reverse complement.
AATCGCCACTCCATTCTCCGGGCGGGCTCCCTCACTTCAACTACTACTTCAAAATAAAATCGCCACTCCATTCTCCAGAGGCGGGCTCCCTGACTTCAACTTATCACTTCAAAAAATCGCCACCCCATTCTCCAGGCGGACTCCCGACTTCAACTATCACTTCAAAATAAAATCGCCACTCCATTCTCCAGGCGGGCTCCCCGACTTCAACTATAACTTCAAAAATAAAATCGCCACTCCATTCTTCAGGCGGGCTCCCCGACTTCAACTATAACTTCAAAAATAAAATCGCCACTCCATTCTCCAGGCGGGCTTCCTGACTTCAACTATCACTTCAAAATAAAATCGCCACTCTATTCTCCAGGCGGGCTCCCTGACTTCAACTATCACTTCAAAAAATAAAATCGCCACTCCATTCTCCAGGCGGGCTCCCTGACTTCAACTACTACTTCAAAATAAAATCGCCACTCCATTCTCCAGGCGGGCTCCCTGACTTCAACTACTACTTCAAATAAAATCGCCACTCCATTCTCCAGGCGGGCTCCCTGACTTCAACTACTACTCACTGATTTCATTCTATCTTGATTACCTTCCTTTGCCTTTTGTACCATTTCCTTGTTCCTGCATTGCCTCTCGGACCACCTTCTCTTCTGAATTATCCTGTCTTGGAATTGCCTTCCCCCGGGTCGTATTACTTTTTCTTCTGGCTGCTGGGGATATTTTTGGAACTGTTTACTCGCCTGCTGGGGATGATGCTGCCGAGGAAGTATTCTTTGTTTCCTTCACCCCTCATTCTCTTCCTTCTTCCCATACCTCCTCTGGGGACTCACGCTTTTGCCTCCTCGAGCAAATTATGGAATGTAATACTGCCGGGGGAATCTCGAAGCCATTGTTTCATTTTTCCATCAACTGCTGGGGATGATACCAGGCTCAAAGATCATCCCATCGTGTTGTCCGGCCTTTCTCAAAACTATTCTGCTCGGAGCTGGTATTTCCCGAAATCTTGTGTTGCTTTCTACCCTTATCTTCTGAGTCTTTGCTTTCAAGAAAATTTTCGCAACAGGAGAAAATTTTCTGCCCCAGTTTGATAAACTTCTGGACGGTATGCTTTTCTGCCAACGAACCCTCTTTTCCTGCTTTTAAATCAAAGAAAAATTGTTAGTTTCAAAACGCGGTGAGTGGTCGTGCCACTCTTGTTGGGGCCATTTTCTTTTCTCTTTCAGCTGCTTGGCCTCTCTCGAACTTTGAGGGCGGCGTTGACGCTTGCTGGGGACGATGCTCTTTCCACGAACGACCTCTCATCTTTCCTTTTATTCCAATCTTTGGTTTGATCCGACTCTTTTAGCCGGTGATCTGTTGCGTGAAATCATCTTTCGGACATGCCACATGTGTCCATCATACTCCATAATTCTTGCGAACCTTCCACTCAGCCCTGTCGTCCCAATCTTACTATCGTAACGACTTCTGCCTTATTGCCTCGTTCCACGCCTATTCATTTTCATTATACTGCTTTGGGAGACTTGGTAGTAAGCTTTGCAAAATCAATTTTCGAAAATGAAAGAAAAGAAAAGAATACCGACCGCAAATGACAAAAGAAGAGAAAAACTTTTCTGAACTCAAAAATAGGAAAACTTATCTGAATGTATGACTGATCCAATGGTTATGCCGCGCCTTTGAGATTAAACTACCCAGTCTATTCATGTCAATCACTTTCCGATGCCGCATTCTGCTAGAGGTAAACGGATGTCCAAACCTTGTCTCATGCAGACATCTTGTAACCATCTCGTCCTGTCACCTCACGGTGCCCTTCAAAGGGTTTTCACTAATGAGATTCTCTCATTTCTCTCTATCTCCCGTCGCCTTAAGGTGCCCGTAAAGGTTTTCACCGTAAGACTCTCATTTTACTTCTCTCAACTTCCTTCGCCTTAAGGTGCCCGCGAGGGTTTTCACCGTTAAGACTCTCTCATTTACGCTTTCTTTCCCTGCGGCGGGGTATCACCCCTGAGATTCCCTCTAGAGCGTTATCCCCTTTCGGCTTGTGCATCCCGGATTCAATCGAGGGTCAGGATGTCAGTCTTGGCTTTCATTCACATGACTTGGCACTTCTCAAATACTGATCGAGAGGTCTTTCTGGTTCTTAATATGGTTTCTGCGCGTGAGGCTGAAGAAAGGGATTTAGCCTCAACGGTTAGCTTATTACAACTTTCGGAATCCACACTATCTTTCCCACGAAACAATGACTTCGCCCCAGCTTTGTTGCTTGGGGGATCTTTGATTTTTATTTTATTATGACCGAGCCGTGTGGCGCCTACGTATCCTTCTCGAGGAATCAGGTCGAACGTAGTTCACTTTTTCTTGTGTTTTTTTTTTCTTTATTTCTTTTTCTATTTTGTTACACATCTTCCTTGATGATTCCGAAAGAGGGTATATGAAAGAATAATTAAGGCTCAAAGGGGGAAACAAAGGTTAAAGTGTTTGGGTAGTAGAAAAAATTGCCTCCGTCATTTCATTCTCCGAAAAATGCCAAATACACACAAACGAAACCAAACGTTGACAAATGCATTAAAGAATTACACATAATATCTCTTGACCGCATCAGAATTGATAGCCATATCGGTGCATCTTCCCTCAACATCAGTTAGACATAGAGCGCCGTTGGATAATACTCTAGTCACCACAAATGGTCCCTGCCAATTTGGAGCGAACCTGCCTTTCCCTTCGGCCTGATGTGGTAGAACTCTCCTCAGCACATGCTGTCCCACTTCAAATTTCCAGGGACGTACCTTATTGTTATATGCTCTCGCCATTCTCTTTTGATACAATTGGCCGTGACATACTGCTGTCAACCTCTTTTCATCGATCAAGCTCAATTGCTCTAATCGGGTTTTGACCCACTCATCGTCATCAATCTCAGCTTCAGCGACAATTCGGAGGGATGGAATCTCAACTTCTGCGGGTATTACTGCTTCAGTCCCGTATACCAACAAGTAAGGAGTTGCACCTACCGAAGTCCGGACGGTAGTGCGATAACCCAACAGCGCAAATGGTAACTTTTCATGCCACCGCCTAGACCCTTCTACCATCTTCCTCAATATCTTCTTTATATTCTTGTTTGTTGCCTCAACCGCACCATTTGCTTTGGGACGATACGGTGTGGAATTTCGGTGTGTGATCTTGAACTGTTGGCAGACCTCCTTCATCAATCCACTGTTAAGATTGGCACCGTTATCTGTGATGATTATCTTTGGAATTCCAAACCTGCAGATGATGTGGGAATGTACGAAATCCACCACCGCCTTCTTGGTCACCGATTTGAATGTTTTGGCCTCCACCCACTTGGTAAAATAATCAATCGTTACCAGAATGAACCTATGACCATTGGAAGCCGCAGGCTCAATAGGTCCAATAACATCCATACCCCATGCAACAAACGGCCATGGTGCTGACATTGTGTGCAATTCAGTTGGTGGAGAATGAATCAAATCTCCGTGTATCTGACACCGATGGCATCTTCGCACGAAACTTATACAATCACGCTCCATCGTGAGCCAGTAATATCCTGCTCGAAGAATCTTCTTTGCCAATACGTATCCGCTCATGTGTGGTCCTCAAACTCCCGAGTGTATATCTGTCATCACTGTTGTGGCTTGACCTGCATCTATACATCTCAACAATCCCAAATCTGGGGTTCTTTTGTATAGCACTCCTCCACTAAGGAAAAATCCGTTCGCCAATCGTCGAATAGCTCGCTTTTGATCTCCAGTTGCTTGCTCTGGGTATGCTCCTAACCTGAGGTATTCCTTGACATCATGAAACCACGGCTCACCATCCACCTCTTCCTCTATCACATTACAATAAGCATGTTGATTCCGGACCTGGATATGTAACGGATCGACACGAACCTTGTCCGGGTGATGTAGCATTGATGCTAAAGTAGCCAACGCGTCGGCAACCTCATTATGCATCCTTGGGATGTGCTTGAATTCTACCGATCGAAAGCGTTTGGTCAAATCATGCAAACACTGACGATATGGGATAAGCTTTAGATCTCTGGTTTCCCATTCTCCCTGAATCTGATGTACCAGAAGGTCCGAGTCCCCCAAGACCAAGACGTCCCGTACATCCATGTCCACCGCTAATCGCAACCCCAAGATACATGCCTCGTACTCAGCCATATTATTGGTACAATGAAAACGCAGTTGAGCAGTAACAGGATAATGATGTCCTGTTTCAGATATGAGCACAGCCCCTACTCCGACTCCTTTTGCGTTCGCCGCTCCGTCGAAGAAGAGCTTCCACCCTGGATCCTTGGTTAGTTCCAACCCCTCAATTTGCAATACCTCTTCGTCTGGAAAATACGTCCTCAAAGGTTCGTATTCGTCATCAACAGGATTTTTAGCTAAGTGGTCGGCCAGGGCTTGAGCTTTCATAGCGGTCCTTGTCACGTATATGATGTCGAACTCCGTAAGTAATATTTGCCATTTTGCTAACCTCCCTGTAGGCATAGGTTTCCGGAAAATATACTTCAACGGATCCAAACGCGAAATGAGGTAAGTGGTGTAAGAAGACAAATAGTGTTTCAGCTTTTGGGCTACCCAAGTCGGGGCGCAACATGTCTTTTCTAGATGAGTGTACTTGACCTCGTGGATCGTAAATTTCTTACCGAGGTAGTAAATGGCCCGTTCCTTCCTGCCGCTAAGATCATGCTGCCCCAGTACGCGGCCAAACGAATTCTCCAAGACCGTCGGATAAAGAATCAGGGGTCTACCTGTTCAGGCGGAACTAGTACGGGTGGATTTGACGGATACCCTTTGATTTGGTCAAACGCTTCCCGACATTCTGTCGTCCATTCTATCGGAGCGTCTTTCTTCAATAGGCGGAATATGGGTTCACATGTTGCCGTAAGTTGGGCAATAAACCTACCGATGTAATTCAACCTTCCCAACGGACTCATTACCTCTGTTTTATTTCTTTGGCGGGGGTAACTCCCGAATGGACTTGATTTTGGATGGGTCTAACTCAATGCCCCGTCGGCCGACGATGAATCCTAGCAACTTTCCCGATGGAACTCCGAATGCGCATTTGGCCGGATTGAGCTTGATGTCGTACCTTCGAAGTCTTTGAAAGAACTTCCCGAGGTCGGCAACATGGTCTTCTTGACGCCCTGGATTTTACGATCACATCATCCACGTACACTTCAATTTCCTTGTGTATCATGTCATGGAATACCGTAGTCATCGCCCTCATATATGTTGCCCTTGCATTCTTCAAACCGAACGGCATCACTCGGTAGCAATAAGTTCCCCACGGTGTGATAAAAGCCGTCTTTTCTGCGTCCTCTTCATCCATCAAAATCTGATGATATCCCGCATAACAATCCACAAAGGATCCGATTTCGCGTCCGGCGCAATTATCAATTAGGATATGGATATTGGGAAGTGGGAAATTATCCTTAGGACTCGCCTTGTTGAGATTGCGATAGTCCACGCATACTCTGATCTTTCCATCTTTCTTTGGCACCGGTACTACGTTAGCCAACCATTTAGGGTATCGAGTGACACGAATGACTTTCGCCTGCAACTGCTTGGTTACTTCCTCCTTAATCTTCACACTCATCTCCGTCTTGAATTTCCGCAGTTTTTGCTTGACGGGAGGATATGCCGGATCAGTGGGTAATTTATGAACCACTAGATCAGTGCTGAGTCCCGGCATGTCGTCGTACGACCATGCGAAAATGTCTTTAAACTCCATGAGTGTTTTGATCAACTCTTCTCTCAGATTGGGTTCAATATGGACACTTATTCGGGTTTCTTTGACGTCGTCCGCATTCCCTAGATTAACGGCCTCAGTATCATTTAAATTCGGTTTGGGTTTTTCCTCGAAGTGACTTAATTCTTCACCGATTTCTTCTACGGCTTCATCATCGCCGTACTCGGACTCACTCTCGTCACTTCTTATTTCATGCGTTATTATTTCCAAACCCGATTGACTTTCTAGACTGGGTTGATTAATCTTTAAGCACGCCATATCATTAAGATCAGTTGCAAGAAGGCTGTTAAGAAAAGTAAAAAGAAGGAAAAATAAACAAAATTAGACACGAAGGGAACCAAATTTTCATTAATGAGAATAGTACAAGGAAAACAAACTTGCAAACTTAAATCAAAATGAACTAAAACAACTGGATTTTACTCCGGGGACAACCCCCAACACAAAATTTCAAAAGAAAACAATCCAAGACAAACTACCAAGACTCCTTCCGGACAGGGAGAGGAGTAGCCTTCCAATTATTCAGTTTTGCTTTTGGTCCCACGAACTGTATCTCGGCATGACTGGATCCTTCACCATCCTCGAGCATACATACATCAGTAAATAGGTCCTCGAACTTTTTTAAGAACTCTTCGTCTGGCCTAACCATAGGACCGGGGATCTTTGTCGTCGGATGTCCTCTTACTCCAGACCTGACAAAAGATTGGGAAAGGCGTGGAACCGGCTTCGGGAGCACCCATGTCTTCTGCTTACTCCTCTTGGCTCGCCGGATGTCCTCCGATGTTGGCTTGAATCCCAAGCCGAAGGTTCCTAAGTTTTCGACCACTGATACCGGTTGTATGATTCCTTGCAGAGATGCACCTAGACCTTTGCCGGGTACGAAACCATGTCTCAGTATTTCATGAGCCACCATGACATCCGCAGTAATTATTCTATCATCGGGAATACATTCCCCTTCTGGAACTCGGTTGGCGGATACCACATCGCAGATCTGGTACACCCACGGCCCAACATGTTCTTCTGTCTCAACGAAGGGGACGATGGTGCCAGGTTGTAGATCATTCTCTCCATGGACGACGATCTCCTGTTGGTCCCACTCAAACTTGACGAGTTGGTGTAAGCTGGATGGAACCGCTCTTGCGGCATGGATCCATGGTCGTCCTATCAGGAGGTTATATGACACCACCATGTCCAGCACCTGGAATTCCATGGTGAACTCCACCGGCCCAATCGTCAAGATTAACACTATGTCCCCAACCGATGCCTTGCCTCCCCCATCGAACCCTCGAACACATATGCTGTTCTTGCGTATCCTGCCGATGTCCACTTTCAACTTGTCCAGTGTAGAGAGAGGACAAATGTTAGCACTGGACCCATTATCGACAAGGACTTTGGTAACCACCGCCTCTTCACACTTTACCGTAAGATATAAAGCCTTGTTGTGCTCGGTGCCCTCCTCGGGCAATTCATCATCGGTGAAGGTGATCCGATTCGCTTCGAAGATCCTATTGGTGATCTTCTCCAAATGACCCACTGAGATTTTATCCGGTACATGTGCCTCATTCAGGACTTTCATCAAAGCTTGCCGATGTTCCTCGGAATGTATCAGCAAGGATAGCAATGATATTTGCGCCGGAGTCTTCTTCAACTGCTCTAAGATAGAATAGTCATGCAGCTTCATCTTTTTCAGGAATTCTTCTGCCTCTTCATCAGTTACCGGCTTTTTCAATGTTGCCGGAGTGATCTTCCTCAATTCCGCGGGGGCAAAACATCTCCCCGAGCGGGTCAAACCTTGCGCTTCGCAAACTTCCTCTTTCACTTCCTTTCCTTTGTAGGTCGTTGTAATCCGAGCATAATTCCATGGAACAGCCCTGCTATCAGTTATTGGCAACTGTATTGCTGGCTTGATGATGAAAGGATCCATTCGAACGCCTGCTACCGTCAAGATGGGCTTGATTGCTGCCCCTGGTACAACTATCTTTGCTTCTCTCGGCCTCACCGGTACTCCGCTCACACTTCCTTTTCCTGCTTCCGACCCTCCTGGTATGTCCTTCTTGCAACTGGGTGACTCATTAAGGCTTGGCCCTTTTCTCATTCCTAACCCGCTAGACTTGATCATCATTACAGTCTGAGAGGCTTTCTCCTTTCCTTCTTCTGCCCGTACCAACTCGATCATGTTGGTCTCATGATGAGTTGGAAGCGGGTTTTGGTTGATGTTGGGCTCGGTTGGAGTCTGGACCTCAATCCTGCGAGTGTCAATGAGCTCCTGGATGGCCGTCTTCAATCTCCAACATTTTTCTATATCGTGTCCCGGACATCCCGAGCAGTAGGCACAATTTACTGAATGGTCCAGGTTCTTCGGAAGAGGGTTTGGTAGCTTAGCTTCAACCGGATTTAGCAACCCTACTTGCTTCAACCGGTGGAACAGACTGGTGTAAGACTCTCCCAAGGGAGTGAAAGTCTTTGGCCTCGGCGCCCTGTCGCCCCTGAATGCCTGGTTCGGACGAAAACTCGCGCCCGAGGGGTTCCTGTAAGCTTTTGGGGGTGGATAATTGTTCTGCGGGTTTGGTGCACGCCACGGTGCATGGATGGGAGGTGCAGGATAGGACTGTGCGTGGTGGACAGTAAAATGGGGATCAGGTGCGGGATAGTAATATTGCGGGTGGTTGTATGGATTGTGGGAGTAATTTTGGTGGTGAGGCTGGGGGCGGGCTATATTGGGGTGCAGGGCCTCTATTTCTGAACCATGCCCCGGACTCGACTGCCGCGACTTCCTCTTTCCTCTTTTTCCCCAGTACTCCTCCAGTACCACTTTGGATAGCCTGAGTGGTGGCCTTCAATGCTGAGTAGCTCATGATCTTGTTGGCTTTCAAGCCTTCCTCGATCATAGCCCCCATTTTTATCACCTCAGTGAATGACTTGCCCACGGACGTCACCAAATGTCCGAAATAGGTCGGTTCTAGTGTTTGCAAGAAGTAATCCACCATCTCGCTCTCCCTCATCGGCGGATCTACCCTGGCTGCCTGTTCCCTCCAGCGGAAACCAAACTCCCTAAAACTTTCGGCGGGTTTCTTCTCTAATTTTAGCAATGACAAGCGGTCGGGGATTATTTCAAGATTGTATTGGAACTGGCTGATAAAAGCTTGAGCCAAATCATCCCACGTAAACCATCTACTTGGGGTCCTGTCTAGTGTACCACTCCAGCGCAGATCCTCCCAGACTCTGACCGAAGTAAGCTATCGGAATCTCATCCCGTCCTCCGGCTCCTCGCATTTTACTACAAAACCCTCGGAGGTGGGCTACAGGATCACCGTGCCCCTCGTATAGGTCAAACTTGGGCATTTTGAACCCGGCCGGTAATTGGACGTCGGGGAACGGGCACGGATCTTTGTAAGCGACACTGACCTGATTACCCAAACCGTGCATGTTCCTGAAGGACTGCTCCAGGCTTTTAACTTTTCTGATAACTTCCTCATGTTTTGAACTTTGGAAGTACTTTTCCGGTTCTGCCGGATTATCCCAGTGAGGGGTATGTGATTGCGGTTCGGGAGCCCTAAAAGTAGGCTCTGGAGGATAGTAAGAGTTGTCATGGATCTGACCATGCGGTTCGCTGGCCGGCCTTTGCAGAGGAGCAGGTGGAGGTGCCACAAAAACAGGGGTGGCTGGAGGAGGATTTGGTTTGGCTGGTAGAATGTGGGTGGCATATGGGTTTTCCCCCCGAAAGTATGGATAGATCGGGGCGCTTGTCGAAGGATCGATGGGCGGATGTTCCGGAGCTGAGGCGAGGGTAGGGCGGTTTGGTGAAGACTGTTCCCTGGCCCAGGCCAGGTGCATCTCTGTTATCTGCTATTTCAACCGGTCTACCTCTTCTTTCATGATTTGTAACTCTGATTTTTCTTCCTCGAGACTCTTACCAGAACTAGACATGCTTACCGTAATCGGTCCTTTGGATCTAGTACGGTAATGATGGCTGGCCAGTATATTCTGTCAAACCAACTGCTTAACTTTTCTGGAAATGCAACAAACTTGTTAGTTTACCGAGTTTGACAGATATTATAGCACGTTGGATGCAATGCACCTAACCAAATAACCCTTTCTACATGCACTCTTAACATGCGTCATTCCAGCCCTTTTTTCTTTTTCTTTTCTCTTTTTTTTTCTTCTTTTCTTTTATCCTTGAAAGCCTTATTGTTATTAACCTTTGCATTCTTTTCCTTTTAGTGGTGGTCGAATCTTATGTGGATTGCCTACGTATCACGACCCCGCGTGAATCAGACCGAGCGTAGTTCTGGTTACAAGATTGTGGCAAAATTCAGTAACTTTTATATCAAATGAAAACTTAAAGTTACAAAACATGTCTTACAACAATCAGCAAAAGAAGTGCTTGACTCGAAAAAGTAAAAATAAAACTGCCAACTAGCTTGACCCAAGATCTCAAAAATACATTTTAATCAAAAATCTAATGCTCTAAAATTCCTGGGGGCCCGCGAGGCATCATTCGGCCTTGCCGCGGGCCTTGGTGTGAGGTCCTTGTGCAGTCCCCTCAACTCTTCCATGATCCGATGAACATAACCCATAATTGAAGCGAAAAGGTCGGTGCGGGGCATTCGTTCACAAGCTAGGCACTTCATGGTGACATAGTGCCCGATTTCTCCAATTCTGTCCTTGATCATGTCCCTTTCTCCGAGTAGTCGCTCTATCTGCTGGCTTTTCGCCCCCAATCTTCGAGCATTGTTGGTGACTTGGTCTAGGAGCCTATCCACTTGTCCTTGCAGTCGGGCCATCAAATTGTGGCAACGGTCGAGGTCCGCTCTGGCATCTTGGGCTTGCTTGAAAACCCGCTCCCTGAGGACAACATTTGCTTCCCTCAGGCTAGTGATGATCTCAGTGTAATCTTCTTCCACCCGTTGTAGTTGAAGTGCATGTTGATGTGCCTCCTTTTTCCAGCTAGCACGGATCCTCATTGTTTGGGCTTTCGACTCGTCCAATTCTCTTTGGATGTTGGTGACTTGGCTTCTCAAACCCCTTATCAATTTTTCGTCCGCCCGACTCCTCAACTGTCTGTCAGCATCCCTTTTATTTGCTGGATTTGAGCTCTCAAGAAGTCATTTTCTTGCGCCAACTTCTTTTTGTCTCCTTCGTCGGCGGCAGCTTGCATGTTCTTCTCGAACTGAAGGTCCTGGACCTGCTGTTCTATCCTACCAATCTTCGTCCTGTACCCCTCCTCCTTCGTTAGCCAATTCCATTGTTCCCGTGAATCTTCCGTGAATTGTTGAACATGGGCTCTTTTGGAACATTTCCGACGAATCTGAAATCTTTTCCCGAACCACACATTGTACTTTGGGTCCACCTCACCCTTAGCTAGTTCCCGGACCATGGTTTTAGGCTCAAGAACCTGCATTCATGCCACAGCTTTCTAATCTTCTCTTCGGGGAATACGACTCCTGGGCTCAACTCAATGGCGTACTTCCTCAGATCTTGATCGGTAGGAATAACCTGAAACCTTCCTAGTTGACGTAATACACGATGAGGAACATATGGTTGGACACTGCGGATCCCCATCAGAAGGATATAACACTCCTCGGCTGCCATATATATTACTTCAGTATCGGGTAACCACCCGAACGCCCATTCAATCCGATCGGCTTCTATTGAGCTCAGTCGTGCAAGCCATGCCTCGACGCCTTCAGGGAATACAGCACCCATCATCCGTTCTTCGAAACCCCTGATACAGTTTTTCCGGTCAACCCATGGTTCATGTATTGTGTTCGGTGATGGAGGTGTTCTTGCATCCATAATTGGAGTAACAGATTGCATCCTTGGAAGAAATTGCCCCCTTCTCGGCATACGGTCAAGGCTCGATAGATTTCGGACAAAACCAAAGGGACCACCGTGCTGGTAGCCTTTTTGATTGCAATATCGGCTATTCCTACCAGACTTATCTCTATTTTCTTATCTTCGCGCGGACAAATCACAATCCCCAAGAATGTCGTTATGAATGCTAGAATTCGTCTGGCCTCCCACTTAGTTCTATTCCCTGCGTGAGTTAGTCCAAGGTTTGACTCTTCAAAACCCCGAGGAGTGCCGTACCGTTGGTATAAGAATTGGAGATCGCAACATCCTTTTAGCAGATCATCATTTTTCACCTTCCGACTAATGCTCAGCAAATCCAGAAACCCATGTGGAGATACCGGCCTTGGTGAGAGCAGGTATTGCCCTCTTAATTTCCCATTTAGTCCTGCATAGCCCGCAATTTCCTCTAACGTGGGCGTCAGTTCAAAGTCAACAAAACGGAACACATTGCGGGTCGGATCCCAGAAAGATACTAGTGCATTGATGATGTCTTTCCTTGGCTCGATATTCAACAGATCAACCAAACCTCCCAAAATTCTCCCCACTACCTTTTTGCTATTGTCTTCCAAATCGTTCCACCATATACGGAGCTGCTGAGGGACCTCGCTAAAGATTGAAAATGATTTATTCTGATTCGTGCTCATCCTGCACATTTATTAAGGTGATTGAAATAAGAAAAACAACTTTGTTTTGCTAAAAATAAAAAAATCAGTTTTCAATCACGGCCTTTCAACGTCTCGGGGACGAAGGCTTTTAAGGCTGTGGGGGTAAATTGATCAAAAAATTGACCCAAAGGTGGCCGTTTATACGAAATCGGCCTTCCGGCGTCCCTTTCGGGAACATTCGGCTATTTTTGAAAACAGCATCACCGACTTATTTAGTACGAAAGAGTTAGTTTCGATATTTTGGTTATTTTTCAAAAGGTGAAGTTGGACCTGATGGAGGTTGCCTACGTATCTCACATCCAATGAGAATCAAACCCATGTAGTTCGGTTGTAATGAAACAAACTACATTATTTATTCATTCATTTTACTAAAGGAAAACAAGTAAACTATTTTTATCTATCTCAAGAATAAAACACACTTTTTCCTTTTTTCCCTTTTTTTTTTTTTTTTTTTTTTTTTTTTTTATTTCTAAAGCCGGTCAGCATGCAAGTCTATAACAGATAAATGCGTAAGGCAAACAGTATGCAGCAGGACAGTCTTTTCATTTCAGGTCACCTGTTCTAGACGGACCCAACCCCTGTGTTGAGTCCCCTAAGCCAAATGCAACATGATGCAAATAAACGTTCCTACTAGGGATCCGGCATGAAGCTTTGTTATTCTAGGTTCAAAAACCTGGGTTTATCTGTTCTAGACTTGGCTTACCCGAGCGGACAGCTCGAGCCGAGGAGGAGGCAGCAACCCGGGAATACAGAAGCTTCACCGGTTTTGCAACTTATCCAAACCTCGTTCTAAAATGGGAATTAGACACTATACGGAAAAGAAGTCACACGAAGTGCACCCTTCTTCATGATTTAGAAGACTCAGAGAGGAGATTGGTTCCGGCACAATTTATATGTACAGTTCACAAAATATCAAAGCAGTAAAAACAATATTTAACACATTAATACAAACATGCAATAAAATCAGATAATAAATAAGCCAACTACGACAATTATTCCGAGCTCGAATTCTGAAAGTTTATCCCCAGCAGAGTCGCCAGAGCTGTCACACCTCCTTTTACCGCACCCGCGAGGGCGCAAAGAGTTTTTCCAATTAAAGGACAATCGAGACGGGATCCATTTTATTAAATTCAGAGTCGCCACTTGGGAAAGTAATGGTGTCCCAAGTCACCGGTTTGATCCCAAATCGAGGAAAAGAATGACTCTATTTAACAGTCCGCGAACCAAAAATCCGGATAAGGAATTCTGTTAACCCGGGAGAAGGTATTAGGCATTCCCGAATTCCGTGGTTCTAGCACGGTCGCTCAACTGTCGTGTTCGGCTTATTTATCTGATTTTTACAGTTATACACTTAGTGCCAATTAATATCCCTTTACCGCTTTTATTATTATTATGATTTTACGAAAAAAAAGAAAGTTGCCTAATAATATGTTTCGAATCACGTCACATGAAATGCACCCGGATCCTCGACACATTCTTATCCAACACTTTGGGATTTAGATTTGGGTCGCATGAAATGCACACCCATATCTAAGAAGGTAGGATTGAAATACGCGCCTAGAGCGATTACTTATTTACACTTTTGGGGAGGCCATGATATTTAGCTAAGAAAACGACACATCTCGAAATCTAAGTATTTTATATGTACCTTTATGAAGGCCTTGCAATTTGTGTAACTATTGGGCGAGGCGCATCTCTAATTCAAGTCTAAAGCGAACTACATCCTGCTGTACTTATTTAGGAGTTGATTCCAAATTATTTAAAACTTGTTACGAACCACACTACATGAAATGCGCCTGTGGTCCCTGACACGCTTTATTTAATCTCGTTCAAAATTGGGATCGGGTCACATGAAATGCACCCCCGACTTCTTTAATCTAATTAGTCATCAAGTCGAGTAATAGCTCGCTAATGCCTACAATGTGACAAAATCCTACTCAACCATAACCAATTCAGCAAACATACGGTTAGTTAGTTAAGTGAGGAGATTTGAGTCTAGGGTGGACAATTATATGGAAAGAACTTACTTCGAATTCAAATAATCCTCAAAGAGCCATTGTCGTATATTTTCGCAAGTTCAAGATATCATTATTCACGGGTGTTCAAATTACCTTAAATTTTCTACTTAAACAAATGGCTAACCTCACTTTTAACATAGGGCCTAGTATTAACAGATTTGAGACTACGCACATGAATAGAGAATATTGAACACAGATATAGCAGAATGATTTAGGTTTACATACACATCTAATGATAATGTATCTTTGATCTTGATACATCTTTCATAGCCAAAATTAGCAATACACTTGATTAACGAATAACAGAACATAACAAGTACAAGAACTATAGACATCTATATGTATTCAGCAGACTTAAAAGGGAGCTTCAAACTTCATTCTTTTCGAACCAAGACACTACAATGACGGAGATGTGTACCTGGAATGCGGAAGAATAAAGAAGAGTGAGCAGTGGCAATGCAGCAACAGTAACAGTAGGTGAACCAGCAGCAACAGGAGAAACAAAACAGTAACAGTAGCCCAGCAAATAAACAGCACAGCAACAACCAAAGGTAATCAGTCCCCACAATACTTAACACCCAAACCAACACCCAACAGTAGTAGCCAACCAACAGTACCAACAGCAGCCCACAACAAGCAACACAATAATCAACACAGCAGCATACAACAATCAACACAGCAGCAGCAACAATCAGACCAGCAGCATACAACAAATCAACACAACAGCAGCACAATAGCAATAGCAACATCAACTGCACCACACCCGACCACACAACCTCAGCAAACAAATAACAGGAAACCAGTGGCCCTCTCTCACAAACAGCAATGACAACAGTAGTCAAAAACCAATGGAACAGTGACACATGCTCTATATATATGCGTGTATTTCTGCCTCTCTTCTTCCTAATGTGTGTAACTCTCTTCAAGCTCCAAAAACCAGTCCCTGCCTATTCCCTTCAACCCTATACTTATACTTGAGAAACCAAGACACCCTAAGATATAATAATCAGAAGACCCCCTGCCCATACCCTTCTCTGCCAGCCCATGATATTCTCTGACAGTCCTGACACTGGTTTTGCCACTATATTGTGTCTGATCATGGGTTCTTTTAATTAACATTATCAGCAGGGGACAATTGGTGGTGAACTCTGCTGTACAGCAGGTTCCCACAACAGTCTTAGTGCACTATCTTTTATCAATTACACCATTCAATCCTATACTAACAAACAACTATATCCAAACATCATTGTTAATTCAGAATCCAGAATCAATACAAATCAGAAACTACCCAATCAAACAATTCAACACAGTGATGACCCACTGCCCGAGCTTTCAAACAACTAAACTCGTGAATTCAAACGACGACATTTAATCAACACAACACATAGCAATGATAACAGTTTAGCCGATAAAACAGTGAATTTAAAAATCTCGGAAACAATTGAAACTAAGTATTCGACGATGCTAATCGAAGCGAATACGCATTTGAACACATATGCAATCAAACAAACGATACAGACGAATAATTGACCAAATAAAAGGTCTTTTGAGAAGAAATGAAAACAGGGGCGGCCAAGAAGAAAATTAAACAAATTGAACTAATAAAGAACACACAAGCAACACATACCTAATTAAAAATAGATAGGAAAAAGGGAGATTACCTCGAACGCAATCGAAATCGAAGCAAAGCCCGGACTGTTTTGAGCTTGGCCTTGGATTTGAAGTCTAAAGGACTTTAATTGAGATGTTCTCCAGCGAGAACATCCCAATTAAACTCTATTAGGCTTCAACTTCTCTCGAATTCAAACGGAGATTCTAATTTGAAATCTAGGGTTCATAGGCTCGGATTTGGGGCTTGGGGCTTTAGGTTCGATTCGAGCAAAACCAACACTGGTGGGGGTATGAGGGAGGTCATGGGAAGAGCTGGTGAAAATTTGGTGGCCATTGGCATAGAACTTCAAATTCCGGCGAGCTTCAATCTAATATTCGAAGAGCTCGGGAATGATTCGAGACTAACGGTTAGGGGATTCGTGTAGAGGGAGGTGAGGGGAAGAGCTGGTGAAAATTTGGTGGCCATTGGCCTACCGGAACCGCCGTGAGGCGATTTCCGGCAGGCGGAGTGCGGTGGCTCACGGTGAGGTTATTAGTCTCTAAGAGAGACGATAGGTATGAGGGGGGGGTCTGGCTTGGGGGGGGCGGGGTGTGAAGGTGAGATTATATATGACTCAGGAGGTTAAATCCTGATCGTTGGATCATTTACGATCAACGACCGGGATCTCCTCCCTTAAACCAAACGGTGTCGTTTGGTTAAGTCACGGCCTGGGTGTATATTGGGAATTGATTGATTAATCTGGGCCGTTGGATAATAAAATCCAACGGTCCGGATCAACGGGGCCATTTGGGGTTGGGCAGATCGGGTAAGGGATTGGGTAATTACATTGGGCCTGGTTTTTGCTATGGCCCAATTCCGATTTTCCTTCTTTGTGTATATGTATATATATATATATATATATATATATATATATATATATATATATATATATACTAACCTATAACACAACTAATTTTTACTACAATTATCCCACATAATTACATATCACTTAAATGTAAACCGTATAATTTTGATATTAAACACTAAAAAAATGCAACACATAATGTATATATATATATATATATATATATACATATTAACTTATAACACAATTAATTTTTACTACAATTATCCCACATAATTACATATCACTTAAATGTAAACCGTATAATTTTGATATTAAACACTAAAAAAAAATGCAACACATAATGTATATATTTTTGTATTTTACTAATTTAAATAAATAAACACGCACACACAAAAATGCAAATGTAAGATAAAAATAACACCAAAATCACAAAAATCATGCCCAACACAGAACTATTTTATTTTGAATTTCTGGGAGTACTTCTCAGGTAAGGCAAAAATCACGTGCTCACAATTATAGACCTCAACCACACACACTCTCGACTTGCTTCATGAATAGCAATTATCTCATAATGATTAGATGATGTAGCCACAATTGATTGCTTAGTCGATCGCCAAGATATGGCAGTGCCTCCACAGGTAAACACATAACCTGTTTGAAATTGAGCCTTGTGTGGGTCAGATAAATACCCAGCATCATCATAACCAACAAGATCGGGACTGCAATTATTTCTATAAAATAAGTCCATATCGGTAGTCCCTTTTAGATACCGCAATATTTGTTTGATCCCATTCTAATGTCTTCTTGTGGGAGCAGAGCTATATCTTGCTGTCAGGCCTTGTAGTATTGGCAAGATACATTAGTGCACCAATTGCACTAAGATATGGTACTTCAGGACCAAGTAGCTCTTCATCCTCTTCTTGAGGTCGGAATTGATCCTTGTTCACATCAAGTGATCGAACAACCATTGGAGTACTTAATGGATATGCTTCATCCATGTAAAATAGTTTTAATACCTTTTCTATGTAGGTAGATTGATGAACAAAAATTCCATTTGCCAAATGTTCAATTTGCAAACCAAGACATAATTTTATCTTTCCTAGATCTTTCATCTCGAATTCCTTTTTTAAATAATCAATTGCCTTTTGGAGTTCTATAGGAGTTCCAGTAAGGTTTTTGTCATCAACATATACGGCAAGTACAATAAATTCTGATGTTGTTTTCTTTATAAAAATACATGGGCAAATGACATCATTTATATAGCCTTCCTTTAATAAATACTCACTAAGACGATTATACCACATTCATCTTGATTGTTTTATACCACACAAAGATATTTGCAGTTTGATTGAAAATATTTCCGGGGATTTTGAATTATTTGCATTAGGCATTTTGAAGCCCTCGGGAATTTTCATGTATATCTCATTATCAAGTGATCCATAAAGGTAGGCGGTAATCACATCCATTAAATGCATGTCAAGTTTTTCATGGATAGCAAAACTAATGAGATAACGAAAAGTTATAGCGTCCATAACTGGTGAATATGTCTCTTCATAATCGACACCAGGCCTTTGTGAAAATCCTTGTGCAACAAGGCGTGCCTTATATCTTTGTACATTGTTTTTCTCATTTCTCTTGCATACAAAGACCCATTTATAGCCAACAGGCGTAACACCATTAGATTTTTGGACTACATGCCCGAAAACTTCATATTTTGCAAGTGAATTCAACTCTGATTGGATTGCTTTTTGTCATTTTGGCCAATCAAGTCTTTGTCGACATTCTCCAATAGATTGAGGTTCAAGATCCTCACTTTCTTGCACAATGCTGGATGAAACATTATATGCAAAGACATAATCCGCCACTATATCCACTCGATTCAAATTTGTCTCAATATCGATTGGATTTATTGATAATTTCTTATTTTCTTGAGTCTCGGGCTCAGTGGATTCCTCACGAATCTAAGAATTTATTAAATTGTGGATTTCTTCATGAGATTCTTTCGTAGTGTCATTTTGATCATTTATCTTTCTTTTTCTAGAATTTCGATCTTTAGAACCTAATGGTCTACCACGTTTCAGGCGTGCTTTTGACTCTTTAGCTATGACACTAGAAGATTATCAATAGGGATATCAATACGTGGAAAATTCTCCGCATCGATATGTGATTTTGTTATCCTTTTCATATACGTAAATGCATCTGCCATTTGATTTGCTATTCTCTGCAAATGAATAATCTTTTGCACCTCTTTTTCACAAATAGAGGCACGTGGATCAAGATGAGATAATGATGGATTTTTTCACAAAATTCTCGTTTGGTTTGACCAACTTCACCCCCTAATTTTGGGAAAAGTGTCTCATCGAATCGATAGTCTACAAATCGTGCAGTAAACAAATCCCTCGTCAATGGTTCGAGGTAGCGAATAATGGAGGGCGATTCAAACCCAACATATATTTCTAACCTTCTTTGAGGACCCATTTTGGTGCGATATGGCGGTGCTACAGGCAATATATACTGCACATCCAAAGATTCTTAAATGGGATATATTAGGTTCACGACCCAAAACTAATTGCAACGGAGAATATTTATGATAATTGGTCGGTCTGAGATGAACTAGCATTACTGTATACAAAATGATGTGACCCCAAACAGAAGTGGGAAGCCTCGTTTTCATGAGTAACGGTCTTGCTAGCAATTGCAGGCGGTTAATTAAAGACTCTACAAGACTATTTCGAGTGTGAACATGAGCTACATGATGTTCCATTTTTATCCCAATTGATAAGCAATAATCATTAAATGCTTGGGATGAAAATTCGGGAGCATTATCAAGTCTAATAGACTTAATTGGATGATCGGGAAAGTGTGTCCGTAGTCAAATTATTAGTGCCATTAATTTTACAAATGTGAGGTTGCGAGATGACAATAGGCACACATGGGACCATCTAGAAGATACGTCTATCAAGACCACAAAATATCAGAACGACCCACTAGGTGGGTGAATAGGTCCACAAATATCCCCTGTATACGTTCCAAAAACGCAGGGGACTCGATTCCAACCTTTGTTGGTGATGGTCTAATAATTAACTTGCCTTGATAATAGGAAGTGCAAGAAAATTCATCATTTAAAAGAATCTTTAAATTCTTTAATGGATTCCCATTTGAGTTTTATATAATTCGTCTCATCATAATTGATCCAGGGTGTCCCAATCGATCATGCCAAATTACAAAAGTATTGGAATCTGTAACCTTTTGGTTTACAATAGAATGTACCTCAATTGCACTAATTCTTGTCCAATACAGGCTGCAAGACAAAGATGGGAACTTCTCAATAACCCTTTTCTGGCCAGAGACATTTTTGGTAATGATGAGATATTCAAGAATATTCTCATCTATTGACTCAATATGATATCCATTTCGACGAATATCTTTAAAACTCAACAAGTTCCTCTTGGACTTGGTGTTTAACCAAAATATGAAATTTTGATTAGAACCGGAGAATAATAGAAAAATCAGGTTACTGATAATCAAGAGACCGAAAAATGTGATAAGCTTTCAATCATAATGAACAATAAAGAAAAATTGTATTTCAGTAGGCTTTCAACAGTTGATCGTGTCCACAAATGGTACAACTTCCTCCTTTTATAGCTCACCCTAGGTAGAAGAATGAAACCTAGGCTTTAATGACATAATTATCAGTAATAAATGATATTAAATAGGTCGTTACACAATCATTCTTATTAAATGTCAATTCTTCAACGTATCAGGTACTTAATGATTGAATATGAACTTCTTTATGCCTCCAGATCCATGCTTTAAATGCTTTTTGATCCGTTGCCCTCGAATGTCTTGAATTGATACGGAACTCGTATCTATTTCCTCTTTGTATGCTTTGTTTTTAGAATTACATTCCAACCCACTATAAACAGGTATGGGATTCGTAGTTGAATTACGTCCCGTGTCTAATTTGTCTCCTTGCATCTTTTATTTATTCTCTTTCGGAATAATAACCTTTTCAACATTCCACGTGTCTTGCCACATCATAAAAAAAACTTTTTCCCAACACAGATAGTCCCCTCACTTTCCATTTATTTATCCTTTAAATATTTGGAAAGTGGATTCTCATTAAAAAGGGAATTTTTGTCACAATAAATGCTATGTCAGTGTCGATGTTTCAATTTTCCCTTCCATTTAATGCATCACATACGTGCTACTTCTTCACTAGTTCTGCGGTTCTGTTGCCTTTTTAGTCACTATTCACGAAGTGATGGTTACCTTTATTATAGGCATTTCATCATTACGTTTCCTAGTTCACCAGTTGCTTTCCATATACTCCTTCAATTTCTTCTTCTTTAGTCTTTTCACCAAGTGACTCCTCATTTCTTCTATTTTTCTTCTGTAAAAATATGTTGAACAATGGCATCTTTACATCCTACCCCAAAAAGAGTTCCCATACTCGGTAGTTTTCCAAATGCTCCCGCAAGACATAGAAGAGGTGGAGCAAGTGTCCCTCGTGGTACAAGATCAACGCGATGTGGCATATCTAGTTCTACCATCCTTCCATTTCTAATACTTCTTCTAAAGGATCTTTATCTAACAAATATTCTTCTAAAGGAAAAGAACCTGCTGAACCCCTTCAGGAACCAACGGTAGAAGAGATTGTACCGTCAAATCTATCTTTTGAGCATGACAAAGAATTTCTTTGTGAGCAAATGCTCAAATTGGAAAAAGTTTATAAATACCCCTCTTTATTTACTGAACCGCTGATCCCCATCGTCCGAAAAGATTGTCATTGGAAAGATAGTACTCCAATAGTTATTCTCAACCCTAACCAGAGAATTTCTTCTTATAGACCCGGTTTTTCTTGTATTTATACTTACCCTTTCACTCTGGGATTTACCCCCACTATTAACCCAGTCATTCTCGAATTTTGCCGTTTCTTTAAAATCTGTTTAGCTCAAATTGGTCCCCTGGTGTGGAGAGCTGTGGCATGCTTAAGGTTCATATCGACCAGAGCGAATGTGGATTTTACTTGTCCTCATCTGATTTACCTCTACCATCCCAAACTCTTTCATAATGGAGTTTTTTCATTGTCTGCTAGAGGTAAAAGGGTTTTGATAAACTCTGAGGATATCAATGATCATGGCTGGTACATACGGTTCGTAAGTGTTCCCACAATTGATTTGGTGGGTGGATCAAACATGCCTTTTCTGGAGAAGTGGAACATGACACGTAAGTATTTTATTTCTTACCGTGTCTATTTTTGATATTTTTATCTTTTATTTTTAAAGCATTTTTGTTTTTCTTTTTGATAACTACCATGGGAGATGTGGAACTCGTCCCTAGCTTCCGTGCTTGGGTAGATTCTATCTTGAAGGCCTTACCTATGGAAGCACGTACTTGAAAATTAATTTCTACCAAGCACGGCTACAGAGTTAAAACTCATGGTATACATTTCATATTACTTTTGCATAGAGTAAATTTTCTCTTTTTATGAGGATTTGCCAATCGAGGGATGTCCTTCTTTTTATGAGGATTTGCCAATCGAGGGATGTCAGCTGAAGTAGCTACTGCCCTTAGAGCTTCTTCCAATGCTTCCTTAGCTCTAGGGAGGGCACAAGATGTTCTAACAAAGAGGAAATCAATTGAAGAAGATTCTGATGTTGAAGAAGATGATGATACCTCACAACTCGTCCTAGGTCTAGGAGGCGTGTGATAGTTTCTGAGGATGATACTGAAGCTTCTCTTGCTCGTACCTCAAAGCCTGTTACTATTATATCTGATGAAGAAATTGTTCCAAATGCTGCTCCTGAATCTACTCAACGCCTATTCATTGAAGGTTTTGAGGGTGGTAATTTTGGTCCGGTTTTGGAGGAAACCCCTCTTTTAACTTTTGTTTCTGTTCCTCCTGTTTCTCCTATCACTTCAAGTGTTACTCCAGCTACCCTTTCCATTCCTATTTCCTTACCGACCTCTACCCCCGCACCTATTTCAACCTTTTTAAATACTGTTGTTTTCACCTCCTCTACTGTGCCTTCTTCTATAGGTCCTTCTTCTTCTGTTAGTCATATGGAAGAAAGTTCCAGCAATAGAAGCATGGCTATGAGGAGCGTGACACTTGAGGTTACGGCTAACAAAAGTCTTTTAAGGAAATCAGGTGGGGCAGATGTTTGGCTCGAACCATTAATCGGGGAAGTAGAGAAGAGGAAAATGGACAGTCATAGTTGTTTGACTTTAATGAACGACATAATTCATAGTACTTTGAAGGTATTTTACTTTTCACCTTCCTTTTTAGAAAGAAATTTTCCTTTTAATTTCTACTTATATATACCCCTTTTTACAGGCTAACCTTATAGGCACGAAACTTATGAGAAGAATTTCACTTTTGGAAAAGAAAACTCGTGAAGATGACCGAGCTATTCTTGAAGCTGAAAAGAAAGCTAGGGAAGTCGATATTAAAGCAAACAGTTGGCAAGAGCAATTGAGGGATGCTCAGAAAAAGATTAAGGATTTACAAGAGAACAATCACAACTTGGAGCAACAAAAACAAACTTTAACTTCTGAATTAGACGGAGTCAAGGCCTCTTTCAGCAAGGTGGAGAAGGAAAAAGAGCGCCAGGAATGTTCTTTTTCTAACGACCGGGCCCGTCGTTACGGGAATTACCACTCCGTTACCTTGAATTTACATATCTTATGCTTTTATATCAGTATTAGAGTATATCGGGCTAGTAAGGAGTGATTCGGGTTGAAAATGAAGCAAATAGCATGTTTGAAGGAAGCTTGAATATGGAAAGTCAACCTAGAGTTGACTATTGAGTTTGAATGCTCGGAATCAGATTCTGATGATTCGACTAGTTTCGGGGGATCATTTATGACTTAGGAGAGAAATCGGAATCGAATTCGGAGGTCCGGTGTACTTTTAGGCTTGAATTGGCGAAGGTTGAATTTTGGCAAAAACTGGATAGTAGGTGAGATTTTGATCCGGGGTCGGAATGGAATTCTGACAGTTTCTGTATCTTCGTTATGTAATTTTGAATATGTCTGCAAATTTTCAGGTCATTCGGACGTCGTTTGATCGGGTTTTGGATTGAATGTTAGTTTCGGAAGTTTAGAAGAAACTTAGGCTTGAATCCGTGTGGAAATGGTGATTTTGATATTTAGAATGGTATTTTTATTATTGAAACAAGTTTATATCATGTTTTGGAATAGGTTGGTGGCCTTTATTAGGGTCCCGGGGGCCTTCAGACGAATCTGGGGGTCCAAACAGACCATTTTTGGGCAAAAGGAGAAGGCTAGTTGATGTCATAAATGCAGCAGGAAATTGCTCTCCGCGATCGTGGGGCGGGGGATGCGATCGTGTAGGGTTAGGGGGATAGGCCAATGCGATCGCAGGAGCAATAGTCGGGATCGCATAGTGCTAACCGGGTAGGCATCGCGATCGCATGAGTACCTACGCGATCGCATAGGGGAAAAATGTGGTCCGGGGAATTTGTGGTACGCGATCGCAGGAAGAGCGATGCGATCGCGTGAGGCCAGCTATTTGAACATCGCGATCGCGTGAGGCGAGTCGCGATCGCGTAAGGCAATTTAAATGCCTGACAGAAATAGTTTTTAAACCAGACAGACGCGAGGGTTTCATTATTTACTCCGTTTTTGCACCACTTTGAGAGGAAATTGATAGCTTTGAAGAGGGAAATCAACGGGGAAGCATCGGAGGTAAGATTATTGACTCAAAAACATAATTTTATAGTAGAATTAACATTAATCTTCATGAATTTGGGTAGAAATTGTGAAGAATTGTGGCCTAGGTATTGAAAACGAGATTGTGAGTTTTGAAAGGCCATACGAACTCCGATTTCGATAAATTTTATATGCACGGACTCGTGGCGAGACGAGGATCGCATTGGTATAAATTTCTGAATTTTTCAGACAGCGGGCCCGGGGTCGGGTTTTTACCAACATAGCGTAATTATGAGTTTTTCATATAAATTGAAATGGGTTATGTTTCCTTGACCCGTAAATAACATAATTATTGTGGTTTGAATAGATTCTACACACGAGGCAGAGAATTCTAAAGGAAAGGGCAATGCGGACGAGTCTACGAACGGCTAGAGGTGAGTAGTTTGTATATATGGTAGCGTGAGGGTTCGAAACCCCTACTTAGCATATTGTGATGCTAGTAGGGCGTGGCTTGCACCCCGTGGCAGGTGAGGGATTGATTGTGACTGGGATTTAGACATGATCCATCCCGGATATGGATAATATGCTATTAGTGATGGAAATACACTGTGTTTGACATATTTGTGGGCTGTAAGCCTTGTTTGGGGCCTTGTGCCGACCTGTAGTATCCTTAGGGGATAGTATTTATGTGATAGCTATACCTGCTTATTCACTGATCTTAGTCCTGGGAATTGAATTCACAGTATTGAAATTCTAAGTCACCGGCTTTTGCAAATTAAATAAAAGTTAAAGTATTTTTTATAAATTATGAACTGGAAACTGAAATTAAGAAAAATGAACTGTTTGTAACATATCTGATTATTGTGGACTGAGGATGGATCGGGCTGCACGCCGCAGCGGTTATTATGATATGAGGATCGGGCTGCACGCCGCAGCGATATTTGCGCTTGGGCTGTAGGAGCCCCTCCGGAGTCTGTACACACCCCCACTGAGCGCCGTCGACGTTAAATGGATCGGGCTACATGCCGTAGCGGTTATGTGCATTGCATTGCATCTTATTTGTTGAATTATTCTGTGGTAGCTATATTGTACTGTTGATGCTAGTTCGTAGGAGATTCGGACTGTAGCTTAGCTTCATATTGTGGTATTCTGTGGATTTTCTACTTTCAGTCGCTTTTATATATTTATTACTCACTGAGTACTTAGTACTCATACCTACTCCCTGCACCTTTGTGTGCAGATTCAGGTACACAGGAGGGACAAAAGAGCACTCCAACTTTTATCAGTATTTATCCGAGTTGCTGAGGTAGCTGCTGGCATTCGCAGAACCTGGCTTCTCTTCTTATTCTATTTTTCCTTTGTATATAAATTATTCAGACTTTAGTATTTCCATACAGTATTCTCTACTTTTGTTGGGTTTTGTTAGAGGCTCTAGACTTGTGACTCCAGATCTTTGGGAGTGTTAGTTATTTTTGCACTTCTCAGTATTTGGTTCATTATTATTATTATTGGGGTTCTTTGACTGATATATTCTTCTTGGAATGTCCATTTGGGACTGATATTTGTTGTGATAAGTTATTGTTGGTCTGGCTGGCCTAGCTTAATTGTTGGGCACCATCACGACCGGATTTGGGTCGTGACAAGTTGGTATCAGAGCCTAGGTTACTAGGACTCGCGAGTCATGAGCCGGTTTAGTAGGCTTTTGCGGATCGGTACGTAGACGTCCGTATCTATCCCCGGAGGGCTACAGAACTTTAGGAAAGAAAAACCTCATTTTTCTTGGATTCATATCGTGCAGTTTATGTTATTGTGAAACTAAACTTTTCCCTATTCTATTTTCTCGCAGATGGCGAGGACACGTGCTAGCGGATGTGGCGGACGACCACCATTGGCACCCAGAGGCCGTGGTCGTGGTAGAGGTAGGGCAGCAGTACCAGCACCTGCTGACCCACCAGCTGACCAGGCTCAGGGTCAGGTTCCTGTACCAGTGGCATAGGTTCAGGACCAAGTTCCAGCTGCAGACGCTCCAGCAGCTCAGGTTCAAGCTCCGGCAGTGCCCATTGCAATATCGGGTCTTTAGGAGACCTTGGCTCAGATCCTATCAGTATGCACAGGCTTGGCTCAGGTAGTTGCAGCCTCTACTGTAGCATCTTCTTCACAGGCTGGGGGAGGGAATTAGACCCCCGTGGCTTGTACACCCGAGCCGGTGGTACAAGGTATTCAGGCACCTAGGGCAGCTCCAGTTCAGCCAGTTGCACCCGTTGCACCAGCTCCTGCTCATATGGTTCCAGTTATGCCCGACGATGAGCAGCGTCGTTTGGAGAGGTTTGAGAGGCTACAACCTCCGACGTTCAGTGGTGTTGAGGGCAAGGATGCCCAGGGTTTTCTTGATAAATGTCAACGTATGCTTCGTACCGCGGGTATTCTGGAGTCCAACGGTGTTTCTTTCACCACTTTTCGGTTCACATGTGCAGCATTTCAGTGGTGGGAAGATTTTGAGAGGCGTAGGCCCGCTGGGGCAACGCCCCTCACTTGACAGCAGTTCTTCACAGTATTTTTGAAGAAGTACGTGCCTCAGTCCTAAAGAGAGGAGCTGCGTCATCAGTTTGAGTGGCTAAAGTAGGGAGACATGACGGTTACTCAGTACGAGATGAGATTCACACAGCTGGCCCGTCGTGCCATGTGGATGGTTCCTACGGACAGAGAGAGGATCCGAAGATTTATTGATGTCCTTATTTATACCATCCGTATATTGATGACCAGGGAGAGAGCTTCGGCAGTTACCTTCGATGAAGTGGTTGATGCTGCCCGTCATAGTGAGACAGATCGCCGCAGAGAGCGGGAGGAGAGAGAGGCTAAGAGGCCTCGTGGTTCTGGCAGCTACAGTGGTGCTCCATCTAGGGGCCAACCTCAGTATAGCAGGGGTTGTTCTTTCGGGTCTCATCAGTCTGGACGTGCCGAGTCCAGTGGGGTTTCATCAGATCGTGGTCATCAGGGCTACCAGGGTTATCAGGGTCTGAAGTCCGTCAGTAGAGTCAGCCTGCATTGAGTGCTCTTCCAGCTCAGAGCTCTGCTCCTACTTCCTCAGCACAAGATTCATCTGCAGCGAGGGGTCCTCAGCAGCCCCTTCTTCCATCTTCGGGCCGTTGATTTGAGTGCGGTGACTTGGGCTATATCAAGAGAGAGTGTCCTCAGTGGCTTTGTAGGCGGTCTCAGTAGAGGGATCAGCCCTCGTCTTCTACTCATGTTTCTTCAGTGCCTGCACAGTCGGCTAGGACTGGTGGCCAGGTATCCAGAGGTCACCCTAGGGGTGAGGATCGTACTGGTGGAGGCCAGACTCATTTCAATGCTCTTCCGGATAGCAAGGATGCTAGTGCTTCAGATGCGGTCATTTCAGGTATTATCTCAGTCTGCCATAGGGATGCTTCTGTCTTATTTGATCTCGGATCCACCTATTCTTATGTTTCTACTTATTTTGCATATCACTTGGGTATGACCCGTGGTATTCTTGCTTTGCCCGTACATGTGTCTACCCCAGTGGGGGATACTGTTGTTGTGGATCAGGTGTATCGATCCTGTCTTATTACTATTGGGGGTCTGGAGACCTGAGTTGATTTATTACTACTGGGCATGGTAGATTTCGATGTGATTCTAGGCATGGATTGGCTATCTCCTTACCATACGATTCTGGATTGTCATGCCAAGACAGTCACACTAGCTATTCCAGGCAATCCGAGGATCGAGTGGCGTGGCTTGACTGATTATGTGTCCGACAGGGTAATTTCTTATATAAAGCCCCAATGAATGATTGGGAAAGCGTTGTTTATCTTATTTGGCCTTCATTAGAGACGTCGAGGCTGAGACACCCAGTCTTGATTCAGTCCCCGTTGTGAGAGAGTTTCTGGATGTATTTCCAGCAGACCTGCCGGGCATGCCGCCTGACAGGGATATTGACTTTGGTAT
This sequence comes from Nicotiana noctiflora, assembly GCA_032618575.1. Taxonomy (NCBI): domain Eukaryota; kingdom Viridiplantae; phylum Streptophyta; class Magnoliopsida; order Solanales; family Solanaceae; genus Nicotiana; species Nicotiana noctiflora. Next base: position 220,038 of record JASVEL010009149.1, on the reverse strand, counting down.
TGACTTGGTGTCGGGCACTCAGCCCATTTCTATTCCTCCCTATCGCATGGCACCAACGGAGTTGAAAGAATTGAAGGAACAGCTTCAGGAACTCTTAGATAAGGGTTTCATTCGCCCGAGTGTATCACCTTGGCGTGCACCGGTATTGTTCGTGAAGAAGAAAGATAGCACAATGAGAATGTGCATTGATTACAGGCAGCTGAACAAGGTAACAGCGAAGAATAAGTACCCATTGCCTCGTATTGAGGACCTATTTGATCAGCTCCATGGAGCTAGTGTATTTTCTAAGACTGATCTTTGATCGGGCTATCATCAATTGAAGATCAGGGACTCAGATATTATGAACACAGCGTTCAGAACGCGATACGGGCACTACGAGTTCCTGGTGATGTCTTTCGGGCTGACTAATGCCCCAGCTGCATTCATGCACTTGATGAATAGCGTATTTCAGCCGTACCTTGATTCTTTTGTGATTGTGTTTATTGATGATATTCTGGTGTATTCACGCAGCCGGGAGGAGCATGCACAACACTTGAGGGTGGTATTACAGAGGTTGAGAGAAGAGAAGCTCTATGCAAAATTCACTAAGTGTGAGTTCTGGCTTGATACTGTGACTTTTCTGGGACATGTAGTGTCCGGTGATGGTATTCGGGTTGATCCACAGAAGGTCGAGGCAGTGCAGAATTGGCCCAGACCTTCCTCAGCTACCGAGATTCGGAGTTTTCTCGGTTTGGTAGGCTATTATCACCGGTTTGTTCATGGTTTCTCATCTATTGCTTCACCATTGACTAAGTTGACATAGAAGAATGCTCCATTTGTGTGGTCTGATGAATATGAGGAGAGCTTCCAGAAGCTCAAGGAGGCTTTGACCACAGCTCCAGTACTTGTGTTGCCATCAGCTTTAGGGTCATATACGGTGTATTGTGATGCTTCTAGAGTTGGGCTCGGTTGTGTGTTGATGCAAGAGGGTAGAGTTATTGCATATGCTTCTCGTCAGCTAAAGCCCCACGAGAAGAACTACCCTGTTCATGATTTGGAGTTAGCTGCTATTGTTCATGCCTTGAAGATTTGGAGGCATTACATATATGGTGTATCTTGTGATGTATATACAGACCACCGCAGCCTTCAACATCTGTTTAAGCAGAAAGATCTAAATTTGCGGCAGCGGAGATGGCTTGAACTGCTTAAGGACTATGATATTACTATCTTGTACAATCGCGAGAAAGCCAATGTAGTGGCTGATGCATTGAGCCGGAAGGCTATTAGTATGGGCAACTTGGCGTACATTCCGGTTGGGGAGAGACCCCTTGCACTTGATGTTCAGGCGTTAGCTAATCAGATGGTGAGGCTGGATATTTCTGAGCTCAGTCGGGTGATGGCTTGTGTAATAGCTCGTTCTTCTTTATATGATCGTATCCAAGAGCGCCAGTATGATGATCCACACTTACTTGTCCTTAAGGACAGAGTTCAGCATGATGATGCCAGAGATATCACTATTGATAGTGATGGTGTACTACGGACACAGGGCCGGATATGTGTGCCCAATGTTGATGGCCTTCGTGAGTTGATATTGGAGGAGGCCCATAGCTCGCGGTATTCTATTCATCCAGGAGCCGTGAAGATATATCAGGATTTGAAGCAGCATTACTGGTGGAGAAAGATGAAGAAAGATATTGTGAGCCATGTGGCTCGGTGTCTAAACCGTCAGCAGGTCAAGTATGAGCATCAGAGACCTGGTGGTGTATTCCAGCGTATTGATATTCCTGAGTGGAAGTGGGAAAGGATTACTATGGACTTTGTTAGTGGACTCCCTCGGACGGCGAGGAAGTTTGATTCAGGTTTGGGTGGTGGTGGATAGGCTGAGCAAGTCATCTCACTTCATTCCAGTGTGTACTACATACTCCTCAAAGCAGTTGGCGAAGATATTCATCCGTGAGATTGTGAGATTGCATGGAGTTCCAATTTCTATTATATCAGACAGAGGTACCCAGTTCACTTCTCAGTTCTGTAGGACATTTCAGCGAGAGTTGGGTTTACAGGTAGCGCTGAGCACAGTATTTCATCCACAGACGGATGGGCAGTCTGAGTGTACTATTCAGATATTGGAGGACATGTTGCGTGCCTGTGTCATTGATTTGGGCGGATTACTTGCCTCTAGCGGAGTTTGCTTATAATAATAGCTATCAGTCCAGCATTCAGATGGCACCGTATGAAGCTTTATATGGGAGGCGGTGTAGGTCTCCAGTCGGTTGGTTTGAGCCCAGAGAGGCTAGGTTGTTGGGAACAGAGTTAGTCCAGGATGCCTTAGACAAGGTAAAGGTGATTCAGGAGAAACTTCGCACAGCTCAGTCGCGTCAGAAGAGTTATGTGGACCGAAAGGTCCGAGATGTGTCTTACTCAGTGGGTGAGAAGGTGTTGCTGAAGGTTTCGCCTATGAAGGGCGTTATGAGGTTTGGGAAGAAAGGGAAGTTGAGTCCAAGGTTTATTGGACCTTTTAAGGTGCTTAGGAAAGTTGGGGAGGTGGCCTACATGCTTGCTTTGCCACCTAGTTTGTCGGGAGTTCACCCGGTGTTCCATGTATCCATGCTCCGGAAGTATGTCGGAGACCCGTCTCATGTGTTAGACTTCAACACGATACAGCTAGATGAGGACTTAACTTATGATGTGGAGCCAGTAACCATTTTGGGTCGACAGGTTCGTAAGCTGAGATCCAAGGACATAGCTTCAGTGAAAGTGCAGTGAAGAGGTCGTCCCGTGGAGGAAGCAACTTGGGAGACCAAGCAGGAGATGCGGAGCAGATATCCACACTTATTTGATACTCCAGGTATGTTTCTTAACCCGCTCGCAGACGAGCTTTTGTTTAAGTTGGGGAGAATGTAACGACCCGGCCCGTCATTATGGGTATTACCACCCCGTTACCTTGCATTTACACATCTTATGCTTTTATATCGGTATTAGAGTATATCGGGTGAGTTAGGAGTGAATCAGGTAGAAAATGAAGCAAATAGCATGTTTGAAGGAAGCTTGAATATGGGAAGTCAACCTAGAGTTGACTATTGAGTTTGAATGCTCGGAATCGGATTCTGATGATTCGACTAGTTTCGGGGGATCATTTATGACTTAGGAGAGCAATCGGAATCGAATTCGTAGGTCCGGTGTAGTTTTAGGCTTGAATTGGCGAAGGTTGAATTTTGGCGAAAACCGGACGGTAGGTGAGATTTTGATCCGGGGTTAGAATGGAATTCCGACAGTTTCTATAGCTTCGTTATGTGATTTTGGACATGTCTGCAAATATTCAGGTCATTCGGACGTCGTTTGATCGGGTTTTGGATTGAATGTTAGTTTCGGAAGTTTTGAAGAAACTTCGGCTTGAATCCGTGTGGAAATGGTGATTTTGATGTTTGGGATGGTGTTTTTATTATTGGAACAAGTTTGTATCGTGTTTTGGAATAGGTTGGTGGCCTTCATTGGGGTCCTGGGGGCGTCGGAAAGAATTCGGGGGTCCAAACGGACCATTTTTGGGCAAAAGGAGAAGGCTGAAATTGCTCTCCGCGATCGCGGGGCGGGGGACGCGATCGCGTAGGTTTAGGGGGCTAGACCAATGCGATCGCAGGACCAATAGTCGCAATCGCGTAGAGCTAACCGGGTAGGCATCGCGATCGCATGAGTACCTACGCGTTCGCATAGGGAAAAAATGTGGTCCGGGGAATTTGTGGTATGCGATCGCAGGAAAAGCGACGCGATCGCATGAGGCCGGATATTTGAACATCGCAATCGCGTGAGGCGAGTCGCGATCGCGTAAGGCAATTTAAATGCCTGGCAGAAATAGTTTTTAAACCAGACGGACGCGAGGGTTTTATTATTTACTCCGTTTTTGCACCACTTTGAGAGAAAATTGATAGCTTTGAAGAGGGAAATCAATGGGGAAGCATCGGAGGTATGATTCTTGACTCAAAAATATAATTTATAGTAGAATTAACATTAATCTTCATGAATTTGGGTAGAAATTGTGAAGAATTGTGGCCTAGGAATTGAAAACGAGATTTTGAGTTTTGAAAGGCCATTCGAACTCCGATTTCGATAAATTTTATATGCACGGACTCGTGGCGAGATGAGGATCGCATTGGTATAAATTTCTGAATTTTTTGGACTGCGGGCCCGGGGTCGGGATTTTACCAACTTAGCATAATTATGAGTTTTTCATGTAAATTGAAATGGGTTATGTTTCCTTGACCCATAAATGACATAATTATTGTGGTTTGAATAGACTCTACACGCGAGGCAGCAAATTCTGAAGGAAAGGGCATTGCGGACGAGTCTACGACCGGCTAGAGGTGAGTAGTTTGTGTATATGGTAGCCTGAGGGTTCAAAACCCCGGCTTAGCACATTGTGATGCTAGTAGGGCGTGGCTCGCACCCCGTGGCAGGTGCGAAATTGATTGTGACTGGGGATTTAGACTTTGTCCATCCCGGATATGGATAATATGCTATTAGTGATGGAAATACACCGTGTTTAACATATTTGTTGGCTGTAAGCCTTGTTTGGGGCCTTGTGCCGACCTGTAGTATCCTTAGGGGATAGTATTTATGTGATAGATATACTTGCTTAATCACTAATCTCAGTCCTGGAAATTGAAATCACAGTATTGAAATGCTACGTCACCGGCTTTTGCAAATTAAATAAAAGTTAAAGTATTTTTCATAAATTATGAACTGGAAACTGGAATTAAGAAAAATGAACTGTTTTGTGACTTATCTGATTATTGTGGACTGAGGATGGATCGGGCTGCACACTGCAGCGGTTATTATGATATGAGGATCGGGCTGCACGCCGCATCGGTATTTGCACTTGGGCTGTAGGAGCCCCTCCGGAGTCTGTACACACCCCTAGTGAGTGCGGTCGACGTTAAATGGATCGGGCTACACGCCGTAACGGTTATGTGCATTGCATTGCATCTTTATCTGTTGAATTATTCTGTGGTAGCTGTATTGTACTGTTGATGCTAGTTCGTAGGAGATTCGGACTGTAGTTTAGCTTTATATTGTGGTATTCTGTGGATTTCCTACTTTCAGCTGCTTTTATATATTTATTACTCACTGAGTACTTAGTACTCACCCATACTCCCTGCACCTTTTGTGTGCTGACTCAGGTACTCAGGAGCAGTAGACTGGCATTTCTAGCTTTTGCAGAGTCATACCGAGTTGCTGAGGTAGTTGCCGACGTTCGCAGAACCTAGCTTCTCTTCCTCTTTTCAGTTGTTATTTTATATTCAGACTTGAGTATTTCCATACAGTATTCTCTACTTTTGTTGGGTTTTGTTAGAGGCTCTAGACTTGTGACTCCAGATCTTTGGGAGTGTCAGTTGTTTTCGCACTTCTCAGTATTTGGTTCATTATTATTATTATTGGGGTTCTTTGACTCATATATTCTTCTTGGAATGTCCATTTGAGACTGATATTCGTTGTGATAAGTTATTGTTGGTCTGGCTGGCCTAGCTTAATTGTTGGGCGCCATCACGACCGGATTTGGGTTGTGACATTTGTCCATCTAATCCAAGTGAGGAGATTAGAGAACTTAAAGTTTTGTTGAGCAAAAAAGAAGGGTACGCGGGAGAGTTAGTACAGAACTTACCTCAGGCTCAGGCTGATTTACAGGCTTCTTCTGATAAGGCACGTGCCTTAGAAGACTCTCGTGCCTCTCTTGAAGTCGCCCTTAATGCCACTTTGAATGAAAATCAAACATTGAAAAATGATATCACCTTGTGGAAAAAGGATTATGCTTTTCTTTAGGAGAGTTTTGATTTGGAGGTGAGCTGGGCTTTCCTGAATTTTTACCGTGATGCTTTAATGGAGGCTACCCAAGAAGATTTTGATTTGCAATCAGAGTTAGCCAAGGTCTTAAAGACCATTGAAATGACTCAACAACCACTTGAATTTCCTTCTCCCACAGATGATACCACCGTGGCTGATGATCCCCCCAATGATGGAGCTGCTTCTATTGAAGCTGACAATATTGTAGTCCAAGCCCCTGAGGACCAGCCAACATAAATCAAGGCTCCCGTGACTCCTGCTTCTCTTAACAGTCCTAGTATCCCAACTGTTGCTATTTCCCTAGAAGTTGACTCAGTGCCTGTAATTTCTTCAGATAAGGAAGTTATCTCAACAGCTTCGAAAAAACCCACTCCTTCAGGAGCAAGTTGAGAATTTTAGTTTTTGAATTAGTCCCCAGTTTACATTAATGGGGGGTTTGTAAAGATTTTCTATTTTATAAAGATTTTTTGTTGAATCATTTTTTTAATTCAAGAAGTTTTATAAGTACTCCTTTGAATATTATTCTTGCCTATTTTCTTATTTAGGACTTATAGAACAATTTAACATTTTTATTGTTTATATTATTCTTGCCTAATTTCTTATTAGGATTTATAGAATAATTATTTTTGAAAATGCTTTATGATCAATCTCGTGGAATATCAACATGGGGTTTAAAAAAGAGAGAGGGCCTTTTTGTGTATATCGACACTTAATGAAGAAGATGTCTCAACTTCATAATGGTGTTATAATACGATGAAAGAAATAGGAAACACATTATTTTTGTATAAAATAACTTGAACAAGTTTTTATTCATGAACTTGAGCAAATTTCCGAATAATACATGTGTTGTGGTACGTCTATAACTTCCTCGCAACTGTTTTTCGTGTAACAGATTTCTTAATATAAAATACACAAGGTTTTCCTTTATTACAACCCGTTTTAGCACATAGCCAAGACCCTATCTTTATACACTTAGAAAGAATTTGGAAAGTGTTTACAACATTGAAAAATATTTTATGTAAAGCAACATAGCTATTCACAGCTGAATCTTGATATATGGTACTTGGTAGCTGAATTTGGTCCGCTTTTACTTGAACTCCCGTATCTCTTTTCCTTTATGGACCCGTATATATTTTTCTACACGAGGCTATATATACTGTATAGTCCCCCAAGTGTTTGAGCGTTGAAGAATGAAGCCTTGAACACTTGGTTATTACTCATATGCTGGTCCTTTTCCTGAAATAGAAAATATGCGGGACTCGAAGGTACAATTTTAGATGAAGACTGCCTACCCGTATGTACTTCCATCAGATTGATATAACCCTGGACTTAGAATTTAAGAGTATTCTATTTTTCCATGCAGGTTTTGTTTCATCATTTGGCACGAGTTAGGGCTTTTGCCTAGCGTCTAAAATTGTTAGTAAAATCTTAAAAGAAAAATAATTCAACATGAAGATACCTGAACATGTCCACTTCCTTTTAAAGCAATATTTTTCGAGCACAAATTGCCCAGTTTTGAAGAACCTGGGATTTTATTGCTTTTGTTCTTTCCTGGCCATTACAGTCCCCAGAATTATATGACAAACTTTGAGAGTTGCTCTTGTCCATAATCTGGTTTATGCCAAGTTACCGTTCCAAATATTTTTTATATGAATTATGAAAAACTACTTTTTATGATTGTGGATATCATGTCTTAGCATCTAACAAAATATCACGTATATCAGACATAGATATTGTTTACTCGAACTTAGAGAGTGCTTACCATGACTTCAGATAATGGAGTGCTTATTGTTGCTTTCGATAATAATAAATGGATAGATTTTCACGTACCTTTGGTCCTTCCAAGTTGACCCAATTTCTGAATTTTCCTATTGCTTTACATAACTTGCCTTCCTTACTTTTTATGGTTATGCAAGATGGACATCCGATGTTGTCCCTACTATTTCAACAAGGGGCCAAGCAAAACAATCTTTATTAGTTTTTAATAATTCAATTAACTTACCTTTCGTGTCTGAACTTAAGTTGGCTCCTACTTGAATTATTCGTTCGGGCCACTGTTCAAGTAGTATCATAGGCTCGAACTCCTTAGTTGATATTTCGATACCTTCTCCTTCCTCATGATTACCTAGATGTTGATCCGGATTTCCTTCGATGTTGTATACGCTACATGTACCTGATACAATATTAATGCTAAGGGATATATGTTGTTCCCCTTGAATTTGGCGGATTCCCCATGGTGTTGGAAATTTCATGACTTGATGAAGGGTTGATGGGACAGCACCCATATCATGAATCCATGGTCTTACCATGATTATATTGTATGCCATTTCCACGTCTATTACCTGAAATTTGGTATCTTTCTCAATACCCTCTACAAAAGTTGTTAAGTTTACCTCTCCTTTAGTTACTATGCTGGAGTTATTGAATTCTGATAAAGTATGCGCCTTTGGAATCATCTTATCCTCCATTTGCATCTCCCGTAACACCCTTAGTAGGATGATATTTGCTGAACTTCCTCGATCAATCAAAACTCTTTTTATTTTATGTACGAGTAAAGATATTACGAGTGCATCGTTATGAGGGGTGATCACTCCTTCCATGTCTGCATCATCATAAGCGATAACTCCACCTTCCAACGTCTGGCGTGTACGTTTCCCGGGCATGATTGGAAGTTTAGAAACTTTGTTGGAAGATGGATATTCTACCTCATATATACCTTCTCCCCCGCTTATAACATTCACGGTTCTCTTGGGTAACAGGGGTTTTGGCGGTTCTTGTCTATTTTTCATGTAAGCCTGCTTTCCTTTCTCACTATATAACTTAGTGAGATAGCCATGTTTCAATAGATGATCTACTCCACTCTGTAAAAATCGGCATTCTGATGTCTTATGCCCGTGATAATTATGAAATTCACACCAATGATCTGAATTGCGTTTGTTTGGGTTTGAACGCATCTCCGTCGGCCACTGTACCTTATCCCCTTATGCCTCGCAAAACAGCTACGAGCTCGGAGGTGGTAACAATGAAATTGTATCCATCGAATCTTGCCTTCAAACTTCCATATTCATTAAATGGCTCTTGCCTGTTTCTATCATTTCTAAATCTTGAGGAAGAACCGGATTCCCTGATCCTCGATTTTTTATCATATCATTGAATTTCTTGTTTTGTTCTTGAATCTTTTCCTGCAGGGTCCAAATATGGGTCGTATCTATTCTTACTTGATCTCTTTTCGATTTTGGACCTCCTGGACCTGCTCCTTTCATCATGTGAATGTTGGAGTACGGTATCTTTTTCAATTCTGAGTTTTGTGCTATACCTGTTATAAACATCATTGTAGTTGCAGGAAATTCATGAAGGCTTTCTTTAAGCTTTCTTATGGCCTCAAAGCTTTTGTCTTTCAAATTACTTGTGAAAGCTATTGCAGCCCAATTAGCTCTGGTACCCGAGGTAAAGTCATTCGTTCTCGTTGAAACCTATCAACGAAGTCTCTGAGTAACTTCGTGTCTGATTGTTTAATTTTGAAAATGTCCTCCATTCTTTTTTCAACCTTTTGTGCTCCTGAGTGCGCTTTTATAAAAGAATCTGCAAGCTCAGCAAAAGAATTAATAGAATTTTCAGGTAAGAGAGAATACCAGGTTAGTGCTCCCTTTGTAAGTGTCTCTCCAAATTTGTTGACCAATACAGACTCGATTTCCTGCTTGGTTAAATCATTCCCCTTAACGCCCATAGTAAATGCAGTCACATGATCTCGAGGGTCGGTTGTACCGTCATATTTTGAAATATCAGACATTTTAAACTTCTTTAGAATAGGAAGAGGAGCTGCACTTGGCTTCCAAGGTTGTTGAGAATATTTATCCGCATCAATCCCTTTGATTATTCGAGGACTCCCAGTATTTTCTCAATCCGTTCGCTTTGTTCCTTGAGTTGTGCCTACAAGGTTAGTACCATATTTTGTAAATAAGAGTTATTTGCATTACCTGTATCCATTTCTCGTGGTATACCGGGGGATCCCTCGTTTGTGTTATCAAGACCAGAACGAGGATTCTCCTGTGTATTTTTATTGGGGATAGGAGTGAGTGGCGAAGAAGGCTACCGGCTAACTAAAGTTTGGAGAGCTTGATTGACTTGTGCATCAATTATCCTCTGAAGAGCTTGTTCTAGCCCTTCAAAGTGTTCTGAGTGCTCTTGTTCATCAGCTTGTGAAATAGGTACAGGAGTACCCTCATGAGACTGGCGTGGAGAGGCTTGAGGGGAAGGAATTATATTATCGTTGTTCAAATCCCCTTGAACGTGAGGGATCTGGTTTTCAACAACATTGTTGTTGTTGTTGTTGTTGCTGTTGATGTTGTTCGACATGATGTTAACCACAAGTAAAGTGTGTAAGCTTAGAAAGAATAGATTTTCAGATTCCCGGTAACGGAATCAATTTGTTTAACCAAAATATGAAATTTCGATTAAAACCAGAGAATAATAGAAAAATCAGTTACTGATAATCAAGAGACCAAAAAATGTGATAAACTTTCAATAATTAAAATGAACAGTAAAGAAAAATTGTATTTCAGTAGGCTTTCAACAGTTGATCGTGTCCACAAATGGTACAACTTCCTCCTTTTATAGCTCACCTTGGTAGAAGAATGAAACTTAGGCTTTAATGACATAATTATGAGTAATAAATAATATTAAATAGGTCATTACACAATCATTCTTATTAAATGTCAATAATGATTGAATATGGACTTCTTTCTGCCTCCAGATCCATGCTTTAAATGCTTTTTAATCTGTTGCCCTCGAATGTCTTGAATTGATATGGAACTCATTGTGAGCACGTGATTTTTGCCCTACATGTGAATTACTCCCAAAATTCAAAATAAAATCATTTTTGTATCGTTGTGATATCTGTGGATTTTTGTTAACTTTCTTATGATTCGTATTTTTGTGCGTGCATGTTTGTTCGTTTAAATTAAGAAAAATATATATTATGTTTGCCTTCTTAGGATTTAATTTATAATGGAAAGTGGTCAAGTTTGTTTGATAAAAAATGGGAAAAATCACAAAAAAGGGACGTATTTTGGCTTTTCTAGTATTTAATGGCCCAATTGTGTAATTTGCATTTCATTGATGCTAAAATTGAGTATGTTAATTATTAGTATAACTTAATTAGTATTTCTCATAATTTAGTTGGTTTGGTAGGGTAATTATAAACATTTCTTTTTGTTTTTGTTGTTTTGTTGTTTTGCTAAATTAGAAATTAAAGAAAGGAGAAACGGACTGGGCTAAGTCAAAAATCTGGACAAAGCCAAGCCCAAAGAGCTGTTCTACCCAGCCCAGTTCAAGGGGCTCTAAGACCAACAAAACGACGTAGCTTCATATTGAAGCTGTGTCGTTTCAGCATCGATGAATCTCGTCCGTAAAGTCATTTTTGATCCAACGGTTGAGACCACTTCACCATCACCCGTTTCAAATAACCCGGCTCTTGCCCGGACCGACCCAATCTCCCACTTAACCAAACGATGCCGCTTTACGTTCATAGTGCAATCCATACCGTTGATCTAATCAGATCCAACGGCTTGGATTAAATCCCAAGCCTAGTATATATCCGTTCCACGTGACCCGGCCACCCCCTCTCAGACCCCCCCCCCCTTTCGTCTCTCACCATCAGAGATCAGGTCTATCGACCTCCGCCTCTCTCCGCCACACTCCGCCTACCGGAAATCGCCTCACGGTGGTTCCGGTAGGCCAATGACCACCAAATTAACACCATAGCTCCTCCTAAACCCCCTCTACACGAATCTGTGGTCCTTTAACCTCGAATCATCCCCGAGTGTCTCGAATCTTCAATCGAAGATTCGAGTTAGAACCAAAGCTACGCCAAACCACTCCAAAATCATCTCGAGCACTCTAGTGACCTCCCTCACACCCCTACCAACCCTGGTTTCGTTCGAATCCAACCCAAAAGCCTCGAGCCCCAAAAACGGCTCCAAGAACCCTAGAAATCCAAAATTAGGGCTCTGTTTAGTTCGATGGGAGATTGAGGTCTAATAGACCTTAATCTAGGTGTTCTCAACTGAGAACACCTCGATTAAGGTCCATTGGGCCCCAAAATGGATGAATCCAGTCCAGCCAAATGTCGGTGGTTGATGAGCCTTAACAGATAATTACTTCCTTTTCCTTCTGTTCTTGCTTACATGGTGTGTTGTATTTATTGGAATGATAGTTGATTTAGGTTGTTTTTCTTCTTTTTACTATATAATTTTTCTGTCATTTCTGTTTCTTTTACCCCATAAGACCTTTATTTGATCATTCTCATTTAGTTTGTTGGAATGTACTAAGTTATAGGTAGCACAATCGTTTTAATAAGGTCTGTTGAATACTTAATTCTGTGTTTTTATTTGCTTACCTGAGAACTTTGAATCACTGATTCAATGGTTGTTTGTTGTTACTTATGTGTGATTATATGTTGTGATTGATTCAACAAATGTCGTCGAATAGTTAGTTTCCCAATTCTTTGGTTTTGCCGAGACTTTTTGTTTTTGAAGTCATTGTTTTGACGATTGACATTGTCGAGTAGTTTCATGAGTCTGCTTATTGGCACATTAGGACGGAAATTAGCATTGCCAATGTGACCCAAAGTCACTATGAGATTGTGGCTGTAGCTGTTGGTTGATTTTAAATTGAGATTAACTGGATTAGCTATTAGCATTAGGGCTATTCAGAAGTAGCATGTTTTAGGATTCAAAATGCCCTGCACATGAAACAAAGCAGTGGAACCTGCTGTTACAGCAGGGCACTCCACCAGGCCTGCACTTATCATTTTAATATAAAAACCCCATGCTTAGACAAGTTTAAGTGGGAAAACAGAGGAGATAATGGGCTGGGCAGAGAAGATGATGGGCTAGGTCTTTCTAGTGGTTTGAGGCATCTTAAGGGGTCTGTTTTTGGTTATAAGTAGGGTGAGACTTATACACTGGAAGGGGACAGAACAGAGAGAAGAAAAATAGGGACATTTTGAAGAGATTGAGAGATATATAGGAAGAGCCTGTGAGTTTAAGAAGGGGGGGTCTGAAATATTTTTACACATTGAGAATATTGGCAAAAACACACTAACACTCACAAAGAAAATACTCTACTGGAAACACATTTTTTGGCAGAACATTAGACACTCACATACACTCATACAAAAACACATAAGAGATAGAGAGAAAAATTCCCAAGTGAGCTTGTCACTGTCTCATTGAGTTTGGCCAGACGTTGTGCTGGCAGTTGCATCTATTTTGTTGATTGCACATTGCTGTTGGTTGTTGCTTTGCTTGCTGCCGGGGTTGTTTGTTCTGTTGCTGTTGTTCTGCGGCTGTTGTTATTGTTGTTATGTTGCTGTTGTTGTGGTCCTGTTGTTGCTGTTGATTGCTGTAAACCATTGACATACTTTCCTTTTGATTTCATCTTCCAGGTACATTGTCTTGTAACCCTTGGCTATAAATTGAACTCGAGGAATAATGTTGTGAAGAAGGAATATAGACTTTCTAATTATTTCCTTTCCTTTTCTTTCCATTTTTATTCTGTCTTCTTTATGAATAATATTGGATATCTAAGGCGTTTGATTTAATGTAATCCTATGAACAATTAGGTAGTAATGTGGAATTTATAATTGAGTTTTGTTAGGTTTATCCTGGTTGTGTAATTCATTTGAACCGGAAAGACATGAATTAATTTATCCCCGTAATTATATAGTCTGTAATCATGTGATAGATATAGATTGTTCATTCAGTAGGGAAAGAGATTCATTTTCTCCCATTTGCTTGTTATTGCCAGTTACCACTTAATCGAATGGTATAAACCTTTGATTTATTCGAATGAGAATAATGCAAATCTGTCCATGCTTTGTGTTATTTCAAATTTGCCAAGTTAATTCATATCCACCATACTATATTGAATTTGGGTTGATTTGTTCAAACTTGAGAATTGTATATTGTAGTTATGTCCAGGCGTCTAAATTGGACTTTTGTAACTCATAATTGGACTGTTCGTCCTTAATATTAGGAGAGACGTTTGGACTGTTATTACAAGTCCTCAATCACTGTCATTATTAATTAGATAGCTCTTAGCTGTTTTGTTTGGCTTCATTGTGAATTGAATTTTTGACTTAGTTTCATATTAATAAAAATAGGTTTAAGAGTTAAATCAAATGTTACCATTTAGATCGAATCGGAAATAGGTAGTGTTAATAGTTAATAGAGACGAAAAAATGAAAGTAATTTGCTTATGCTTAACAATCAGCTAATTTGAATTGAATCCTTGAATTTAGATAAGTAATTAGTTTAATAGGCTGGTGTAAGGTAGTTAATATAATAAAATTAGCTTTATCTCAACTAGAAGGTCTCACTGAACGTCTGTTTTGTTAGTGAGAATTAGAAACTTCACTGGTTATTAAGGGGCATAATTCACGGTACAAAAAATGCAATAGTTAGTCCATGAAGAATTTGATATAGGATAGGTTCAGTTCATTCAAAACAAAACTGATACATGTTGCTTCACGCCTGCTATTTGAATAAGGGTTGATACACCATGTTAGATTCATTGTAAATTAGTATGATTAGTTTGCTTTTTCTGTTTAGGCCCAGCGCCGAAATATTGAAATCCAAGTGTATAAATTGGAGTTCTTTAGATAATAGGTTAAAATGGTATTAGGACCATCAATGTCTAATTGGTAGACTAAAGCAATTTTCTTAATAATATCAATTAGGACTTTATTTCCCTTTTGATACAAAAACGAAACAATAGAAAATCTAGCTATTCTAGGTATGACCTTTAAAATAATGAGACGAGCCTCGCCAAGCAAAAATACACAATCGCGGGGCCCTCAAATAAAGGGTAATATAATTCTTAGACTCGGAAGGACCGTTTAGCTAATTTCACGGTCTTTTCCCAAAGGTAACAACACGATAGATTCTTTAGGCATGACTTTAACAAAATACTTTCCTAAATACGGCTGCGCATATATGTGACCCAAATCTTACTCTCAGCGAAACTGAAATATATTAAAGTCGCAGGCGTACTGGTTGCGGTGTGACTCGAAATGTATTATCGTGACGTTGCAATTCTTCCAAAATTGAAAAGCGGAATATAAGAGCACATAAATAAAAAATATATAAAGAAATCAGATAGAAACAAAAATTGTAGTTGAGCGACCGTGATAAAACCATGGAATCCGGGAGTGCCTAACACCTTTTCCCGGGTTAACAGAATTCCTTATCCAGGTTTCTAATTTCGCAGACTGTAATACAAAGTCATAAATTTCCTCGGTTCGGGATTAAAATCGGTGACTTGGAACACCATTATTCTTCCAAGTGGCGACTCTGAACCAAATAAATAAATTCCGTTTTGATTGTCCTTTAATTGGAAAAACTCCTTCGCGCTCTCGCGGGTAAGCGTAAAAAGGAGGTGTGACAGCTCTGGCGACTCTGCTGGGGATAATCGGGGCCAGAACTTCGGTTCAGGGTTTAAGAATTCGAGCTCAGTTAAATTGCTATTTTTGTCTATATCTGATTTTATTATATGTTTAATTAATGTGCTACATGTCTACCGCTTTGATACTAGTTGCACTCTGTATACAAAACTGCTATATGTTTACCGCTTTGATATTGCGTGAACTGTATATAAAACTGAATCGAAAAACCTTCACTTCTCACCCCCGGGGATGTGCTCACTGGTTGAGACTCCTTATTCTGTTAGTGTCATACCCCGAAATAATAAAGATGCTCGGAAAGTTTCTAAGCCGGCTGGCCTTTTGGTTCCCGGAAAGGAGCTCCTTCCTCAGCCCGAGTTGTCCGCTTGGGTACACAGTCTAGATCATGTACCGAGGTTTTGAACTTAGAATAACATAACCGCATACCGGATCCCTAGTAGGAAACGCTTATTTGCATCACGTTGCATTTGACTTAGGGGACTCAACACAGGGGTTGGGTCCGTCTAGGACAGGCAACCTGAAATGAAAAGACCATCCTGCTATACCATGTTTGTTTTAAGCATTTATTCGAACTTGCATGCTGACCGGCTTTTAAGTACCGAAGAAAAACGAAAAGCAAAAGGAAACAGTATGGAGAAATAGATATTTTTCAGAAAATACAAAATGCGCTTTACCCAACAAATCAATAATTTAGTTTGCTAATAAAGGACGACGGAAGGTTGACTCCGCCAACAAAATGGCTTTCTTAACAAATGTGCTTTCTTTGTCGGTCAATAAAAGAAAAATAGTTTGTTTTGACGGACCGAACTACGCGGGTTTGATTCTCACCGGATGTGAGATACGTAGGCAACCCCCGTCGGGTCCAACTTGCCCTTTTTAAAAAAATATACCAAAATTTTAAAATTTTGAAAAATAGTCCAATCATTGCCAGCCAAAATGATGTTCTTCTTTAAATAAATGTGCAGGATGAGCACGATTCAAAACGAACCCTTTTCACTCATGACTAAAATACCGGTACAAATCCGACTATGGTGGGATGATCTAGGCAAAGAAGGGCAGGATGAGGTTAAGAAATATTTGAAAGGTCTCACAGGTCTGCTTGAAATAAAGCCTCGAGGGGACATCATAAGAGCATTAGTCACATATTGGGACTCCGCGCACAATGTCTTTCACTTCTCGGACTTCGAGCTCACCCCAACCGTGGAGGAGATGACCGGATACATTGGAAACACTGATATACCATTGGGGCATCAATATCTAATCGCTCCCAGGGTTGTCGCCATACATCGATTTTTAGATTCACTGAAGACAGCCAGAACGGTACGTAACCCAGATCTAGCACAAGGGTTTTGTACTTTAAGCTTCATCTATCAAAGGTACGGTCACGTGGGAGGTTTTGACAAGCCGGAAAACAAATTATGCAGCAAGGGTAATCGCCAGAAATGGGAGGAGCACAGACGAATTGCCTTCATGATAGCCTTCTTAGGACTTGTGGTATTCCCGAGAAAAGACGGGAATATTGATATAAAGGTAGCCGGAGTCGTCAGTACTTTGCTTGACCAAAGCGAAAGTACTCTCGCTCCCATGATACTATCAGACATATATCGAGCCCTCACGGCCTGCAAAGCCGGAGGAGATTTTTTCGAAGGCTGTAATTTACTGCTACAGATGTAGATGATCGAGCACCTGTGTCGCCGCACCCAATTCTTGAGATACGGGTTGGTTGAAAAAACTTGCATAAGCGAATTCTATACAAGGATTGATAGGACCGTCTTGCCTGAAGGAACATTGGCATGGAGGGCATACTTTCAGGCTCTCAGCGCAAGTCAAATACAATGGACGTTGGGTTGGTTACAGATAGACAGAATCGTGTACATGCCAGCGGCTAGGTCCCACTTTCTCTTAATGGGACTTAAGAGCATTCAACCTTATGCGCCCCATCGGGTTTTGAGATAGCTTGGGAGGTGCCAGATAGTACCCAAAGAAGAAGACCTGAGTACCCGGGTTATTGAAATTGGTCCCGATGGTCAATTCCCAGAAGCAAGGGTCCGCCAGATCTGGAGCAAATGCCAATATCTGGAGGCAAACACTTGTGTGCAGGATCGAGCTAGAGGAGAGGTTGTACCCGGATATCTTACTTGGTACAAAGGAGAAACATCGGGTGAAAGACCAGCCAAAAGACCTCACCTCGGGGAATTTGCTGAAGCGTCACAAGAACAATGGGACTGGTTAGCTAAGGAAGAGGTTTACGGAACAAGGATTGGCAAGATAGAGCAACGGGTCCAAGATCTCCAATTTGAAAAGGATACGCAAGCTGCCGCCGACGAAGGAGATAAAAAAAAGTTGGCACAAGAAAATGACTTTTTGAGAGCTCAAATCCAGCAAATGAAAAGGGATGCTAACAGACAGTTGAGGAGTCGAGCAGACGAAAAATTGATAAAGGGTTTGAAAAACCAAGTTGCCGATGTCCAAAGAGAATTGGAAGAGTCAAAGACCCAAACAATGAGGATCCATGCTAGCTGGAGAAAGGAGGCACATCAACATGCACTTCACCTACAACGGGTGGAAGAAGATTATACTGAGATCGTCACTAGTCTAAGGGAAGCAAATGTTATCCTCAGGGAGCGGGTTTTCAAGCAAGCCCGAGATGCCAGAGCAGACCTCGACCGTTGCCACGATTTGATGGCCCGATTGCAAGAACAAGTGGATAGGCTCTTAGACCAAGTCACCAACAATGCTCAAAGATTGGGGGCGAAAAACCAACAGATAGAACGGCTACTTGGAGAAAGGGACATGATCAAGGACAGAATTGGAGAAATCGGGCATTATGTCACCATGAAGTGCTTAGCTTGTGAACAAATGCCCCGCACCGCCCTTTTTGCTTCAGTTATGTGCTATGTTCATCGGATCATGAGAGAGTTAAGGGGACTACACAAGGACCTCACACCAAGGCCCGCGGCAAGGCCGAATGATGCCTCGCGGGCCCCTAGGAATTTAAGAGCATTAGACTTTTGATTAAAAATGTATTTTTTGAAATTTTGAGTCAAATCGGCTGGCGTGTCATTCTCGAGTCAAGCATTTCTCCTATTTCGTTGATTATTGTAAGACATGTTTTGTAACTTTAAGGGTTTTTTTTTTTTTTTTTGAAAATTACCGAATTTTGCCACAATCTTGTGACCCGAACTACACTCGGTCTGATTCACGCGGGGAAGTGATACGTAGGCAATCCACATAAGATTCGACCACCACTAGAAAGAAAGGAAAAGAACACGAAGATTAATAACAATAAGGCTTTCAAGGATAATTGAAAAAAAAGGGAGAAAAAGAAAAGAAAAGAAGCTGGAATGACGCATGTGATGAGAACATATAGAAAGGGTTAATTGATTAGGTGCATTGCATCCCAACGTGCGATAACATGCCTGTTAAATTCAGTAAGCTAACAAAGTTTGTTGCATTCCAGAAAAGTTTAGCAGTTGGTTTGACAGAATATACTGGCCAACCACCATTACCGTACTAGATCTAAAGGGCCAATTCCAGCAAGTATGTCCAGTTCCGGTAAAAGTCTCGAGGAAGAGAAATCAGGAGATACAGATCATGAAAGAAGAGGTAGATCGGTTGAAACAGCAGATAACAGAGATGCACCTAGCCTGGGCTAGGGGACAGTCTTCACCAAACCTCCCTACTCTCGCATCAGCTCCAGAACATCCACCCCTCGATCCTTCGACAAGCGCCCCACTCTATCCATACTATCAAGGGGAAAACCCTTATGCCACCCAAATTCCACCAACCAAACAAAATCCTCCTCCGGTCACCCCTGTTTTTGTAGCACCCCCACCTGCTACCCTACAAAAGTCGTCCGGTGAGCCGCATGTTCAAATCCATGACAATTCTTACTATCCTCCCGATCCTACCTTTAGGGCTCCTGAACCACATCCACACACCCCTCACTGGGATAACCCGGCAGAACCGGAAAAGCACTTCCAAAGTTCGGAACATGAGGAAGTTATTAGAAAAGTTAAAAGCTTGGAGCAGTCCTTCAGGAATATGCACGGTTTGGGCAACCAGGTCAGTGTCGCTTACAAGGATCTATGTCCATTCCCAGATGTCCAGCTGCCAACCGGGTTCAAAATGCCCAAGTTTGACCTATACGAGGGGCATGTTGATCCAGTAGCCCATCTTCGAGGGTTTTGTAGTAAAATGCAAAGAGCCGGAGAACGAGACGAGATTCTGATAGCTTACTTCGGTCAGAGTTTGGGGGGATCTGCCCTGGAGTGGTACACTAGGTAGGATCCTAGCAGATGCTTTACGTGGGATGATTTGGCTCAAGCATTCATTGGCCAGTTCCGGTACAATCTTGAAATAGTCCCAGACCGCTTATCATTGCTAAAGTTAGAAAAGAAACCCGCCGAAAGTTTTAGAGAATTTGGTTTCCGCTGGAGGGAACAGGCAGCAAGGGTAGATCCGCCTATGAGAGAGAAATAGATGGTGGACTACTTCCTGCAGACACTAGAGCCGACCTATTTCGGACATCTGGTGACGTCCGTCGGTAAATCATTCACCGAGGTGATAAAGATGGGGGCTATGATCGAGGAAGGCTTGAAAGCCAACAAGATCATGAGCTATTCGGCTTTGAAAGCCACCACTCAAGCTATTCAAAGTGGTACCGGAGGAGTGCTTGGGAAAAAGAGGAAAGAAGAAGTCCCGGCAGTCGAGTCCGGAACATGGTTCAGAAACAGAGGCCCCGCACCCTAGTATAACCCGCTACAACCTTACCACCAAAATTACTTCCACAATCTATATAACTACCCGCAACACTACTATCCAGCACCCGATCCCCATTTTACTGTCCATCACGCACAGTCATATGCCACACCTCCCGTCCAGGCACCATGGCGTGCGTCAAATCCACAGAATAATTACCCACCCCCAAGAGCCTATAGAAATCCCACGGGTGCGGGCTTTCGTCCGAACCAAGCATTCAAAAGCGACAGGGCGCCAAGGCCAAAGACTTTCACTCCCTTGGGGGAGTCTTACACCAGTCTGTTCCACCGTTTGAAGCAAGTAGGGTTGCTAAATCCGGTCGAGGCTAAGCTACCAAATCCTCTTCCAAAGAATCCGGATCATTCAATAAATTGTGCATACTGCTCAGGATGTCCGGGGCACGACACAGAAAAGTGTTGGCGATTGAAAACAGCCATCCAGGAACTCATCGACACTCGCCGAATTGAGGTCCAGACTCCAGCGGAGCCCAACATCAACCAAAATCCACTTCCAACTCATCTTGAGACCAACATGATCGAGTTGGTACGGGTAGAGGAGGGAAAGGAGAAAACCTCTCAGACTGTAATGATGATCAAGTCTAGCGGGGTAGGAATGAGAAAAGGTCCAAACCTCGATGGGTCACTCATTTGCAAGAAGGACGTACAAGAGGGGTCGGAAGCAGAAAAGGGAAGCGTGAACAAAGTGCCGGTGAGGTCGGGGGAAGTAAAAATAACTGTACCGGGGGTAGCAACCAAACCCGTCTTGACGGTAGCAGGTGTTCGAATGGATCCTTTCATCATCAAGCCGGCAATACAGTTGCCAATAGTTGATAGCAAAGCCATCCCATGGAATTATGATCGGGTTACGATGACCTACAAGGGAAAAGAAGTTAAAGAGGAAGTCTGCGAAGCGCAAGGGTTGACCCGCTCAGAGAGATGTTTTGCCCCTACGGAATTGAGGAAGACCACTCCGGCAACACTGAAAAAGCCGGTAACTGACAAAGAGGCAGAAGAATTCCTGAAAAAGATGAAGATGCATGATTATTCTGTCCTAGAACAGCTGAAGAAGACTCCTGCGCAAATCTCATTGCTGTCCTTGTTGATACATTCCGAAGAACATCGGCAAACTTTGATGAAAGTTCTGAATGAGGCCCACATACCTGATAAAATCTCGGTGAGTCATTTGGAGAAGATCACCAACAGGATCTTCGAAGCAAACCGGATCACTTTCACCGATGATGAATTGCCTGAGGAAGGCACCGAGCACAATAAGGCTTTATATCTTACGGTAAAGTGTGAGGAGTCGGTGGTTACCAAAGTCCTAGTCGATAATGGATCCAGTGCTAACATTTGTCCTCTCTCTACACTAAACAAGTTGAAAGTGGACATCGGCAGGATGCGCAAGAACAGCATATGTGTTCGAGGGTTTGATGAAGGAGGCAAGGCGTCGGTCGGGGACATAGTGTTAATCGCGACAATTGGACCAGTGGAGTTCACCATGGAATTCCAGATGCTGGACATGGTCGTCTCATATAACCTCCTGATAGGGCGACCGTGGATCCATGCCGCAAGAGCAGTTCCATCCAGCCTACACCAACTCGTCAAATTTGAGTGGGACCAACAGGAGATCGTAGTCCATGGAGAGAATGATCTATAACCAGGCACCATCGTCCCCTTTGTTGAGACAGAAGAGGATGTTGGGCCATGGGTATACCAGATTTGCAATGTGGTATCCGCCAACCGAGTTCCAGAAGGGGAATGCATTCCCAATGACAGAATAATTACCACCGACGTCATGGTGGCTTATGAAATGCTGAGAAATGGTTTCGTACCCAGCAAAGGTTTAGGTGCATCTCTGCAAGGAATCATACAACCGGTATCTGTGGTCGAAAACGTGGGAACCTTCGGTTTGGGATTCAAGCCGACATCAGAGGACATCCAACAAGCCAAGAGGAATAAGCAGAAGACATGGGTGCTCCCGAAGCCTGTTCCACGCCTTTCCCGATCTTTTGTCAGGTCCGGAGTAAGAGGACATCCGACGACAAAGGTTCCCAGTCCTATGGTTAGGCCAGACGAAGAGTTCTTAAGAAAGTTCGAGGACCTATTCGCAGGATGTATGCATGCTAGAGGATGGCGAAGGATCCAGCCATGCCGAGATACAGTTTGTGGGATCGAAAGCAAAATTGAATAATTGGAAGGCTACTCCTCTCCCTGTCCGGAAGGAGTTTTGGTAGTTTGTTTTGGATTGTTTTCTTTTGAAATTTTGTGTTGGGGTTGTCCCCGGAGTAAAATCCGTTTGTTTTTGTTCATTTTGATTTGAGTTTGCAAGCTTGTTTTTCCTTGTACTATTCCCATTAATGAAATTTTGTTCCCTTCGTGTCTAATTTTGTTTATTTTCCTTACTTGTCTGAACAGCTTTCTTTCAACTGATCTTAATGATATAGCGTGCCTAAAGATTAATCAACCCAGTCTAGAAAGTCAATCGGGTTTGGAATTAATAACGCATGAAATAAGAGGTGACGAGAGTGAATCTGAATACGGCAATGATGAAGCCGTAGAAGAAATCGGTGAAGAATTAAGTCACTTCGAGGAAAAACCCAAACCAAATTTAAATGAGACTGAGGCTGTTAATCTGGGGAACACAGATGACGTCAAAGAAACCAGAATAAGTATCCATATTGAACCCAACCTGAGGGAGGAATTGATCAAAACACTCATGGAGTTTAAAGATATTTTCGCATGGTCGTACGATGACATGCCAGGACTTAGCACTGATCTAGTGGTTCATAAATTACCCACTGATCCGACATGTCCTCCCGTCAAGCAAAAACTGCGGAAATTTAAGACAGAGATGAGTGTAAAGATCAAGGAGGAAGTGACCAAGCAGTTGCAGGCGAAAGTCATTCGTGTCACTCGATACCCCGAATGGTTGGCTAACGTAGTACCGGTGCCAAAGAAAGACGGAAAGATCAGAGTATGCGTGGACTACCACAATCTCAACAAGGTGAGTCCTAAGGATAATTTCCCGCTTCCCAATATCCATATCCTGATTGATAATTGCGTCGGACGTGAAATCGGATCCTTTGTGGATTGCTACGCGGGATATCATCAGATCTTGATGGATGAAGAGGACGAAGAATAAACGGCTTTTATCACACCGTGGGGGACTTATTGCTACCGGGTGATGCCGTTCAGTTTGAAGAACGCAGGGGCAACATACATGAGAGCGATGACTACGGTATTCCATGACATGATACACAAGGAAATCGAAGTGTGCGTGGATGATGTGATCATAAAATCTAGACGTCGAGAAGACCACGTTGCCGACCTCAGGAAGTTCTTTCAAAGACTTCGAAGATACGACATCAAGCTCAATCCGGCCAAATGCGCATTCGGAGTTCCATTAGGAAAGTTGCTAGGATTCATCGTCAACCGACGGGGCATTGAGTTGGACCCATCCAAAATCAAGTCCATTCAAGAGTTACCCCCGCCAAAGAATAAAACAGAGGTAATGAGTTTGTTGGGAAGGTTAAATTACATCAGTAGGTTTATTGCTCAGCTTACAGCAACCTGTGAACCCATATTCCGTCCGTTGAAGAAAGACGCTGCGATAGAATGGACGACAGAATGTCATGAAGCGTTTGACCAAATCAAAGGATATCTGTCAAACCCACCCGTACTAGTTCTGCCTGAACCTGGTAGACCCCGATTCTTTATCTAACGGTCTTGGAGAATTCGTTCGTCTGCGTACTGGGGCAACATGATCTTACTGGCAGAAAGGAACGGGCCATTTACTACCTCAGTAAAAAATTCACGGTCTACGAGGTTAAATACACTCATTTGGAAAAGACCTGCTGTGCTTTGACTTGGGTAGCCCAAAAGTTGAAACATTATTTGTCTTCTTACACCACTTACCTCATTTCGCGTTTGGATCCGTTGAAATATATTTTCCAAAAACCTATGCCTACAGGGAGGTTAGCAAAATGGCAAATATTACTTACAGAGTTCGACATCATATACGTGACAAGGACGGCTATGAAAGCTCAAGCCCTAGCCGATCACTTAGCCGAGAATCCTGTTGATGACGGATACGAACCTTTGAGGACGTATTTTCCAGACGAAGAAGTATTGCAAATTGATGGGTTGGAGTTAACCGAGGATCCAGGGTGGAAGCTTTTCTTCGACGGAGCGGAAAACGCAAAAGGAGTCGGAGTAGGGGCTGTGCTCATCTCTGAGACAGGACATCATTACCCTGTCACTACTCAACTGCGTTTCCATTGTACCAATAACATGGCTGAGTACGAGGCATGTATCTTGGGGTTGCGATTAGCAGTGGACATGGATGTACAGGACGTCTTGGTCTTGGGGGACTCGGACCTTCTGGTACATCAGATTCAGGGAGAATGGGAAACCAGAGATTTAAAGCTTATCCCATATCGTCAGTGTTTGCATGATTTGACTAAGCGTTTCCGGTCGGTAGAATTCAGACATATCCCAAGGATGCATAATGAGGTTGCCGATGCTTTGGCTACTTTGGCGTCAATGCTACATCACCCGGACAAGGTTCGTGTCGATCCGTTACACATTCAGGTTCGGAATCAACATGCTTATTGCAATATGATAGAAGAAGAGATGGATGGTGAGCCATGGTTTCATGATGTCAAGGAATACCTCGGGTTAGGAATATACCCAGAGCAGGCAACTGGATATCAAAAGAGAGCTATTCGGCGGTTGGCGAACGGATTTTTCCTTAGTGGAGGGGTGATGTACAAAAGAACCCCAGATTTGGGATTGTTGAGATGTATAGATGCGAGTCAAGCCACAACAGTGATGACAGATATACACTCCGGAGTTTGTGGACCACACATGAGCGGATATGTATTGGCAAAGAAGATTCTTCGAGCAGGATATTACTGGCTCACTATGGAGCGTGATTGTATAAGTTTCGTGCGAAGATGCCATCAGTGTCAGATACACGGAGATTTGATTCATTCTCCACCGATTGAATTGCATACAATGTCAGCACCATGGCCGTTTGTTGCATGGGGTATGGATGTTATTGGACCTATAGAGCCTGCGGCTTCCAATGGTCATAGGTTCATTCCGGTAACGATCGATTATTTTACCAAGTGGGTGGAGGCCAAAACCTTCAAATTAGTAACCAAGAAGGCGGTAGTGAACTTCGTACATTCCCACATCATCTGCAGGTTTAGAATTCCAAAGATAATCATCACAGAATAACGGTGCCAATCTTAACAGCGGATTGATGAAGGAGGTCTGCCAACAGTTCAAGATTACACACCGAAATTCCACACCATATCGTCCCAAAGCAAATGGTGCGGTTGAAGCAGCAAACAAAAATATAAAGAAGATATTGAGGAAGATGGTAGAAGGGTCTAGGCAATGGCATGAAAAGTTACCATTTGCGCTGTTGGGTTATCGCACTACCGTCCGGCCTTCGATAGGTGCAACTCCTTACTTGTTGATGTATGGGACTGAAGCAGTAATACCCGCAGAAGTTGAAATTCCATCCCTCCGAATTGTCGCTGAAGCTGAGATTGACGATGATGAGTGGGTCAAAACCCGATTAGAGCAATTGAGCTTGATCGACAAAAAAAGATTGATAGCGGTATGTCATGGCCAATTGTATCAAAAGAGAATGGCAAGAGCATATAACAAGAAGGTACGTCCCAGGAAATTTGAAGTGGGACAACATGTGTTGAAGAGAGTTCTACCACATCAGGCCGAAGCGAAAGGCAAGTTCGCTCCAAATTGGCAGGGACCATTTGTTGTGACTAGAGTGTTATCCAACGGCGCTCTATGTTTAACTGATGTTGAGGGAAGATGCACTGATATGGCTATCAATTCTGATGCAGTCAAGAGATATTATGTGTAATTCTTTAATGCATTTGTCAACGCTTGGTTTCGTTCGTTTGTATTTGGCATTTTTCGGAGAATGAAATGACAGAGGCAATTTTTCTACTACCCAAACACTTTAACCCTTGTTTTCCCCTTTGAGCCTTAATTATTCTTTCATATACCCTCTTTTGGAATCCTCAAGGAAGATGTATAACAAAATAGAAAAAGAAACAAAGAAAAAAAACACAAGAAAAAGTGAACTACGTTCGACCCGATTCCTCAAGAAGGATACGTAGGCGCCACACGGCTCGGTCATAATAAAATAAAAATCAAAGATTCCCCAAGCAACAAAACTGGGGCAGAAGTCATTGTTTCGTTTGAAAAGATGGTATGGATTCCGAAAGTTCTAATGAGCTAACCGTTGAGGTGAAACCTCTTTTCTTTAGCCTCACGCACAAAAGCCACATTAATGACCGAAAAAGACCTCTCGATCAGTATTTGAGAAATGCCAAGTCATGCGAATGAAAGCCAAGAGCGACACTCCGATCCTCGATTGGATCCAGGATGCACAAGCCGAAAAGGGATAATGCTTTAGAGGGAATCTCGCGGGCAATACCCCAGCCTGGAAACAAAGTTGAGAGAAATAAAATGAGAGAGTCTTACGGTGAAAACCTTTACGGGCACCCTAAGGCGACGGGAGGTCGAGAGAAATGAGAGAATCTCATTAGTGAAAACCCTTTGAAGGGCACTATGAGGTGACAAGGCAAGAGAGTTATAAGGTATCTGCATGAGACAAGGTCGGGACATTCGTTTGCTTCTAGCAAAACGCAGCCACCAGAAAATGATTGACACAAATAGTCTGGATAGATTAATCTCAAAGGCGCGGCATAACCATTGGATCAGTTACACATTCAGATAAGTTTTTTTTTTCAGTTTTGAGTTTAGAAAAGTTTTCCCTTTCTTTTATCACTTCGCAGCCAGCATTTCTTTATCTATCATTTTTCTCTTCTTTTATTTTCGAAAGTTGATTTATCAAAGCTTACTACCAAGTCTCCTAAAGCGGTACAACGAAGATGAATAGGCGTGGAACGAGGCAATAAGGCAAAAGTCGTTCCGATATTAAGGTTGGAATGACAAGTTGATTGAAAGGTTCACGGGAATTATGGAGTACAATGGACACATATTACACATCCAGAAGACGATTTCTCAAACAGATTTTCGACTAAAAGGGTCGGACCAAACCGAAGGTTGGAATAAAAAGAGAGATGAGAGACCATCTGCGGAGAGAGCAGCGTCCCCAGCAAGTGTCAACGTCGTCCCCAAAAGTTCGAGGGAGGCCAAGCAGCTGAAAGAGAAAAGGAAAATGGCCCCCAACAAGAGTGGCACGACCACTCACCGTGTTTTGAAACTAACAATTTTTCTTTGATTTAAAGCAGGAAAAGAGGGTTCGTCGGCGGAAAAGCATGCCGCATAGAAGGTCATCAAACTGGGGCAGAAAATTTTCTCCCATTGCGAAAATTTTCTTGAAAACAATACCCAGCGGATAAGGATAACAAAATCTCGCGAAATACCAGTTCTGAGCAGAATAGTTTTGAGGGAGAATGAAACACTAACTTCGAGATCCCCACAGCAACATTATATCCCATAAGTTCTTCAAGGAAGCAAAAGCGTGAGTCCCGGAGGAGGGCCGGGAAGAAGGAAAAGGAAAAGGGGTCCCCCGCCAGCTAATGACATTTCAATGACATTTCAATCCCTGGCGAGTCCGAGAGAGAGCGAAGGGTAAAGGAAATTGAAAAAGAGGAAACAAAGAATACTTCCCCAGCAGCATCATCCCCAGCAGGTGAGTAAACAGTTCCAAAGATATCTCCAGCAACCAAAGGAAAAGAAACACGACCCGTGGGAAAGAAATTTCAAGACAAGGTAATTCAGAAGAAAAGGGTGGGCCAAGAGACGATGCAGGAAGAAGAAAATGGTACAGGAAACGAAGGAAGGCGATAAGGATGGGATGAAGTTAGTGTGTTGTAGTTGAAGTCAGGGAGCCCGCCTGAAGAATGGAGTGGCGATTTATTTTGAAGTTGTAATTGAAGTCAGGGAGCCCGCCTGAAGAACGGAGTGGCGATTTATTTTAAAGTTGTAGTTGAAGTCAGGGAGCCCGCCTGAAGAATGGAGTGGCGATTTATTTTAAAGTTGTAGTTGAAGTCAGGGAGCCCGCCTGAAGAATGGAGTGGCGATTTATTTTAAAGTTGTAGTTGAAGTCAGGGAGCCCGCCTGAAGAATGGAGTGGCGATTTATTTTGAAGTTGTAGTTGAAGTCAGGGAGCCCGCCTGAAGAATGGAGTGGCGATTTATTTTAAAGTTGTAGTTGAAGTCAGGGAGCCCGCCTGAAGAATGGAGTGGCGATTTATTTTAAAGTTGTAGTTGAAGTCAGGGAGCCCGCCCGAAGAATGGAGTGGCGATTTATTTTAAAGTTGTCGTTAAAGTCAAGGAGCCCGCCTGAAGAATGGAGTGGCGATTTATTTTGAAGTTGTAGTGGAAGTCAGGGAGCCCGCCTGAAGAATGGAGTGGCGATTTATTTTTGAAGTTGTAGTTGAAGTGAGGAAGCCCGCCTGAAGAATGGAGTGGCGATTTATTTTTGAAGTTGTAGTTGAAGTCAGGGAGCCCGCGTGAAGAATGGAGTGGCGATTTATTTTGAAGTTGTAGTGGAAGTCAGGGAGCCCGCCTGAAGAATGGAGTGGCGATTTATTTTTGAATTTGGTTGAGGAAAGCGGTTGAATGTAACCGAAATCCCCAGCATGAATCCAAGTTCATAATCGGAAGGAAAGCAACAAGGATCGGAAAGATAGATTCAGACTTCGAAACAGAATAGTTCGAAGATCACAAGGAAGGGACCAATGGTCGGAGTTCGGCAATCAAGATAGACCAAAATAACAATCGTCGGAAGAGAAGAAGCATGTGAAGAAACATCAGAACTAGCAAGATGGCAATGAACATGACAAGATCAAGCTGGAAAGATAGATAAGAGTTTGCAATACTGTAACTTAGTCTAGCTTCTTATTTTTGTTTTAGCACGGTGTAATAAGGAGATCAGCTAAGCAGTGGCAACAGCAGCAACAGCAGTAACAGCAAGATCACAGCAGTCATGGTAGTCCCAGCTACCAAATCTTCCCGAACTACATTGACCTGATTCCCTTTTAGCCAGGGATATGTAGGAGACCTTTTGAAGCAAAGGTTCGGTCAAACTTTTCCAAAAATGCTTCATACGGAGTGCTCAAACAGGCAAAAAATGGCTCGTATCCGCTCACTTATCTTTGCACGAAAACTCTTCATGTTTCCGCACAAAGAAGGGCAGCTGTGAGCACGTGATTTTTGCCCTACATGTGAATTACTCCCAAAATTCAAAATAAAATCGTTTTTGTATCGTTGTGATATCTGTGGATTTTTGTTAACTTTCTTATGATTCGTATTTTTGTGCGTGCATGTTTGTTCGTTTAAATTAAGAAAAATATATATTGTGTTTGCCTTCTTAGGATTTAATTTATAATGGAAAGTGGTCAAGTTTATTTGATAAAAAATGGGAAAAATCACAAAAAAAGGACGTATTTTGGCTTTTCTAGTATTTAATGGTCCAATTGTGTAATTTGCATTTCATTAATGCTAAAATTGAGTATGTTAATTATTAGTATAACTTAATTAGTATTTCTCATAATTTAGTTGGTTTGGTAGGGTAATTATAAACATTTCTTTTTCTTTTTGTTGTTTTGTTGTTTTGCTAAATTAGAAATTAAAGAAAGGAGAAACGGACTGGGCTAAGTCAAAAATCTGGACAAAGCCAAGCCCAAAGAGCTATTCTACCCAGCCCAGTTCAAGGGGCTCTAAGACCAACAAAACGACGTAGCTTCATATTGAAGCTGTGTCGTTTCAGCATCGATGAATCTCGTCCGTAAAGTCATTTTTGATCCAACGGTTGAGACCACTTCACCATCACCCGTTTCAAATAACCCGTCTCTTGCCCGGACCGACCCAATCTCCCACTTAACCAAACGACGCCGCTTTATGTTCATAATGCAATCCATACCGTTGATCTAATCAGATCCAACGGCTTGGATTAAATCCTAAGCCTAGTATATATCCGTTCCACGCGACCCGGCCACCCCCTCTCAGACCCCCCCCCCCTTTCGTCTCTCACCATCAGAGATCAGGTCTATCGACCTCCGCCTCTCTCCGCCGCACTCCACCTACCGAAAATCGCCTCACGGCAGTTCCGGTAGGCCAATGACCACCAAATTAACACCATAGCTCCTCCTAAACCCCCTTTACAAGAATCTGTGGTCCTTTAACCTCGAATCATCCCCGAGTGTCTCGAATCTTCAATTGAAGATTCGAGTTAGAACCAAAGCTACGCCAAACCACTCCAAAATCACCTCGAGCACTCTGGTGACCTCCCTCACACCCCTACCAACCCTGGTTTCGTTCGAATCCAACCCAAAAGCCTCGAGCCCCAAAAAAGGCTCCAAGAACCCTAGAAATCCAAAATTAGGGCTCTGTTTAGTTCGATGGGAGATTGAGGTCTAATAGACCTTAATCTAGGTGTTCTCAACTGAGAACACCCCGATTAAGGTACATTGGGCCCCAAAATGGATGAATCCAGTCCAGCCAAATGTCGGTGGTTGATGAGCTTTAACAGATAAGTACTTCCTTTTCCTTCTGTTCTTGCTTACATGGTGTGTTGTATTTATTGGAATGATAGTTGATTTAGGTTGTTTTTCTTCTTTTTACTATATAATTTTTCTGTCATTTCTGTTTCTTCTACCCCATAAGACCTTTATTTGGTCATTCTCATTTAGTTTGTTGGAATGTACTAAGTTATAGGTAGCACAATCGTTTTAATAAGGTCTGTCGAATACTTAATTCTGTGTTTTTATTTGCTTGCCTGAGAACTTTGAATCACTGATTCAATGGTTGTTTGTTGTTACTTATGTGTGATTATATGTTGAGATTGATTCAACAAATGTCGTCGAATAGTTAGTTTCCCAATTCTTTGGTTTTGCCGAGACTTTTTGTTTTTGAAGTCATTATTTTGACGATTGACATTGTCGAGTAGTTTCATGAGTCTGCTTATTGGCACATTAGGACAGAAATTAGTATTGCCAATGTGACCCAAGGTCACTATGAGATTGTGGCTGTAGCTGTGGGTTGATTTTAAATTGAGATTAACTGGATTAGCTATTAGCATTAGGGCTATTTAGAAGTAGCATGTTTTAGGATTCAAAATGCCCTGCACATGAAACAAAGCAGTGGAACCTGCTGTTACAGCAGGGCACTCCACCAGGCCTGCACTTATCATTTTAATATAAAAACCCCATGCTTAGACAAGTTTAAGTGGGAAAATAGACGAGATAATGGGCTGGGCAGAGAAGATGATGGGCTAGGTCTTTCTAGTGGTTTGAGGCATCTTAAGGGGTCTGTTTTTGGTTATAAGTAGGGTGAGACTTATACACTGGAAGGGGACAGAACAGAGAGAACAAAAATAGGGACATTTTGAAGAGATTGAGAGATATATAGGAAGAGCCTGTGAGTTTAAGAAGGGGGGGTCTGAAACATTTTTACACATTGAGAATATTGGCAAAAACACACTAACACTCACAAAGAAAATACTCTACTGGAAACACATTTTTTTGGCAGAACATTAGACACTCACATACACTCATACAAAAACACATAAGAGATAGAGAGAAAAATTCCCAAGTGAGCTTGTCACTGTCTCATTGAGTTTGGCCAGACTTTGTGCTGGCAGTTGCATCTATTTTGTTGATTGCACATTGCTGTTGGTTGTTGCTTTGCTTGCTGTCGGGGTTGTTTGTTCTGTTGCTGTTGTTCTGCGGCTGTTGTTATTGTTGTTCTGTTGTTGTTGTTGTGGTCCTGTTGTTGCTGTTGATTGTTGTAAACCATTGACATACTTTCCTTTTGATTTCATCTTCCAGGTACATTGTCTTGTAACCCTTGGCTATAAATTGAACTCGAGGAATAATGTTGTGAAGAAGGAATATAGACTTTCTAATTATTTCCTTTCCTTTTCTTTCCATTTTTATTCTGTCTTATTTATGAATAATATTGGATATCTAAGGCGTTTGATTTAATGTAATCCTATGAACAATTAGGTAGTAATGTGGAATTTATAATTGAGTTTTGTTAGGTTTATCCTAGTTGTGTAATTCATTTGAACCGGCAAAACATGAATTAATTTATCCCCGCAATTATATAGTCTGTAATCATGTGATAGATATAGGTTGTTCATTCAGTAGGGAAAGAGATTCATTTTCTCCCATTTGCTTGTTATTGCCAGTTACCACTTAATCGAATGGTATAAACCTTTGATTTATTCGAATGAGAATAATGCAAATCTGTCCATGCTTTGTGTTATTTCAAATTTGCCAAGTTAATTCATATCCACCATACTATATTGAATTTGGGTTGATTTGTTCAAACTTGAGAATTGTATATTGTAGTTATGTCCATGCGTCTAAATTGGACTTTTGTAACTCATAATTGGACTGTTCGTCCTTAATATTAGGAGAGACGTTTGGACTGTTATTAAAAGTCCTCAATCACTGTCATTATTAATTAGATAGATCTTAGCTGTTTTGTTTGGCTTCATTGTGAATTGAATTTTTGACTTAGTTTCATATTAATAAAAATAGGTTTAAGAGTTAAATCAAATGTTACCATTTAGATCGAATCGGAAATAGGTAGTGTTAATAGCTAATAGAGACGAAAAAATGAAAGTAATTTGCTTATGCTTAACAATTAGCTAATTTGAATTGAATCCTTGAATTGAGATAAGTAATTAGTTTAATAGGCTGGTGTAAGGTAGTTAATATAATAAAATTAGCTTTATCTCAACTAGAAGGTCTCACTGAACGTCTGTTTTGGTAGTGAGAATTAGAAACTTCACTGGTTATTAAGAGGCATAATTCACGGTACAAAAAATGCAATAGTTAGTCCATGAAGAATTTGATATAGGGTAGGTTCAGTTCATTCAAAACAAAACTGATACATGTTGCTTCACGCCTGCTATTTGAATAAGGGTTGATACACCATGTTAGATTCATTGTAAATTAGTATAATTAGTTTGCTTTTTCTGTTTAGACCCAGTGCCGAAATATTGAAATCCAAGTGTATAAATTGGGGTTTTTTAGATAATAGGTTAAAATGGTATTAGGACCATCAATGTCTAATTGGTAGACTAAAGCAATTTTCTTAATAATATCAATTAGGACTTTATTTCCCTTTTGATACAAAAACGAAACAATAGAAAATCTAGCTATTCTAGGTATGACCTTTAAAATAATGAGACGAGCCTCGCCAAGCAAAAATACACAATCGCGGGGCCCTCAAATAAAGGGTAATATAATTCTTAGACTCGGAAGGACCGTTTAGCTAATTTCACGGTCTTTTCCCAAAGGTAACAACACGATAGATTCTTTAGGCACGACTTTAACAAAATACTTTCCTAAATACGGGTGCGCATTTATGTGACCCAAATCTTACTCTCGGCGAAACTGAAATATATTAAAGTCGCAGGCGTACTGGTTGCGGTGTGACTCGAAATGTATTATCGTGACGTTGCAATTCTTCCAAAATTGAAAAGCGGAATATAAGAGCACATAAATAAAAAATATATAAAGAAATCAGATAGAAACAAAAATTGCAGTTGAGCGACCGTGATAAAACCATGGAATCCGGGAGTGTCTAACACCTTCTCCCGGGTTAACAGAATTCCTCATCCAGGTTTCTAATTTCGCAGACTGTAATACAAAGTCATAAATTTCCTCGGTTCGGGATTAAAACCGGTGACTTGGAACACCATTATTCTTCCAAGTGGCGACTCTGAACCAAATAAATAAATCCCGTTTCGATTGTCCTTTAATTGGAAAAACTCCTACGCGCTCTCGCGGGTAAGCGTAATAAGGAGGTGTGACACTCGTATCTATTTGCTCTTTGTATCTTTTATTTTTAGAATTACATTCCAATCCACTATAAAAAGGTACGAGACTCGTAGTTGAATTACGTCCCGTATCTAATTTGTCTCCTTGCATCTTTTATTTATTCTCTTTCGGAATAATAACCTTTTGAACATTCCACGTGTCTTGCCACGTCATAAAAAAAACGTTTTTCCAACACACTTGGAGGAGAACATTGCATATTGTTCCCTTAGGCAGAGTTATAGTAGCTCTTCCAGAGCCTTCACTTAATTTACTACTACATGAAATTGAGTAACATCTATCGTACGCATACTTAAATGAGAGAAATATTTCTTCTCTTTGAATATTGTATGTGTTGTACATGAATCAATTAAATAAATATTTTTACAAATAAACTTTAATCCAAGTTTATTTTGTGAGATATCTATATTTGCTTCTCATGATTTGACATACAAAAGAAATATACGAATAAACATTAGTATTTTCGAAAGAAAACAAAGTTTGAATATAATGAACTTTAAGGAAGAAAGAAGGATTTTCAATCAAATCATGAATTCTGTCTTCTTCATCCAATTACAATAAAAGAAAATGTTTCCGCCGTTTGAACTCAAGGTTGCATTATTTATACCCAATAATCCTAAGAATCCGGAACCAAAGTATTGTTCTTTTTAACTCAAAGAACATTATTAGGTTTTTTTAAAAAAACGACATAAGTATATACAACGCCAATTTAACTAGCTTTGTATACTAACGGTAACGGCGCTGTTAGTGTACAATGCCAGTTAAAGTGGCATTGTACTTGTCAGTGCATGTACAACGCCACTTTATCTGGCGTTGTACTCTGTTCAATTATTGAACAGTACAACGCCAACTATTTTGGCGTTGTATCACCACCCCGGCTCTTGGTTTTCTATATAAAGAGGTGTTACACTCGTATTCTATACATTCAAAAATTTTATAACACTCTTGTTGCTCTATTATTCCTAAATTCTACAACATTTCTTCATTATGTCTGAAGAGCGAAGGATAAGAACTTCTTTATATTGGGGTGGTGAGATTATGATGGAGAATAACTCTGTCAGCTACAGTTTGCCCGCTAAGTGTCATGTTAAATTGCCATTGACAATGGAGTACGATACATTGATATCGTTGTTATGCAAAAAAATGAGTGTGAGGAAACGTTCCGTCATACTTAAAGTTACCGGAAGATATCCGTATTCCGTCACTCCGCACGAGGTTGTTTTTTACTCGGAGTTTAACATCGACAATGATGAAACTTTGCGTGATTTTTTTAGGACTCCGGACGAATGTCGTGATTTTCTTGTAATCACAATGCTGGAGATGTACGTGAAGGTCGAAGACGTCCCTAAAAATGAGCTTGTGCATAGTATATATAACCCCCAATCATCGGGCGGTTATTATGGAACAGCTTTTGCCGGACAAGTTCTGGATGAAAGAGTTATCTTCGATTTAAACTTATCACCGCCTGCTTTCCATAACTCACAAGATGACTAGTAAATTTTATTTTTTATTTGTGATAATTAAGTATATATTTATTAAATTGATTTAATAGTAACACTCGCATATTTAATAGGGGGTACCGGCCAGATATGAATTTAACAAGTGGCCCATCCGGTAGTCATGTTCAACTTGGAATTTCATCACATTATGACTTGTAAGTTAAGTGATTTATGTGAATTAGGAAAATCATTTACAAAACATGGAATTTCATCATATTATTTTTGATTGTGCAGTGAAGATGAGCAAGTTGAACTCACACAATTGCCCAAAAATGATGTATTTCATCGGGACCTGGAAGATGCACAAAGTGAGGAAGAGAACAGTGACTATGACAATAATGCGGATGAATCCGGTGATGAGACACCCTTTGATTGTGAGGATGGTGATGCTGAGGATGATGAGGAAGAACCTGGTTTGAACGGAGACCCCCCAAGTCAAAAAGTGTATGAGTCTGAAGTGCCTTTTAATTCAAGAGAGATTCCTTACATTGACAATTTACCAACCATGCCGGATGTGGAAGCTCTCACACGGGATTTTGATGAAATCCGGACAGCAATGTGGGATGAATCTAGACCAACGGTGCTTGCAAAGGGGATTGTTTTTCCTGATAAAGTGCACCTAACCAGGGCTTGTAAAATGCACAACGTAAAAGATTGTCATGAGATGCTGGTAGCGGAGTCAAGTCCAATGGAATACAAGGTTATTTGCCACAGGTGGTTTTGGCCATGTAATTGGATGCTGCGTGCGACAAAGAAGAAGACCGGTATGTGGAAAGTGGGTAAATACATTCCCACCCACACATGCGAAATGGACACATTCAACGGGAATCACTTTAATTTAGATATTCACTTGATTTCTCTTGTTCTTATTCCACACGTTGAACAGTCCATAAGGTATAAAATCAAAGACTGTATTACATCTGTCCAGCAGGAATATGGCCATACCATAACTAAAAGAAAGGCATTTCTCGGACGCAAACGAGCGTTTGAAATAGTGTATGGTAACTTGGATAAGTCATTTGCAGATCTGCCTAGATACATGGCTACATTGCAGCATTTCAACCCCGGGACGGTTATTCAGTGGAAGCTTGAGCGAAGTGTAGGCATATCAGAATATATATTCAATTATGTGTTCTGGGCGTTTAAGCCAGCAATTGATAGTTTTTTGCATTGTCGTCCTATAATATCCATAGACGGCACTCATGTCTATGGAAAGTACGATATCAAGCTATTAATAGCTGTGGCAGTAGATGCTAATGGACAGATATTTCCTCTGGCGTTTGCTATTTGTGCCAATGAAAGCCAAGAGACGTGGACGCTTTTTTTGAACCACTTGAAAGAGCACGTTGTGAAACAACGTTCTGGTGTATGTCTAATCTCTGATCGGCACGGTGGCATCTTAAGTTCTGTTGAAAACTTGCCTGCATGGCAAGAACCATATGCCTATCATCGTTACTGTGTTAGGCATTTGAAAGCCAATTTCCAGAAGGCATTTTCCAGTAAAGCTTTGCATGATTTGATGTGAATGGCAGCAACAGATGATCAACAACATAAATTACGGTGGCACATGGAATATATCATGCAACTGGACAAGGCAGCTTATCGTTGGTTAATGCGACATGACCCTGAAAAATGGACTGTGCATGCGGATGGTGGTAGACGATGGGGAACTCTGACTACAAATGTGTCAGATTCTTTCAAAGGGTTATTAAAGTCGGCTAGAGGATTGCCTGTTACAGCCATGGTGCGGATGTCATTCAAGCAGATGGCAGAGAGGTTTGTTCAAAGATCTGCGGCTGCAACGTCATTGATGGAACGTGGTGTTGAATTTATGCCTGTGCCAATGGCGAGATTTGAGAAATACAGACGACAAGTACAGTGGCATTCATTTTTGCAGTATGATAATGACAGAAATGTGTTTGAAGTTCGTACTACTATCCATCAAAATCGGGGTAATAATGTGCATACTGTGAATGAAGCTGCAAAGTTATGCTCTTGTGGAAAATGGTCCATCTACCACATGCCTTGCTCATATGCAATCAAGTGCTTTCAACATGTTGGTTTAGGCGCAAGAAACTATGTTGATCAACAATATAGCGTTTCTAAGTACGTAAACACATATAGTAGTCAGTTACAACCACTGGGCGCTGAGCATTATTGGCCTCATGTACCATTTAAAATGGTGTGTAACAAGTCGTTTTTGCGTAAGATGCACTTGAAGAAGAGAACGCATATACGAAATCAAATGGATGTTAGTGATACAGTTTATACGCGAAAATGTGGTATATGTTCGCAACCAGGACACGACCGTAGAAAATGTCCTTTGTATGGCAACAGTAATCAAGCTCGGGATGGGTGTTCTTCTAGTTTACCTAACAATGTATAAGTTGTAATAATATGTAATGTGTATTTTGGTTTATTTCTAATGTGTATTTTGGTTTATTTATGAAATAAAATTATGTTTCATTAATGTTGTAGACGTTAATTCGAAGGCCTATACCTTTTGATCTATAAGGAATCAGGAAAACTTCAAAACACGAAAGTTGTAGACATGTCTACTTTGCAGAAAGCTAAATAAATTGTAATTTGGATGTCCGTAGTGAAAGTTATGGTCTATTCAAAATGACTAGTGGAGCTCGTTTTCCGGAATTTTCTTGCGGGGAGGCAACTTTGGAAGCTCATAAGTTGTAATCTACAAGGAATCGAAAAATGTGCAAAAGTAGACCTATCAATAACATAAAGTAGACATAAAGTGACTGAAAAAGCTGGCATAAAATTAACTTGTGTGTTGTCTTGTAGACATAAAGTAGACCTATCAATGACATAAAGTAGATATAGTAATGACATAAAGTAGACCTATCAATGACATAAAGTAGACCTATCAATGACATAAAGTAGACCTATAAATGACATAAAGTAGACATAAAGTGACTGAAAAAGCTGGCCGTGTAACATACAACGCCATAAAAATTGGCGTTGTGCATGTGTTGTATTGTCAAACTGAAAAAGTTGACCGTGTTACATACAACGCTATAAAAATTGGCGTTGTATATGTACAACGCTATAAGAAGTGGCGTTGTATGTTTATTCACTCATCTATAAATACCGAGCTCATTTTGTTCATCACATACACTCAAAAAATTACTAAACCAGAATATTTCTTCAAAATTATGATTTTTTCGAAGTAAAACTAAATGGCTCAATATGGTATACCAGTGTGTTACTGTGGAAAAGCTTGTGTGCAACAAACATGTTGGGAAGGTGATGATGTTGGACGTAACTACTGGATGTGCATGAACCAGTTGGAATGCTACAAAAATTCGAATGAACAAATGTGTGAGTTTAATGAATGGGCTGAGGAACAATGTCTCAAAGCAAACTACAGAGAACGAATGCTTAATCTGCATAATATGTGGTTAGCCCAAGCAGATTTGGGCTACAATAGCCATAAAAGAATGATAGAACTCAGGGACGAGCTGATGGAAGTAAATGATAAAAAATAGAGAGCAGAATGGAATTTGGCAGCAGTTACGGAACAAAGCAAAAAATGTAAACATAAAATTGCAGAGCTTAAGGCGAGAGTAAAAGAGTTAGAAGACGAAAAAGAATAATTGCTTGAACAATTTAAGTGGTTAGAACGTAGAATAAATGGAAGTGGGGACTAAATAATTTCTACTATGTGTTTAGTTCATTTGTATGTTTGTCTTTCTTATTAACTTATGTTTGTGTTTGTGTTCTAGTAATTTAAGTTTAAGTTAAATATTATGTTTTTGTTCGTGTTTAAATATTTGGAGTTTTTGTCGCATACGAAACAATAAAACAAATGAAGAACAAAAAAAATTAATAGGGTTGGTACAACGCCACTTATTGTGGCGTTGAACTGTCACATTTTCTCTCACACGTTCAACGCCACAATAAGTAGCGTTGTACTATAACGTCCATTATATACAACGCCACTTATTGTGGAGTTGTATATAGTTACGTTTTTTTTTTAACGTATTTATGTTACAAATTTTAAAAAGAACAATACTTTGGTCCCGATTCTAATCCTAATGTCGTTACAATTTCAACCGATTATAAATCATGTTTATTGTTGTTTTGGATAATGTGCATGTTGTTACGTCACACTAACTAGAACACTCATGAAACTACATAGTGATTCTACGTATTCGTAACGTACAGACTCGTATGGTTCTGACTAAAGTTCTTATTAACACTAATTAATTTTATATCATGTGCAACTATAGTTATTGTAATGACAATAAAAACTTTAGTAACTAATAAATAGGAAACGTAAAATACCGTACTCTCAGTCTACGTGCATACTACAATTGCTTATCAAAATGATATAAGTAGTCTATCTGTATGAAGTAAACAGAACAATAAAATAGTAAATAAAAGACAAGATTGTTTCCAACATCACACGTATTTTATGATTGTAGATGTTTGTATTTATACTAATTGATACTAATAACTACTGCTCATATAAAGAACTGTAGTTACATTATGTTTATTTACTAGCTATTACGAATAAAAATAAAAAAATTAAACTACTCAATCATCTTTAACCACAGATCTATCACCGATCAAGTGGTCTATTTTTTATCAAGGCGCTCAAAGAAGTCTGAGTCACATTTAAGTGGGTGATGTCAAAGTCATTGTCATAGACAAAATTAGCTTCAGGACCTTTATTCTTTAGAGATGCTTGATAAAGCTCAATCAAATATCTTGGTACACGATAAATATTTGCTCAATGCTCTTTTCCACCGCAACGATAGCATTTGGTTTTTGAACCATTTGCTTTTGGCTTATCATCTTTCCCTTTCCATTTTTGGTGATTATTTCTCTTTGGGGGATGATTAACACCACGAAAAATGCTTCCTTGTCTACGACCACGGCCACGGCTACGTCCATGATCACGATCACGACTACAGATAGAGTCACGGCCACGACTATGATCACGATCACGACTGCGAATAGAGTCACAGCCTTTTCCACGCTTAGCATAATGGGAATACACCTCATCCACTTCATGCAATGGTGTAGACCCAGTGGATCGATTTTCGTGATTTCTCATGAGCAAGTCATTGTTTTGCTCAGCCACAAGAAGAAGAGAAATCAGCTTAGAGTATTTCTTGAAACCTTTCTCTCTATACTGCTGTTGCAGAACCATATTGGAGGCATGAAACGTTGTAAACGTTTTTTCAAGCATATCATAATCACTGATAGTATCTCCATAGAGTTTCAATTTAGAAGTAATTCTGAACATTGCAGAATTATATTTAGAAATAGACTTAAAGTCTTGGAGCCTCAGACGAGCCCAATCATATCGTGCTTGTGGAAGAGTGACTTTAAGTTGTCATATCTTTCTTTTAAGCCATTCCACAAAATAAGTGGATCTTTGACTATGAGATATTCAACTTTTTAACCCTTCATCAAGGTGATGACGCAAGAAAATCAAGGCCTTAGCACAGTCTTGGGTAGATGCTTTATTTATGTCTTCAATGGCGTCTCCAGGACCCATTGCATCTAAGTGGATTTCAGTATTCAACACCCATGTCATATAGTTCTTGCCCGAAATTTCAAGGGCAGTGAACTTTCTTTTCATAATGTCAGTCATAATTAAAAAGAGGAGAAAAATTACTTTAATCTTCTCAAAGAGCTTCTTGAGACGGTAGAGTCTCGTGCTGATAACATGCTACAAAATAATAAAAGAACAAGAGCAATATCACAGAGAAAAGAGAGAGAAAATTCTTATTGAATTTTGAGATAATTTACAATGTAGTAAGGCCTCTTTATTTATAGGGAAAAATGACTTAGTTACAAAGTAAAACTCTCTATAAGATAGACATTCACTCCAAATAGAATTCTAGTCATAACATTATTAAATATTTCACTTTTTATTCTTTGGTTAAAAAAAGAAGGAGATTAAGGAAAAGAGCTAAAATATCAAAGAAAAAGATAATATAAAACAAAACAAAAATCTTATTTTAATAATCTCATCTATGATCTTTTTTTGGGTAATAATCTCATATATGATCGAAATGCTAGCAAAAAAGACTTTCATGTTCCAGTTTATGTAATGTTCTTTAATTAAATTTGAAATTTTGCATGTTTATTCGACTTGTCTATTGTAAAATAATAGTAAAAGAATATATAATGTAACAAGTAAAATGCGAGTTTTATGAAGGAAATATCACATCAAAGATGAATTTTGTTTAATTTAATTAATTTGAATAATTGATCTTAAAATGTTATTTATAAAATATATTATTAGAATGAGTTGTTGGAAGCTGAAATGTGTTATAACAAGAATAATTGATAAAGAAAGTACTATTTAGTGACATTTGGAGTGGAAATAATATTAGATAGTCACTATTAATTATGTTGTTTCAAATATATTCATAGTGTATAATGTGTTTAAAGATTAGTCAATTTTACTCAAATTTCAAGATACGTTCTAGAGTTTAAATCCCAAATTATATACTTCACGACATCGTGTCTTAAAGTTTGAAAATTGTATACAGAAGTTCGAATCTCGTGTCCTGAATTTTAAACTAGTGGTTCACATATTCAGGACACTTAGTCATGAATTTTAAATTAATAGCTCCAACATTTAGAATACTACATCATGAATTTTCAAATCCAGGATATTTAGTCCTAAATTTGGATAAATGACTAAATTTTAAATACATTATAAATCCTGGATATATGTAAAATAACGGGGCTTAAAAGTGACTATTGCTAACACAAATTGTTTTACTGTGAATTTAATGCTTATTTTTAGAATAAAGTGCATAATATTCTATTTTTGACATTTTATAAAAAGGTCATTAATGATTTCTGATTTTGGTCTTTTTGACTTTGAGGTTATCTGGATTTTCCATTAAATTTTTTATTAAGGGTCTTCATAAACCTAGTTATTTGTATTGATGCTTTAAACCTTAAATTGACTCGTCCTAGTTTGACCAAGTCAACTTGGATCAGTGGAAAATACATAAATTAGAATTAATTTTGGGGTTATCTAGTTAGTCATCAAATACTATCAATTATTTGCCGCACAATTATTGGACTAGTTTCACGTATAAGCAGTGAACTTCATATAATGATAAAATTATATTTATAACATTAAAATAACTGTTTATCTATTATAAGAGTAACATAACTGAATTTTACTCACTATAACGATAGAATTTATTTGAGTCATATAGTAAAACTAGAGCCGTTGGGACATAAGAAATATGTTCCTTTTTTTCCAATTTTTTTTTTTTTTGAAATCGGCGTTTATTCATAAAATTTTTAATTTTTACTTAAGATGCATTTTAAAAATTTTCGAAAATTCAGAGAACTCCAAAAAATTATTTTTTACTCAAATCACTCACAAAACTTCAAAAACAACCAAAAATTATATTCATATTCAAATATAACTACAACAACAAACCCAGTTTGATCCCAACAAGTGGGGTCTTGGGAGGGTAGTCCCTATGCAGACCTTATCCCTACGTAATTCAGGCAGATAGATTGTTTCCAATAGACCCTCGGGTCAGGAAGGGCAAGAAGAAAAGGAGGAAAACAAGGAAGGAAGAAAGATGAAAATAAAAGAAAAAAGGGAAAGATAGAGAATAAGTGGCACCAAATAATAGCAACAGGGAATACGATACCTGAGACGAACAAAGCCACATAATATAAAAAAAATCTAAGAATATGAAGGGACATGCATACTACTAAGACTATTGGTGAACAACTATAAACTACCAACTAGCCTTCTACCTTAAACCTTGACCTTCACACTCTCCTATAAAGGGTCATGTCCTCAGTGAGTTGAAGCAGCGCCATGTCCTGCCTAACCTCCCCCCAATACTTCTTAGGCTTACCTCGACCTTTTCTCCAACTCTCCATGGCCAACCTCTCATACCTCCTAACTGGAGCATCAATGCTTTCTTTTTACATGTCCAAACTATCTCAGCCTCGACTCCCGCATCTTGTCCTCCACGGAGGCTACTCCCACTCTGTCCTAGATATCTTCATTCCTAATCCTATCTCTCCTGGTATACCCATTACATCCATCTCAATATCCTCATATCTGCTACTCTCATCTTCTGCACATGAGAGTTCTTGACTGACTAACACTCAGCCACATAGAGCATCGGTCGAACCACCACTCTGTAAAACTTACCCGTAAGTCTTAACGGCACATTCCTATCTCACAAAACACCGGAAGCGAGCCTCCACTTCATCCATCCCACTCCAATGCGATGCGCGACATCTTCATCAATCTTTCTATTACCCTGGAATAGACCCGAGATACTTAAAACTTGCTCTCTTGGGGATAACTTGAGCATCAAACTTAACCTCTACGTGTGCATCATAGGTCCCTTCACTGAACTTGCACTCCAAATATAACTCTAAATTTCAAATATTATTTTCATTTGAAAAAATATTCATCTATTTTTGGAATTTTACAATTCTTTTGTCCAAACGCCCACTAAGATAATTGATGTGTCGGAGAATTTCGGCATATTTCAACACTAATTGCTTGGATTCTAGCTTGTTTTAATGCAATTATAACTAACACTTATGTAAATTTGTGTACTCTTACAGTGTGAAAGGAAGGGAGGACCAAGGATATGAAAATGTGAGAAAAAAAAAAGGAAAAGAGCAAAATAGTGCTCAAAGGCAAATCTGCGGTGGATCTGCGATCGCATATCACA
Source organism: Nicotiana noctiflora (assembly GCA_032618575.1). Taxonomy (NCBI): domain Eukaryota; kingdom Viridiplantae; phylum Streptophyta; class Magnoliopsida; order Solanales; family Solanaceae; genus Nicotiana; species Nicotiana noctiflora. The sequence continues at coordinate 175,933 of JASVEL010009149.1, read as the reverse complement.
CATGTGAACCGTAGAATGGATCTCCAAATCGCAGAGCATTACAGAGTCTCTAGCTAAAATTGATGACAAGAATGCGGTACAATCTGCAATCGCAGACCAGATATGCGGACCGCAGATATACCGTAGATTGAACAAGAAGAAACTCAGTGTCAGAATGCGATGCAAATCTGCGATCACATAACTCAAATGCGGACCACCGAATGGAACTGCGATGAAGAACTGGACACCAAGATTTTGCGATTTGCGATGGAATTGCTGAAGAATGCGGACCGCGAAACTGTTCTACGAAAGATCTGCGGTCGCAAATGTGATCTGGAAGGGGCAATTTTGTCCTAATCTTTCCCGAAATTGGCCTCCCTATAAATAGTTTGTAGGCATTTTTGTGAGCCGCATCTCGTCTATTTTACACTACATTCCAAGACACTAATATTGGATCTCTTTCGAAGCTTTTAGGGTGAAAGATTTTCTCCTTTGCAAGCATTTATGAACTTCATTACTCTTTGTGTTTTGTATTTCAGCATGTGTAGCTAATTCTAAATACTAAGGTTGTGAACCCTAGATGGGTGTTATGTTAATGGGTGATTGATATTTAATATATGTATAATGGTTAGCTGATATCTATTTACCTCTTATTCTTCATTTATTGTTAATGGTTGCAAACATTAACACAAGCCATTAAATTCTTGCTTTACTTGGGAAAGTGGGTTAGAATTTGGTAGAAGTAAATAGCAAAAGCTCAAGGCCTTACACCTTGTTTAATAAAATCGCTTAGGTATAAGTGAGTTTTATTTGGCATATATTGATGGTTACGAATTACAACTCTTGTATATTTGGGAAAATTTAGAAGAGAAAATACTACTCAATTATTGGGAAATATTGGGTAGTTGCTTGAACACCAGTTGCATATCAAGAATCAACCATTAGAAATAAATTATATTTACTCCATTAGCTTTACATTTCATTGAAGGGGACACAACCTTGGTTTAATCAATTTCATTCATTACCATATCAATAATTCCAATAGTTACTTCCAAATCAACTGTTTTACCATACTCTTTATATTATTACTTTCCACATATGTTACTGTTAACTGGGTAGAATTACGAACTCAGTCAGGTACCACACTAAATTTAAGTAAAACTTTCACACCTATTCCCTGTGGGATTCAACCCCAACCTTGTTGGGTTATTATATTTGACATCGACCGCCTTACACAAATTATTAACGTGTAATTTGAGCGTATCAAATTTTGGCGCCGTTGCTGGGGAATACGGTTTTGAAATTACTTATTAGCGTGCGCTTTACTGTGTATCTAATTCTATTCTATTAGACTTTGCTTGTTTTGCTTGGTGTCTGAATCTAGGGATGACGTTGAGATGGAGTTGGGAAACAACCATTTTGCAGACATCGACGACTACATTGATGATAGTAATCCTATTGTACCTCCGGAGGTTGGTGTTGCGACATTTAAAGTGGAACATGGGTTAATACTTATGCTTAAAGTAGAGGGGTTCTTTAGAAGTTCCACCGACGATGATCCTACACAGCACATGAGAAACTTTTTGGAAGTGTGTGCAATGCACAAACAGAATAATGTGTCTAAAGATGCTCTGAGATTGAGATGCTTTAAGTATTCTCTTGCTGGGGATGCAAGGAAGTGGCTCCAGAATCTACCACCCAATTCTATTCATTCTTGGTCCGAACTTGTGCGGGCATTTTTATCCAAATGGTTTCCGCAAAGCAAACAATCTGAGTTGCGGAATAAAATTTTCTTCTTCAAGCAAATATCGGAGAAATTGCATGAAGCATGGGACCGCTTCAAATTATATTTGGTGAGATCCCCAAACAATGGTTTTCCGGACTTTATGTTGTTGGAAAAATTCTACATGGGTTTGGATCATATGAACCAAGCTATTGCGAAGAATGCGGCGGATGGTTCGTTCATGGACAAAACATTTGCAAGGGTGACGCAAATTCTTGACAAGATGGCAAAACACAACCAAGCATGGCATTGCAAGGACACCTCAGGTGGTATGGCATATGGGTCTCCTTCCTTGACAAATTTGATCAAGGACAATCAAGAGAGGGACCAATTAATTGCGGGACTGGCCACAAATGTGAATGTGTTGACAAAGATGTTCACGGAAAACCAAACAAAGAAAGTGAACATAGTCGAGGATGTGCAACCTTTCTTCAACGAAGAATTTGAAGAAGCAAATTATATCAACAACCCTCAAGGAGGGTATCAGAGACAACAATATCAAGGTCAGGGACAACAAGGTCAATGGAGGCCAAACCCGCAAGGGCAAGGCAACCAACAATGGAGACATGACCAAGGCAGCCAAAATCAAGGAAATTGGAACAACAACAATAATTTCTCTAACCGGAGTTCAAACCCTTATGTTCCTTCAAAGGGTCCGTATTCAAACCAAGGATATTCAAGTGAATCCAAGTTGGAATCTATGCTAGAGAGGGTGTTGCAGAATCAGGAAAAATCGGACACATCCATGAGGAACTTGACTGAGGTAGTGGGGTCTCATACCGCCTCCATTCAAAAATTGGAGATGCAAATGAGAGACCTCTCCAAAGAGCAAAATCCGAAGCAAAAAGGTATACTCTCTAGTGACACTGTTGCAAATCCAAGAGGTAATGGGAGTTGTCAAACCTCTCACATCATGGCAATCACTACCAGGAGTGGGAAGGTGCTAGACGGAGAGGGTGAACAAATGGTTGAAGAAGAAAAGCTTGATAAAAGGGTAGAGGTTAGAGAACAAAGTGTTGTTGAAGGCGAGAAGATTCCTGAAGAAGCGGTAGTGCAAAGAGAACAACTGGTCGAGGAGAAGGAAGAAGCGAAAGAGATATCAAAAGCTCTTCCATCTATTCCTAGACCTCATCCTCCATTTCCTCATAGGCTTGCACGACATCCTTATGCAACTAACGGTGAACATTCTATTTGTGGAAGCATTTTAGGAGATGCTAGGGTTTGCTAAATACTTGAAAGATTTTGTCACCAAGAAGAGAACCACAAAGCATGAGGAGGTAAACATGACTCACCGGGTTAGTTCTATTATTGCTTCAAATCCGGTCCAAAAGAAGGAAGATCCGGGAGCTTTTACCATACCATGTACTATCGGAGCACGTGATTTTGCAAGAGCCCTTTGTGATAATGGGGCCAGCATTAACTTGATGTCGCTTGCCATTTATAAGCAAGCGGGATTGGTATGCCAAGGCCAACAAGCATGAGGTTACAAATGGCCGATCGCTCCATTAAGCGACCGGTAGGAATTGTTGATGATGTGCTTATAAAAGTTGGGAAATTCTATTTGCCCGCCGACTTTGTAATTCTTGATTGTGCGATTGATAAATAAATCCCTATCATTTTGGGGAGACCATTTTTAGCCACTGGAAGAGCACTAATGGATTCGGAGCGGAATGAGATTAAATTTAGGGTGAATGATAAAGAGGTCACATTTCAAGCAAGCAAGGGTATGAAGTTACCCCATGAGTATGAGAGCATTTCTGTAATAGAAGTTGTTGATGAGGTGGAAGATGCAGTAGAATTAAAAATGGAAGAGCAATGCCTTGGTGAGGCATTGGCGGCCATCTTGGTAAATTTTGATGGTGAAGACATGGAGGGGTACTTGGAGTCGGTAAATGCATTGGAGGGTTGTGGATCCTACACTTATACTCCAACAAAACTTTCTCTTGACTTGGAGAATCGAGCTACACCTCCTGCAAAGCCATCAATTATTGAGCCACCAAGATTAGAGCTCAAACCACTTCCTCTACGCCTAAGGTATAAATTTCTTGGCTCCAATGATACATTACCCGTAATTGTTTCTTCTTTGTTGAATGATGTGCAGGTGGAACAATTATTGGAAGTCTTGAAGGAGCAAGCAAGCCATTGGGTGGACAATTGCGGACATCCGAGGGATTTCCGCGGGCATTTGTGAGCACAAGATACAATTGTAGAATGACACAAAACCTAGTGTGGAGCACCAACGGAGATTGAATCCGTCAATGCAGGAGGTTGTGAAGAAGGAAATCATCAAGTGGTTAGATGTCGGGGTTGTATACCCCATTGCCGATAGTTCTTAGGTTAGTCCAGTGCAATGTGTACCGAAGAAGGGGGCATGACCGTAATTGAAAATGAAAAAAATGAGCTCATCCCAACAAGAACGGTGACCGGTTGGAGGGTATGCATGGATTACTGAAAGCTAAATAGTGCAACTTGCAAGGACCATTTTCCTATGCCTTTTATTGATCAAATGCTTGATCGGCTAGCGGGGAGGTCATTCTATTGTTTTCTTGATGGGTACTCTGGCTACAACCAAATAAATATTGCATTGGAGGACCAAGAGAAAACAATGTTCATTTGTCCCTATGACACCTTTACTTTTAGTCGAATGCCATTTGGGTTGTGCAACGCTCCAGCTACATTTCAAAGATGCATGATGTCCATTTTCTCCGACATGGTAGAGGATTTTCTTGAGGTCTTCATGGATGATTTCTCGGTTGTGGGTGACTCTTTTGAGCATTGTCTTAACAATCTGAGACAAGTGTTAATGAGATGTGAGGAAACAAATCTTGTGCTAAATAGGGAGAAATGTCACTTCATGGTAGATGAAGGTATCATGTTGGGGCATATGATTTCGAAGTATGGAATTGAGGTTGACCGGGCGAAGATTGAGATTATTTCAAAACTTCCTCCACCTACTTCGGTAAAAGGTGTTTGAAGTTTCTTGGGACATGCTAGATTTTATAGGCGATTCATCAAGGACTTCTCCGAGATCGCAAGACCCATGTGCAAGCTTCTTGAAAAGGATGCAAAATTTGTGTTTGATAAAAAATGCCTAAAAGGATTTGATGAATTAAAGTTGAAGCTCACCACGACACCTATTATTGTCACACCTGATTGGACTCTTCCTTTCGAACTTATGTGTGACGCTAGTGGTGTAGCTATTGGAGCAATTCTTGGGCAATGTCATAACAAAGTTCTTCATCTGGTATACTACGCAAGTAAAACACTCAATGGGGCACAAATGAACTACAACGTCACAGAGAAAGAGCTTCTTGCTATTGTCTATGCCTTTGAGAAGTTTCGAGCTTATTTATTAGGGAGCAAGGTGGTGGTATTCACGGATCATGTGGCTCTCCGCTAACTCATGGCAAAGAAGGCAAAGCCTCGGTTAATTCGATGGGTTTTATTATTGCAAGAATTTGACTTTGAAGTCAAGGACCGAAAGGGAACTCAAAACCAAGTGGCGGACTATTTGTTAAAACTTGAGGAAGTAAGGAGACCAAAGGAAGAGCTTGGAATCAACGATGCCTTTCCGGATGAGCACATTTTGGCATTCTCAAACATTTTTGCTCCATGGTATGCCAACATTGCTAATTACTTGGTGAGTGACCTTATTCTGGAAGGATTGGAGACTTATCAAAGGAAGAAGTTCCTGAGAGATTGTCGGCAATATTATTGGGAGGAGCCCTGTTTGTTCCGCGTGTGTGCCAACAATATCATTAGAAGGTGCATCCCTGAAGAAGAGATCATGCCAATTTTAAAAGCTTGCCATGACTCTCCGATTGGGGGACATCATGGAGGAAATCGGACGGCGGCTAAAGTTCTCGAATGTGGTTATTATTGGCCTTCCATCTACCATGATGCCAATCAAATGGTCAAGGCTTGTGATCAATGTCAACAACAAGGTTCTATTTCAAAGAAGTATGAAATGCCGATGCACTTTGTGATGGAGATTGAAATCTTTGATGTATGGGGGATCGACTTCATGGGTCCCTTTGTGAGCTCTTATGAAATGAAATACATCTTGGTGGCAGTAGACTATGTTTCCAAATGGGTTGAAGCCGTTTCCTTACCAAACAATGAGGCGAGGAGTATGACTGCATTTTTTAAGAAGAACATATTTACTGTGTTTGGCACCCCTATAGCCATTCTTAGTGATGGCGGATCACACTTTTGCAATAAAGCTTTTGCGAGATTACTTGAAAAGTATGGTGTCAAAACAAGCTGGCCAGACCGTATCATCCGCAATCGAGTGGTCAAGTGGAGGTTTCCAACCGAGAGATCAAAAATATTCTAGCAAAAATTGTGAATGCAAATAGGACTGACTGGTCAAGAAGGCTAGATGATGCATTGTGGGCATACCGCACGGCCTACAAAACTCCTATCGGTACGTCTCCTTACCGGCTCATCTTTGGTAAAGCATGTAATCTACCCATTGAGTTAGAACACAAAGCCATGTGGGCATTTAAGAAGTTGAATCTGGAACTTGAGGTTAACGTAACTGTGACGACCCAAAGGGTCATCACTTATTTTTATTAATCACTTCGAGCTTCTGAGGCCTGGAAAACCTCATTCCATGTTGCCTCGATTTACATGCACAATCCGAGCATGTAGCCGGAAAGATTTTGTGATAGAAAAAATGAATTCTATGAGAAATTTAAATAAAAATGATATTAATATTAATATGGTTGACTTTGGTCAACATTTTTGGTAAACGGATCCGGACCCGAGATTGGATGGTCCCGAGAGGTCCGTAGGAAAATATGGGACTTGGACATGCGTCCGAAGTCGAATTCTGAGGCCGAGAGCCCAAGTTATGAATTTTTCTATGAAATTGTTTTTGATGTAATTGTTAAAGGAAATGAATTAATTGACCTTGGTATCGGGCTCGTATTTTAGTTCCGACGCCCGGTACAAGTCTTAAATATTATATATGTGATTTCTGTAAAGTTTGGTGACATTCGGATGTCGTTTGAGATGTTTTGGACCTTGAGTTCCAAGTTTGAAAGTTTTGAAAACCAAAAGTATAAAAATCATGAATTTGAGGCTTGATTTGATGAAAACGATGTGATATTGGCGATGTGATCGCACGAACAAGTTCATAATTGTTTTTGATGTTGTGTACATGTTTGGTTTGGAGCCCGGGGAGCTCGGGTAAAGATTTGATAGGCCGTAGGATGAAATTCTGAATTTTTGCACTGCTGGTTTTCCACCCAGCTGTTGTCTTCGCAATTGCGAAGTATTTCTCGCAATTGCGAAGGTGGCAGGTCAGGGCAGGGTTCGCAAATGCGAACCCTTGGTCGCAAATGCGAAGGGTGCCCAGGACCGTTTGGGTTCGCAAATGCGAACCAAACCTCGCAATTGCGAGGCCTTCAGTGAAAAGGCATGCTTCGCAAATGCGAAAGTCCCTGGAGGCCAGCCTAGTTCGCAAATGCGAACAAATGTTCGCAAATGCAAAGCCCCCAGGATTTGCCTTGGCTTCGCAAATGCGAACAAAAGTTCGCAAATGCGAACTTCCCAGCCTTAGCTTATTTTTCAAACTCCGGAAATTGGTCGGGGTTCGCAATTGCGAACCCATGTTCGCAAATGCGAACACAGAGACCTGTAAAACACGATTCTCAGTTCATTTCTTCACTTTTTACAAACCAAAAACACCCATTTGCGATTCTTCACGGATTCCTTCTTCATCAAAACAATTGTAAGTCTCTTTTTACTTAATTCTTTCAATTCCTAACTTCATTAAACATGTTTTTCAATAGAAATCAAAGGTTTTCATGGTAGAATTTCTTGTTTTTGTTAGAATATAGGGTTTTTCATAAATTGGGAAATTGGACCTCGAATTGAGGTCCGATTTTGAAACAAATCATATACATGAACTCGTGAAGGGATGGGTAACCGGATTTTGGTCCTAACCCCGAGTTCCGACCATGTGGGCCCGGGGTCAAAATTCACTATTCCGGGCAGAATGCTGTAAAAGTTGTAATTGGCCTTATGAATTAGTTCGTTGAGTAGTATTGATGATATTAAATCAATTGTGCATAGATACGATTGGATTGGAGCCAAATTTGAAAGAAAAAGACATTTCCACGGATTGAATTGTTCATAAACATTCGAGGTAAGTGTTTGTTCTATCCTAGCTTGAGGGAATAGGATTATGTGCTATGTGTTATGTGATCGAGTGCGGTGTATGGGCTGTGGTGACGAGCATCCATACATTGGCGTCTAGTATGACCGTGAGTCATTGATAATGCTTATTGTGAGACATAATTGCAGAGGAATTGTTGAACCTTTGACAGGTTGTAGAATTGTTATTGTTCTCCCTTGTCGGGACTTGTTGTGAAAATGATTATTGATTGCCCTTGATGGGACGGTTTATGAATTACTGTTTCTTTCTTTGCCCTTAACTGTGATTGTTATTTGGGTAAGGAAGAGAGATAATGCATGAAGGGTGATGCCGTGCCATACTTTTATTATTTATGCACGAAGTTTAATGTCGTGCCATGTTTTATTATTTATGCACGAAGGATCATGCTGTGCCCTGATATTGAACCATGTACAAAGGATCATGCCGTACTATGGATGTGAGGAAGAGTGATAAAAGCACGAAGGGTGATGCCATGTACTTTATTTGCTTATTTGGTGAGGATGAGGGTAAAAGCACGAAGGGTGATGCTGTGCAACTGTTTACTATTCCTTGACTTGATATTACTTGTGTTTCCATTTTACTTTATTTTTCCTTGTGAACTTATTAACTGTTGTTAATTGTTGAATTCTTTGAGATATTCCTTATTGGGTTATTACTTGGTTATTTCTTGTTATTCTGTGGTATACATATATATATTGAATTGCACAGGTTTATGTGGGTGTATGGTCCTAGGCTTGTCACTACTTCGCCGGGATAGGCCAGGCACTTACCAGCACATGGGGTCGGTTGTGCTGATACTACACTTCGTGCGTTTTTGCACAGGTCCAGGTTACGATCAGGAGCAGCAGCAGGTAAATCGATTGTGTGGGAGTTGATCACATTTGAGACCGAGGTAGCTTGCAGACGTCCGCAAGCCCGACGTCTCTCTCTTTATTTATGTTACTAGTTGTAGTCTCTTTGTTCCGAGACAAACGGAATTATGTTATATTTCTTTCAAACTCTTATGTGTAGTATTCAGTAGTAGTTCGTGAGTTGGTGACTCCACGTCTTGGGTAGAGGATTTCGGTATGATTTTCATCTTGTAATTAGTTATTTCTATTTCGATAAAGTATTCCGCATTTATTTAATTAAAATTGTGTTAAAAATAGGATAGTATGAATTCAGTGGCTTGCCTAGCTACCACGAGTAGGCGCCATCACGATCCCGATGTTGGGGGAAAATACGGGTCGTGACAAGTTGGTATCAGAGCTCTAGGTTACATAGGTCTCACCACTCACGAACAAGCTTAGTAGAGTTTGAGAGGTAGGTACGGAGACGTCTGTACTTGTCCTCCAGAGTCTATTGAGTTAGGAACTAACCGAATCATCAGAATCTGATTCCGAGCCCTCTAGCTAAATAGTCAACTCCGGGTTGACTTTCCTTACTCAAGTTTCCTTCACAAAGGCTATATGCCTCATTTCCAATCCCAATCACTCCTAACTCGCCCGATAGACTCTAACACTGATATAAAATCATAAAACATGTATTTACAAAATAACGGGGTGGTAATTCCCGTGACGACGGGCCGGGTCGTCACAGGCTTTATTTACCCCAGATCTCCGGGATGTTTTGGTCAGAATAGCGGGATTTATGGACAGCATTGCCAGAGCGGGTTTATTATCGGTTGCACCAGCCGCTTCTCAGGCTGGAGGAGGGGCCCAGACTCCTATTGCTCGTACTCCGGAGCCAGTAGTTCCTCAGCCTCAGGCACCAGTGGTTCAGCCAGCTGTGGCCACTCAGTCGAGTACCACGGCTCATGCCGGAGATGGAGCGGCCATGACTTCTGATTCCTTATGGAGACTTGATCGGTTCTCCAAGCTGTTTACCACTACTTTCAGTGGAGCCACATCAGAGGATCCTCAGGACTTCTTATTCAGTTGCCATGAGATTCTCAAGACTATGGGGATCGTGGAGTCAAATGGAGTTGACTTCTGTACATTCAAGCTTGCAGGATCCGCCAAGACTTGGTGGAGAGATTATTGCTTGACTCGACCATCAGGGTCCCCAGCTTTATCATGGGATCAGTTTGCGGAACTATTTATGGAGAAGTTTCTCCCTCCTACTCAGCGGGATGTACTTCGGAGGCAGTTTGAGCGCCTCCAGCAGGGCACTATGATGGTCACTCAGTATGAGACGAGATTTGTTGATTTGGCTCGTCATGCGGTGGTGATACTTCCCACAAAGCGGGAGAGGGTACGCAGGTTCATAGATGGGCTTAATCACCCAATTAGACTCCAGATGGCTATGGGAGTGGGAAGTGATATATCATTTCAGGAGGCAGCTAATGCAGCACGTAGAGTTGAGATGGCTCTTGCTCGGGGAGGTGGTTATTCTTCAGACAAGAGGCCTCGTCATTCAGGCAGGTTTAGTGGTTCTTCTTCTGGTGGCAGAGAATCTTTTGACAGAGGCCAGTCTTCCAGGCCTTTCCATTCCGCCCTTCAGGCTTCACAGGGTGGACCAGGTGATCGTGGTTTTCGTGGGCATTATTCAGACCAGCCTCCTATTAATGCTCAGCCTCTTTAGAGTGTTCGTGGAGGCCATTCAGGTCGTCAGGGCCAGCAGCCCTATCAGTCTAAGAGTTGCTACGGTTGTGGTGACCCAGGTCATTTTATCAGGTATTGCCCTCTAGCAGCGGGCAACTCTCAGCAGCGAGGTCCTCGTCCTATGATTCAGGCCCCAGCTGACCCTCAGCCTGCCCAGCCAGCCAGAGGCGGGGGTAGAGATTATAGAGGTAGAGGTCGAGACCGTATAGGTGGAGACCGTCCAGCCAGAGGTAGAGGTCAGCCAGGTTGATGGTCGTCCTAGAGACGCAACTCAGAGGGGAGGTGCGGATCCCCGATTCTATGCTTTACTAGCCAGGCCAGAGGCAGAGGCATCAGATGCCGTGATTACGGGTACTATTCTTGTGTGTGGCAGAGGTGCTTCAGTATTATTTGACCCTGGATCTACATATTCCTATGTGTCCTCCTACTTCGCACCATATTTGGCCGTGCCCGGCTATGCTCTGGATATTCCAGTTTATGTGGCTACACCAGTGGGTGACTCCATTGTAGTCGATCGGGTGCATCGTTCGTGCGTAGTTATATTTGGGGGTCTTGAGACCCGTATTGATCTGTTGCTTTTGGATGTGGTGGATTTTGATGTCATATTAGGGATGGACTGGTTGTCCCCATACCATGCTATTCTAGATTGTCATGCTAAGACTGTGACCTTAGCCTTGCCAGAATCACCCCGACTAGAGTGGAAAGGTACCTCAAGCCACTCCGTTCGCACTGTTATTTCCTATGTTAAGGCTCGACGTATGGTCGAGAAGGGTGTCTAGCTTATCTGGCTTATGTTCGTGATTCCAGCGCAGAAGTTCCTTCCATTGATTCAGTCCCTATTGCACGGGAGTTTCCTGAGGTTTTTCCTTCAGACCTGCCGGGCATGCCACCCGATAGGGATATTGATTTCTGTATTGATCTGGCACCGGGCACTCAACCCATCTCTATTCCACCCTATCGTATGGCCCCGCCGGAGCTAAAATAGTTGAAAGATCAGTTGCAAGACCTTCTTGAGAAAGGCTTTATCAGGCCCAGTGTTTCCCCCTGGGGAGCACCTGTACTATTTGTAAAGAAGAAAGATGGCTCGATGCGGATGTGTATTGATTACCGACAATTAAACAAAGTGACAATAAAGAATAAGTATCCACTGCCGAGGATTGCTGATTTGTTTGACCAGCTCCAGGGGGCGAGGGTATTCTCTAAGATAGACTGGAGGTCAGGCTACCATCAGCTGAAGATCAGGGCGTCTGACATTCCTAAGATAGCCTTTCGCTCTAGATATGGGCATTATGAGTTCTTGGTCATGTCCTTTGGGTTGACCAATGCCCCAGCAGCATTCATGGAGTTGATGAATCGGGTATTCAGGCCTTACTTAGATCTGTTCGTGATAGTCTTTATAGATGACATCCTGGTGTACTCCCGCAGCCGGGAAGAGCACGAGCAGCACCTCAGAGTGGTTCTTCAGACTCTGAAAGATAACCAGCTATATGCCAAATTTTCTAAATGTGAGTTCTGGCTGAGTTCGGTAGCATTTCTAGGTCACATTGTATCAGTGGAAGGTATTCAGGTAGACCCAAAGAAGATTGAGGCAGTCCAAAATTGGCCTCGACCAGCTTCAGTGGCTGAGATCCGGAGTTTCTTGGGGTTAGCAGGTTACTACCGTCGATTTGTAGAGGGGTTTTCTTCTATTGCAGCCCCGATGACCAGGTAAACCCAGAAGAGTGCCCACTTCCAGTGGTAAGATGAGTGTGAGGCGAGATTTCAGAAACTCAAGACAGCTTTGACTACAACACCAGTGCTGATACTACCTACGGGTGCAAGGCCTTATACAGTTTACTGTGACGCGTCCCGTACAGGGCTTGGAGTGGTATTGATGCACGATGGTAAGGTTATTGCGTATGCTTCGAGGCAGTTGAAAATACATGAGAATAATTATCTAGTTCATGATCTTGAGTTGGCAGCGGTGGTTCATGCCTTAAAGATCCGGAGGCATTATCTATATGGTGTGACATGTGAGGTGTACATTGATCAAAAAAGCCTACAGTACTTGATAAAGCAAAAGGAGTTGAATTTACGATAGTGGAGATGGATAGAGTTGCTGAAGGACTATGATGTTACTATCCTATATCACCCAGGTAAGGCCAATGTGGTGGCCGATGCTTTGACTAGAAAGTATGCCAGCATGGGTAGTCTTGCATACATTCCGGTCAGTCAGAGACCCTTAGCTCTAGATGTTCAGGCCTTAGCCAACCGGTTCGTGAGATTAGACATTTCTGAGCCTAGCAAGGTGTTAGCCTGCACGATCGCTCGTTTTTCTTTATTAGAGCGTATCCGTGAGAGGCAATTTGATGATCCTCATTTGCGTGAGTTGAGAGATACAGTACAGCGGGGAGGTGCCACACAGGTAAATCTAGATGATGATGGGGTATTGAAATTGCGGGGTCGAGTTTGTGTGCCCAATGTCGAAGGGATTTGAGAGTTAATCTTAGCAGAGGCCCACAGTTCGCGGAATTCTATTCACCCAGGCGCCGCGAAGATGTACCAGGACTTACGGCAGCACTATTGGTGGCGCAGAATGAAGAAAGATATCGTTGCGTATGTCGCTCGGTGTCTAAATTGTCGGCAGGTGAAATATGAGCACCAGAGACCTGGTGGTGTATTCCAGAGGATTGAAATTCCCGAGTGGAAATGGGAGCGGATCACTATGGACTTCGTTACTGGACTTCCTTTGACTCGGAGGAAATTTGATGCTATTTGGGTCATTGTTGATAGGCTGACCAAATCGGCACACTTTATTCCAGTATCTGTCTCCTACTCGTCGGAGAGGTTAGCGGAGGTTTACATTAGGGAGATTGTTCGTCTCCATGGAGTGCCAGTATCTATTATCTCTGATCGGGGTACGCAGTTTACCTCGCGGTTCCGGAGAGCGGTCCAGCAGGAGTTAGGCACCCAGGTTCAGTTGAGTACAGCATTTCATCCTCAGACGGATGGCCAGTCCGAAAGGACTATTCAGATTCTAGAGGACATGCTTCGAGCCTGTGTTATTGATTTCGGAGGCTCGTGGGACCGGTTTCTGCCATTAGCAGAGTTCGCCTACAATAACAGTTACCAATCTAGCATCCAGATGGCTCCGTATGAGGCGTTGTATGGTAGGCGATGTCGATCACCAGTTGGATGGTTTGAACCGGGAGAGGCTCGGTTGTTGGGTACGGACTTAGTTCAGGAGGCCTTGGATAAGGTCAAGACTATTCAGGAGAGATTGCGTTCAGCTCAGTCCAGACAGAAGACTTATGCGGATCATAAGGTTCGAGATGTAGATTTCATGGTTGGTGAACGAGTATTGCTCCGAGTGTCGCCTATGAAGGGCGTGATGAGGTTCGGGAAGAAGGGCAAGCTCAGCCCTAGGTATATTGGTCCATTTGAGATTCTAGACAGAGTGGGAGGGGCGGCTTACAGATTAGCTTTGCCGCCTAGCTTATCAGCCGTGCATCCAGTTTTTCACGTATCTATGCTTCGGAGATACCACGGCGATCCCACACATGTGTTAGACTTCAGTACTGTCCAATTGGACAATGATCTATCTTACGAGGAGGAGCCGGTGGCTATTCTAGACCGGCGGGTTCGACAGTTGAGGTCGAAGAGTTATCCTTCTGTGCGTGTTCAGTGGAGAGGTCAGCCTCCTGAGGCATCGACCTGGGAGTCCGAGTCTGATATGCGGAGCCGCTACCCACATTTGTTTCCTGACTCGGGTACTTCTTTCTTTTGTCCGTTCGAGGACGAACGGTTGTTTTAGAGGTGGAGATTGTGACGACCCAAAGGGTCATCACTTGTTTTATTAATCATTCCGAGCTTTTGAGGCCTTGAAAACCTCATTCCATGTTGCCTCGATTTACGTGCACAATCCGAGCATGTAGCCGGAAAGATTTTGTGATAGAAAATATGAATTCTATGAGAAATTTGGATAAAAATGATATTAATATTGATATGGTTGACTTCGGTCAATATTTTTGGTAAACGGATCCGGACCCGAGATTGGATGGTCCCGAGAGGTCCGTAGGAAAATATGGGACTTGGACATGCGTCCGGAGTCGAATTCTGAGGCCGAGAGCCCAAGTTATGAATTTTTCTATGAAATTTTTTTTGATGTAATTGTTAAAGGAAATGAATTAATTGACCTTGGTATCGGGCTCGTATTTTGGTTCCGACGCCCGGTACAAGTCTTAAATATTGTATATGTGATTTCTGTAAAGTTTGGTGACATTCGGATGTCGTTTGAGATGTTTTGGACCTTGAGTTCCAAGTTTGAAAGTTTTGAAAACCAAAAGTATAAAAATCATGAATTTGAGGCTTGATTTGATAAAAACGATGTGATATTAGCGATGTGATCGCACGAACAAGTTCATAATGTGTTTTTGATGTTGTGTACATGTTTGGTTTGGAGCCCGGGGAGCTCGGGTAAAGATTTGATAGGCCGTTGGATGAAATTCTGAATTTTTGCACTGCTGGTTTTTCACCCAGCTGTTGTCTTCGCAATTGCGAAGTATTTCTCGCAATTGCGAAGGTGGCAGGTCAAGGCAGGGTTCGCAAATGCGAAGGGTGCCCAGGATCGTTTGGGTTCGCAAATGCGAACCAAACCTCGCAATTGCGAGGCCTCCAGTGAAAAGGCATGCTTCGCAAATGCGAAGCATTCTTCGCAAATGCGAAGGTCCCTGGAGGCCAGCCTGGTTCGCAAATGCGAACAAATGTTCGCAAATGCGAAGCCCCAGATTTGCCTTGGCTTCGCAAATGCGAACAAAAGTTCGCAAATGCGAACTTCCCAGCCTTAGCTTATTTTTCAAACTCCAGAAATTGGTCGGGGTTCGCAATTGCGAACCCATGTTCGCAAATGCGAACACAGAGACCTGTAAAACACGATTTTCGGTTCATTTCTTCACTTTTTACAAACCAAAAACACCCATTTGCGATTCTTCACGGATTCCTTCTTCATCAAAACAATTGTAAGTCACTTTTTACTTAATTCTTTCAATTCCTAACTTCATTAAACATGTTTTTCAATAGAAATCAAAGGTTTTCATGGTACAATTTCTTGTTTTTGTTAGAATATAGGGTTTTTCATAAATTGGGAAATTTGACCTCGAATTGAGGTCCGATTTTGAAACAAATCATATACATGAACTCGTGAGGGGATGGGTAATCGGATTTTGGTCCTAACCCCGAGTTCCGACCATGTGGGCCCGGGGTCAAAATTCACTATTCCGGGCAGAATGTTGTAAAAGTTGTAATTGGCCTTATGAATTAGTTCGTTGAGTAGCGTTGATGATATTAATTCAATTGTGTATAGATACGATTGGATTGGAGCCAAATTTGAAAGAAAAAGACATTTCCACGGATTGAATTGTTCATAAACATTCGAGGTAAGTGTTTGTTCTATCCTAGCTTGAGGGAATAGGATTATGTGCTATGTGTTATGTGATCGAGTGCAGTGTATGGGCTGTGGTGACGAGCATCCATACACTGGCGTCTAGTATGACTGTGAGTCGTTGATAATGCTTATTGTGAGACATAATTGCAGAGGAATTGTTGAACCTTTGCCAGGTTATAGAATTGTTATTGTTCTCCCTTGTCGGGACTTGTTGTGAAAATGATTATTGATTGCCCTTGATGGGACGGTTTATGAATTACTGTTTCTTTCTTTGCCCTTAACTGTGATTGTTATTTGGGTGAGGAAGAGTGATAATGCACGAAGGGTGATGTCGTGCCATGCTTTTATTATTTATGCAGGATGGTTAATGCCGTGCCATGTTTTATTATTTATGCACGAAGGATCATGTCGTGCCCTGATATTGAACCATGTATGAAGGATCATGCCGTACTATGGATGTGAGGAAGAGTGATAAAAGCACGAAGGGTGATGCCGTGTACTTTATTTGCTTATTTGGTGAGGATGAGGGTAAAAGCACGAAGGGTGATGCCGTGCAACTGTTTGATATTCCTTGACTTGATATTACTTGTGTTTCCATTTTACTTTGTTTTTCCTTGGGAACTTATTAACTGTTGTTAATTGTTGAATTCTTTGAGATATTCCTTATTGGGTTATTACTTGGTTATTTCTTGTTATTCTGTGGTATACATATATATATTGAATTGCACAGGTTTATGTGGGTATCTGGTCCTAGGCTTGTCACTACTTCGCCGGGATAGGCCAGGCACTTACCAGCACATGGGGTCGGTTGTGCTGATACTACACTTCTGTGCGTTTTTGCACAGGTCCAGGTTACGATCAGGAGCAGCAGCAGTGAATCGATTGTGTGGGAGTTGATCACATTTGAGACCGAGGTAGCTTGCAGACGTCCGCAGGCCCGGCGTCTCTCTCTTGATTTATGTTACTAGCTGTAGTCTCTTTGTTCCGAGACAAACGGAATTATGTTATATTTCTTTCAAACTCTTATGTGTAGTATTCAGTAGTAGTTCGTGAGTTGGTGACTCCACGTCTTGGGTAGAGGATTTCAGTATGATTTTCATCTTGTAATTAGTTATTTCTATTTCGATAAAGTATTTCGCATTTATTTAATTAAAATTGTGTTAAAAACAGGATAGTATGAATTTAGTAGCTTGCCTAGCTACCACGAGTAGGCGCCATCACGATACCGATGTTGGGGGAAATCCGGGTCGTGACAGTAACTAAATGAACTGGAAGAATTCTGGTTCCATGCTTATGAGAGCGCGGCTGTGTACAAAGAGCGGATGAAGTTTGTCCACGACAAAAAGATCTTGAAGAGAGAGTTCAAGGCAGGTGATTTGATCTTGCTCTTTAACTCAAGGCTAAAAAAATTTCCGGGTAAACTAAAATCGAAATGGTCCGGCCCCTTTAAAATGGTAAATGTCTCCCCATATGGAGCGGTGGAACTAGAATCAACAGACGGGTCCCGGACATTCAAAGTAAATGGCCAACGCATCAAGCATTATTCGGGCATTGATGGTGAAAAACATTTGGTGGAACAGCTGGCTGCCTGGCTCTAAAAGATGGTCCTTGCCCGACTACTGAGTGAAATTGAAAGGGCATAATTCCCGTCGTGCCGCGACGTTAAATCAAGCGCTTCATGGGAGGCAACCCATAGGTGGTAACGTCCTTTTTCTCATTGTATATTGTATTTCTATTTTTTGTTTGTATTTACGACCTCTATGGAGTGCAGGAAGCCCTAAAGATCTCAGCACTTGGTGGAAAAATGCATGAAAAATGAAGGAATAGCAAAGTGTGAAAAATGCGGTAGAAATGCGGTCGCATAATGTGACGACCCAAAGGGTCATCACTTGTTTTATTAATCATTTCGAGCTTCTGAGGCCTTGAAAACCTCATTCTATGTTTCCTCGATTTACGTGCACGATCCGGACATGTAGCCGGAAAGATTTTGAGATAGAAAATATGAATTCTATAAGAAATTTGGAGAAAAATGATATTAATATTGATATGGTTGACTTCGGTCAACATTTTGGCAAATGGACCCGGACCGGAGATTGGATGGTCCCAAAAGGTCCGTAGGAAAATATGGGACGTGTACATGCGTCCGGAGTCGAATTCTGAGGCCTAGAGCCCAAGTTATGAATTTTTCTGTGAAATTATTTTTGATGTAATTATTAAAGGAAAATGAATTAATCGGCCTTGGTATCAGGCTCGTATTTTGGTTCCGACGCCCGGTACAAGTCTTAAATATTATATATGTGCTTTCTGCAAAGTTTGGTGACATTCGGATGTCGTTTGACATGTTTTGGACCTTGAGTTCCAAGTTTGAAAGTTTTGAAAACCAAAAGTATGAAAATCATGAACTTGAGGCTTGATTTGATGAAAACGATGTGATATTGGCGATGTGATCGCACGAACAAGTTTGTAATGAGTTTTTGATGTTGTGTACATGTTTGGTTTGGAGCCCGGGGGCTCGGTTAAAGATTTGATGGACCGTTGGATCAATTTCTGAATCTTTAACACTGCTGGTTTTCACCCAGCTGTTGGCTTCGCAATTGCGAAGACTTTCTCGCAATTGTGAGATGTCCCTAGGCTGGCCTTGGTTCGCAATTGCGAACCAAACTTTACAAATGCGAAGATGGCAGAGGAGTGAAAGAGTTCGCAAATGTGAACAACACCTCGCAAATGCGAGGCCTTCAGTAAAAGGCCTAACTTCGCAAATGCGACAAAAATGTCGCAAATGCGAAGGCCCTTGATCCAGCCTTGTTCGCAAATACGAACAAATGTTCGCAAATGCGAACTCCCCAGATTTGCCTTGCCTTCGCAAATGCGAGCAAAAGTTCGCAAATGCGAACTTCCCATCCTTAGCTTATTTTTCAAACTCCAGAAATTGGTCGGAGTTCGCAATTGCGAACCCATGTTCGCAAATGCGAACACAGAGACCTGTAAATCACGATTTCCAGCTTCATTTTTCACATTTCACAACCCAAAAACATCAATTGACGATTTTTCACGAACTCCCTCTTCTTCAAAGAAGTTGTAAGTCACTTTTTACTTAATTCTTTCAATTCCTAACATCATTAAACATGTTTTTCAATAGAAATCAAAGGTTTCATGGTACAGTTTCTTGTTTTTGGTAGAATATAGTGTTTTTCATGAATTGGGTAATTGGACCTCGAATTGACGTCCGATTTTGAAACAAATCATATACTTGAACTCGTGGGGGGATGGGTAACCGGATTTTGGTCCGAACTCCGAGTTCCGACCATGTGGGCCCGGGGTCGAAATTCACTATTCCGGGCAGAATGTTGTAAAAGTTGATATTGGCCTTATGAATTAGTTGTTGAGTAGTATTGATGATATTAAATCAATTGTGTATAGATACGATTGGATTGGAGCTGAATTTGAAAAGAAAAGGCATTTCCACGGATTGAATTGTTCGTTAACATTCGAGGTAAGTGTTTGTTCTATCCTAGCTTGAGGGAATAGGATTATGTGTTATGTGTTATGTGATCGAGTGCGGTGTATGGGCTGTGGTGACGAGAAACCATACTCTGGCATCTACCATGACCGTGAGTCGTTGTTAATACTTGTTGTGGGACATATTTGAATATAAATTATTGAACCCTTGCCGGGTTGTAGAAGTGTTATTGTTCTCCCTTGTCGAGACTTGTTGTGAAGATGATTGTTGATTTCCCTTGTTGGGACGGTTTATGATTTATTGTTTCATTCTTTCCCCTTAACTGTGATTGTTATTTGGGTGAGGAAGAGTGATAATGCACGAAGGGTGATGTCGTGCCTTGATTTATTATTTATGCACGAAGGTTAATGCCGTGCCTTGATTTATTATTTATGCACGAAGGTTAATGTCGTGCCTTGTTATTGATTATGCACGAAGGATCATGCCGTGCTTTGTTATTGAACCATGTACGAAGGATCATGCCGTACTATGGATGTGAGGATGAGAGTAAAAGCACGAAGGGTGATGTCGTGCACTTTATTTGCTTATTTGGTGAGGATGAGAGTAAAAGGACGAAGGGTGATGCCGTGCAACTACTTGCTATTCCTTGACTTGATATTACTTGTGTTTCCATTATACTTTGTTTTCCTTGTGAACTTATTAACTGTTGTTAATTGTTGAGTTTTTTTGAGAAATTCCTTATTGTGTTATTACTTGGATAATTCTTGTTATTTGTGGTAATATATATATTAAAGAATTGGGATCGTGTGGCGCGCCGATCACTTTTATGATAAGAAATGGGATCGTGTGGCACGCCGACCACAAAGTGATTTGAATCTTGGCATTGGCCATAGTTGCCGGTAGCCTATTGATACAATGGGATCGGGTGGTACGCCTACCACAAGATATAATTATTGATACAATGGGATCGGGTGGTACACCTACCACAAGATATAATTTATTGATACAGATGGGATCGGGTGGTACGCCTACCACAAGATATAATTTATTGATACAGTTGGGAGCGGGTGGTACGCCTACCACAAGATATAACTTACTGTTACAGTTGGGAGCGGGTGGTACGCCTACCACGAGATATGAAAAGAAAAATAAAGAATTGAGACATGAAAGTAAGATTTAATTCTGTTGACTAGATTACTCTGGATATTATGAGTTATTGGCTGTTATTGCAGAGCAGAGTATTTCTTTTGAGATATTCCTTATTGTGTTATTACTTGGTTATTTCTCGTTATTTTGTGGTATACATATATATGGAACTGCACAGGTTTATGTGGGTGTCTGGTCCTAGGCTTGTCACTACTTCGCCGGGATAGGCCGGGCACTTACCAACACATGGGGTCGGTTGTGCTGATACTGCACTTCTGTGCATTTTTGCATAGGTCCAGGTTTCGATCAGGAGCAGCAGCAGTAGATCTATTGTGGATATTGCGACTACTGAGACTTCGAGTTAGCCTTGCAGGCGTCCGTAGGACCCGTTGCTTCCTCTATCTATATTTTTCATTCTGTTATCTCATGTATTCGAGATAAACAGCTTATATTTCTTTCGGACGATTATGTGTATTATTCTTAGAAGTTCGTGAGTATTGTGACACCAGTCTTGGGTAGTATATCATGCTTGAGTTTTCTGTATCATATTTGATAAAATTGACTAAGTCTTCCGCTAAGTTTAATTATTCCGCTGTAATTATATGATTTTATTCAAAGTCTTAAGAAGAGAGTGGTATCTAATGAAAAATGTAAGTAATAGTTGGCTTGCCTAGCTTCCACTAGTAGGCGCCATCATGACTCCCGATGGTGGGAAATCCGGGTCGTTACAAGTTGGTATCAGAGCACTAGGTTGTACAGGTCTCACAACTCACGAACAACCTTAGTAGAGTCTGAGGGATCGGTACGGAGACGTCTGTATTTATCCTCCAGAGGCTACGGAGTTAGGAAAATATTCCCTTCATTCTTTCCTATCGTGCGAGTTTGTTCTTCAAATGTTAAGTTGAATTTCTACTCTTGTCTTCCCACGAACGGCGAAGGCATGTACTGCTTCTTCAGCCGACAATGGCACAGGCTGGTGATAGATCAACAATGCCTTCAGAAGTTTTACGGAGTTTCGGATAAGTTTCACCAAACTCTTCGCTATCTCCTTCAGTGGTGCATCTTTTGAGAACCCAAGGTAATTTATTGATTGTTGCTATGAGATATTGCAGAACGCGGGAATAGTTGAAGGTGAGAGGGTTGATTCTATTGTGTTTCAGGTAGCGAGTGAAGTAGTGGAAACATAATGTATTTACTAACCGGCTGTGATTTTAATGGACCTTGACGTCTGGTTGATTTATTTAAAGTTGTGAAGGATAATTATTGTGGACTATCGGATGTTGTGACTTTGACTTATAGCCAAAAGGGGGGAAAACCACTATTAGTGAATGGACCGAATGGCCATGTTTTATGTCAATTTTGGCTTGGAATGTATACATATGGTATGGAAAGGTCCCCCAAATAAATTATGCACGTTTGAGGCTTAGTACTCTGCAGGGGGTAAGAATCTGCCCAAAGAGTAATAAAGAGTATAAGAGCAAAAGAGGTAATTGGTCGTCAATGTTTATGACAAGCCTATGAATAGGGCAGACTGGCCATGCGACATTACCTACTCAATCCAATTTGTAGAAATGTTTGGAGGAGTTACCTCCCTAACACTTTGAAAGGTGTGGTATGTACGATCTGAACGATCATGTCAGGTTATTATGACAGTGTCCGAATATGTTGTCATGTCCAATAAGTTAACTGGGCCTCAAAGGAATTGTTGTGAATGTGGCAGATTGGAGAAATATAATTTATGAAGGCACTCAAGCTACGTGCCCCATTGCAGTCAATACTCAACTCACATGACCAGCTAGAGTTAGGGGTCAGGATGTTAGAGGCGGAGGTGAGACTCCTAGAGGTGGAGATCTAATTGTTGACATAATTTCTATGGTGTGATTGAAGTCACTTCACCAGATGATGTTATCACATGTACAATTCTGATTTGTTATAAAAAGGAACATTTTTCCTCAATTTGATTTGATCTTTGAAGAATTGAGGCAAGTCCTCTTAATATGCTCCGCATATGAGTGAGCTTCGTAATCATCAAATCTACATATGTGAATACTCACGTTGTGCTATTAAATGGAGATAATTATCTCTATTATTATGTATTGGTCACTAGGAATATTGATGAGGTCAAAAGTGACTTTATATTAATTATTACAATGGGAATGAATTCCTGAAATAACTATTTTTTTAAATGGTTAAATTGTATACCATGTCGGTATGAGGGTTCTTTTATGCCGAGACACTCTTTGACGGACAATAGTTGAAAAGAAGAAAGAAAGGAAATGAAAAACATTAGTGGAACAATGTGCAAATACTTGTGATTTAGAGTGGAGGATGAGATCCTTAAAATTTGTATAACGTGAAAATATTTGTTTTAAACTGAGCTGCAAGCTGCGGTGAATATTATATGAGGACAAGGTCCTGGTGGTGAAAAGTTTGTGTTTAAAATTTTCCCTTTTTGGAAATAAAAATCTAGTATAATATCCTAAATTTGAGCGATGCCTGTTAGGATTATTTGACAATCCTTGCACAGTTTCTATTCATATTTAGCCGTTTCCATTTTGTGACCGTTGAGTTCTAGACTTTGAGATGAGCACCGGGTAAGGATAAATATGACGCATTAATTCGAGAAAGTAATCATGAGGTTTCCATACCTCACTGTGAGTAAAGTGGGAATTTTGGAATAAGATATTTGATAACAAGGTTAATTGATAATGTTGTAATTTAAGAACAACTCTTTTGGCCAGACTTCAGAGTCAGGGATATGTGCATATGCATGAGGTGTTCGTGCCTTATTTAGACTTGTTCGTTGTAGTCTTCATTGTTCCCATATTGACCTACTCCTGCAGTCATGAGGAGCATGTGCAACATCTCAGAGTGACTTTGCAGACTCTAAAAGATAGCATATGCAAAATTTCGAAGTGTGAATTATGGCTAAGTTCAGTTGCATTCCTGGGTCATATTGTGATGGCAACAGGTATTTAGGTTGATCCGAAGAAGATTGAAGCAGTCAAGAACTGACCTAGACCGACATCAGCCACAGAGATTCGGAGTTTCTTGGGATTAGCCGGTTATTAGCGGTGATTCGTGGAGGGGTTTTCATCTATTGCAACCCCACTGACAAGATTGACACAGAAAGGTGTTCAATATTAATGGTCAGATGAATGTGAGGCGAGCTTTCAAAAGCTCAAGACAGCCTTGACCACAGCACCGATATTGATTGTACCCACAGGTATGGGACCTTATACTGTTTATTGTGATGCTTCCCATATTGGGCTTGGTGCAGTGTTAATGTAGGATGGCAAGGTTATTGCATATGCTTCGAGGCAGTTGAAGATTCATGAAAAGAACTATCTAGTGCATGATCTAGAATTGGCGGCGATTATTCACGCATTGAAGATCTGGAGGCATTATTTGTACGGGGTAGCATGTGAAGTATACACCGATCATAAGAGTCTTCAGTATTTGTTGAAGCAGAAAGAGTTGAATTTGAGGCAGAGAAGGTGGGTAGAATTGCTAAAAGATTATGATGTCACCATTTTATATCATCCGGGTAAAGCAAACATGGTGGCCGACGCTTTGAGTAGGAAATCAGCCAGTATGGGTAGCCTTGCTTATATTCCAGTCAATCAGAGACCACTTGCTTTGGATGTTCAGTCATTGGCCAACCGATTTGTGAGGTTGGATATTTCTGAGCCTAGTCGAGTACTAGCTTGCACGATCGCTCGCTCTTCATTATTGGATGCATATCCGCGATCAACAATATAATGATTCTTATTTATGTGACCTTAGAGATACGGTTCAGCGAGGAGGTGCTAAATATGTCACCCTAGATGCTGATGGGATTCTGAGGATGCAAAGGCGCATTTGTGTGCCAAATATTTATGAGCTTAGAGAATTGATTTTTATAGAAGCTCACAGTTCGCGGTATTCTATTCACCCAGGCGCAGCGAAAATGTATCAAGATTTGCGACAACATTATTGGTGGCGCAGAATGAACAAAAAAAAGATATTGTGGCATACCGCAATTTTGGAACTGTCAACATGGTAAATATGAGCACCATAGGCCCGGTGGTTTATTTCGGAGAATTGAACTTCCCGAATGGAAGTGGGAGTGGATCACTATGGACTTTGTTACTGGACTTCCGATGATTTGGAAGAAGTTTGATGCTGTTTGGGTGATGGTAGATAGACTGACCAAGTCAGCTCATTTTATTCCTATTGCCACTACATATTCATCCGAGAGGTTAGTTGGGATTTATATCAGGGAGTTCGTTCGCCTTCATGGTGTGCCTATCTCTATTATTTCAGATCGAGGTGCACAGTTTACCTCACATTTCTAGAAGGTGGTTCAACGAGAGTTGGGCATGCAAGTTCAGCTAAGTACAGCCATTCATCCCCAGACGGATGGTTAGTCCAAGAGGACTATTCAGATACTGGAAGATATGCTTCGGGCGTGTGTTAATGATTTTGGAGGTTCATGGGATCAATTCCTGCCTTTGGCAGAGTTTGCTTATAATAATGGTTATCAATCGAGCATCCAGATGGCTCCTTATGAAGCGTTTTATGGTAGGCGGTGTCGTTCTCCGGTTGGATGGTTCGAACCGGGAGAAACTCGGTTATTCGGTACAGATTTATTTCAGGAGGCCTTAGATAAGGTCAAGATTATTCAAGATAGGCTTCGCACAGCTCAGTCTAGACAAAAGAGCTATGCAGATCGCAAGGTTCGAGAGATAACTCTCATGATTGGGGATCGAGTATTGCTCCGAGTGTCGCCTATGAAGGGCGTGATGAGATTTGGAACGAAGGGCAAACTTAGCCCTAGGTTTGTTGGCCCATTCGAGATACTTGATCGTGTGGGAGATGTGGCATATAAACTTGCCTTGCCACCTAGCTTATCAGTTGTGCATCCAGTGTTTCATGTGTCCATGCTTTGAAAATATCACGGCAATCCATCGCACGTGTTAGATTTTAGCACTGTCCAATTGGACAAAGATCTATCCTATGAGGAGGAGCCGGTAGCTATTCTAGATCGGCAAGTTCGATAGTTGAGGTCGAAGAGTTTTCCTTCTGTGCGAGTTCAGTGGATGGGTCAGCCTCCTGAGGCATCGACCTGGGAGTCCGAGTCTAACATGCGGAGCCAATATCCTCATCTATTCCGTGACTCAGGTACTTCTTTCTTTTGTCCGTTCGAGGACGAACGCTTGTTTTAGAGGTGGAGAATGTGACGACCCAAAGGGTCATCACTTGTTTTATTAATCATTTCGAGCTTCTAAGGCCTTGAAAACCTCATTCTATGTTGCCTCGATTTACGTGCACGATCCGGACATGTAGCCGGAAAGATTTTGTGATAGAAAATGTGAATTCTATGAGAAATTTGGAGAAAAATGATATTAATATTGATATGGTTGATTTCGGTCAACATTTTTGGTAAACGGACCCGGACCCGAGATTGGATGGTCCCGAAAGGTCCGTAGGAAAATATGGGACTTGGACATGCATCCGGAGTCGAATTCCGAGGCCTAGAGCCCAAGTTATGAATTTTTCTGTGAAATTGTTTTTGATGTAATTGTTAAAGGAAAATGAATTAATTGACCTTGGTATCGGGCTCGTATTTTGGTTCCGACGCCCGGTACAAGTCTTAAATATTATATATGTGCTTTCTGCAAAGTTTGGTGACATTCGGATGTCGTTTGACATGTTTTGGACCTTGAGTTCCAAATTTGAAAGTTTTGAAAACCAACAGTATGAAAATCCTGAACTTGAGGCTTGATTTGATGAAAACGGTGTGATATTGGCGATGTGATCGCACGAACAAGTTTGTAATGAGTTTTTGATGTTGTGTACATGTTTGGTTTGGAGCCCGGGGGGCTCGGGTAAAGATTTGATGGACCGTTGGATCAATTTCTGAATTTTTAACACTGCTGGTTTTCACCAAGCTGTTGGCTTCGCAATTGCGAAGACTTTCTCGCAATTGCGAGATGTCCCTAGGCTGGCCTTGGTTCGCAATTGCGAACCAAACTTCGCAAATGCGAAGATGGCAGGGGAGTGAAAGGGTTCGCAAATGCGAACAACACCTCGCAAATGCGAGGCCTTCAGTAAAAGGCCTAACTTCGCAAATGCGACAAAAATGTCACAAATGCGAAGGCCCTTGATCCAGCCTTGTTCGCAGATGCAAACTCCCCAGATTTGCCTTGGCTTCGCAAATGCAAACAAAAGTTTGCAAATGCGAACTTCCCATCCTTAGCTTATTTTTCAAACTCCAGAAATTGGTCGGGGTTCGCAATTGCGAACCCATGTTCGCAAATGCGAACACAGAGACCTGTAAATCACGATTTCCAGCTTCATTTTTCACGTTTCACAACCCAAAAACATCAATTGGCGATTTTTCACGAACTCCCTCTTCTTCAAAGCAGTTGTAAGTCACTTTTTACTTAATTCTTTCAATTCCTAACATCATTAAACATGTTTTTCAATAGAAATCAAAGGTTTCATGGTACAAATTCTTGTTTTTGGTAGAATATAGGGTTTTTCATGAATTGGGTAATTGGACCTCGAATTGAGGTTCGATTTTGAAACAAATCATTTACTTGAACTCGTGGGGGGATGGGTAACTGGATTTTGGTCCGAACTCCGAGTTCTGACCATGTGGGCCCGGGGTCGAAATTCACTATTCCGAACAGAATGTTGTAAAAGTTGAAATTGGCCTTATGAATTAGTTGTTGAGTAGTATTGATGATATTAAATCAATTGTGTATAGATACGATTGGATTGGAGCCGAATTTGAAAAGAAAAGGCATTTCCATGGATTGAATTGTTCGTTAACATTCGAGGTAAGTGTTTGTTCTATCCTAGCTTAAGGGAATAGGATTATGTGTTATGTGTTATGTGATCGAGTGCGGTGTATGGGCTGTGGTGACGAGCATCCATACTCTGGCATCTACCATGACCGTGAGTCGTTGTTAATACTTGTTGTGGGACATATTTGAATATAAATTGTTGAACCCTTGCCGGGTTGTAGAAGTGTTATTGTTCTCCCTTGTCGAGACTTGTTGTGAAGATGATTGTTGATTTCCCTTGTTGGGACGGTTTATGATTTATTGTTTCATTCTTTTCCCTTAACTGTGATTGTTATTTGGGTGAGGAAGAGTGATAATGCACGAAGGGTGATGTCGTGCCTTGATTTATTATTTATGCACGAAGGTTAATGTCGTGCCTTGATTTATTATTTATGCACGAAGGGTTAATGTCGTGCCTTGTTATTGATTATGCACGAAGGTTAATGTCGTGCCATGTTATATTGATTATGCACGAAGGATCATGCCGTGCCTTGTTATTGAACCATGTACGAAGGATCATGCCGTACTATGGATGTAAGGATGAGAGTAAAAGCACGAAACGGTGATGCCGTGCACTTTATTTGCTTATTTGGTGAGGATGAGAGTAAAAGCACGAAGGGTGATGCCGTGCAACTACTTGCTATTCCTTGACTTGATATTACTTGTGTTTCCATTATACTTTGTTTTCCTTGTGAACTTATTAACTGATGTTAATTGTTGAGTTCTTTTAAGATATTCCTTATTGTGTTATTACTTGGTTAATTCTTGTTATTTGTGGTAATATATATATTAAAGAATTGGGATCGTGTGGCGCACCAACCACTTTTATGATAAGAAATGGGATCGTGTGGCACGCCGACCACAAAGTGATTTGAATCTTGGCATTGGCCATAGTTGCCGGTAGCCTATTGATACAATGGGATCGGGTGGTACGCCTACCACAAGATATAATTATTGATACAAAGGGATCGGGTGGTACGCCTACCACAAGATATAATTTATTGATACAGTTGGGAGCGGGTGGTACGCCTACCACAAGATATAATTTATTGATACAGTTGGGAGCGGGTGGTACGCCTACCACGAGATATGAAAAGAAAAATAAAGAATTGAGACATGAAAGTAAGATTTAATATTGTTGACTAGATTACTCTGGATATTATGAGTTATTGGCTGTTATTGCAGAGCAAAGTATTTCCTTATAAATGTTTATGTACATATATATATATATATTGCAACTGCACAGGTTTATGTGGGTGTCCGGTCCTAGGCTTGTCACTACTTCGCCGGGATAGGCCAGGCACTTACCAGCACATGGGGTCGGTTATGGGGTCGGTTGTGCTGATACTACACTCTGCGCTCTTTTTGCGCAGATACAGGTTACGGACAGGAGCAGCGGCAATAGCACGATTGTGGATATTCCGACTACTGAGACTTCGAGGTAGCCTTGCAGGCGTCCGCAGGACCCGTTGTCTCCTCTAACTATGTATTTCATTCTGTTATCTCATGTATTCGAGATAAACGACTTAATTTCTTTCAGACGATTATGTGTATTATTCTTAGAAGTTCGTGAGTATTGTGACACCAGTCTTGGGTAGTGTATCATGTTTGGGTTTTCCGTATCATATTTGATAAAATTGACTAAGTCTTCCGCTAAGTTTAATTATTTCGCTGTAATTATATGATTTTATTCAAAGTCTTAAGAAGAGAGTGGTAACTAATGAAAAATGTAAGTAATAGTTGGCTTGCCTAGCTTCCACTAGTAGGCGCCATCATGACTCCCGATGGTGGGAATTCCGGGTCATGACACAGAATACATCTGCGATCCGCAGATTCACTGTAGATCGTAACAGAAGAGTCCTAAAAAGGGCAGCTGGAATGCGGTGATCACGTGTGTTATGCGGTCCGTAGGTTCATTCTGCGACCGTAGAATTTGTCGTATTTTGGCTTCCTTAGTTTCTTTCGCGTGCCACTTCGCAAAGCACATGTGCAATCGCATAATGTGCTATGTGATGCTTGGTCCACCACAGATAGCACCGTATTTTTTACCAGGTACGTATCCTACAATTTTGAAAAGAACAAAACGGAGGAAAACATAAAATAAAAAATAAAAAAAAGAGTGCATTAGAAACAAAAAAAAAAGGAAAAGGGCAAGGACGACGGATCAAACCCAGGCAAAGAACGATCACAAAGATAAATTGCTGACATTTTCTTGCACAAAATCTGGTATGCGAAACTCACCCTCTCTTTTCCTTTAAGATTTCTTATTTTTTATTTTTTTAGGTGTGTAACGGTTGGTCTAATTTGGGTGGTGTATCGATTCTGGGTTGAAAATGTTACATTTTGGGCTAAGCATGATATGGGGACTATGATTGAACAAAAACAGGGTAGCCGTTGTTAGAAATTAGGGTTTATCGCTGAGCACGACGTGTTTTGTGGTCCGCATGTCTGATTTGCGGACCGCATTTTGGTCGCAGACTTAACCCTAGGTCATTTGGAGTAGATGATGTATGCGGTCATTATGCGATCGCAGACTTGTTATGCTGACCGCAGAATGACCGTATATCACCTCCTTCAATGTGTGAGACTATTTGTAAAAAATGAGGTAACGAATGCGATCGCAGAATTAATCTGCGGTCCCCATATCGTTCGTAGATGGTAACAGAACACCTGCAAAATTTGAATTTTCATGTGTTCATTCTGCGATGACTATGCGGTTCGCATACTGGTTATGCGATCGTATATGTGCATCGCAGATTGGTCAGCTTGTAAGATACGTAATTCTGCGGCAACGAATGCGATCGATGAATTGATCTGCGGTCTGCATATCATTCGCAGATTGTAACAGAACATCTGCCAGATTTGAATTTTCGTGTGTTCATTCTGCGATGACTCTGCAGTTTGTATACTGGTTATGCGATCGCATATGTGCATTGCAGAATGGTCAGCTTGTAAGATACGTAATTCTGTAGTGAGTATATGGTCCGCAGATCAGTTCTACGACCGTAGAATGGATCGCAGAATCACTTATTTTGTGTAAACTCTATAATTCACCTTCCAATGTCTTGACATGGTATTCTATCCTTTTGCAGATATGGCTCCCCTACAAAAATGACTAGCAAGAGAGCCTCCTCACGCGAAGAGACAAAAAGTTGAACATGTACAACCACCACCTTCCCAACCTGAGGAGGAAGACCTTCGCCCGGAAGTTGATATACATGCGGAGGCTAGGAGAAAGCAATAGGCTGAAGGGGCTAAATACCTTCTCCGCTGGGGAGTTGAGGGATCAAGAGAAAAGTATAAAGCTGGGCTCGACCGCAGAACCATGCTACCTGAGAAACAATTGAGCTTAAATGGTCTAGCAGAGAAGTACCCGCACATTCTCTCTAACATCAAGCAGAGGAAATGACTAGCTTTCACTGAACTCTTGCTGCATACAATGAGTCAATGGTGCACGAGTTCTATGCATCCTACGGGGCATCTAGAGCTAAACTCCACAAACGTCAACGGATGTATCTTGAGAAGGTAGAAGTTCGGGGCGTTACAGTCAAATGCAGTGCCAAAGCCATAAACAGAATACTTGTCCCAGACTGGGAACACGACACAACAACTGAGGAGTATAATGCCAAGTTAGCAAACAAAGAGGGTGAGCGAGGCTGGATTGCCTCCGCCATTGTTAGCGGGACTCCTGCTTGGATACAACCGGGGTGCAAAATATATAAGGAAAACTTCTCAAGGGAGGGACGATACTGGCTTGCATTCCTTGCATCCATATTGATTCCTACACAGAATGAAACAGAGATTGCTATCGAGAAGGCTATCCTGGTAGCTTGCATAATACACGGCATAAAGATCAACGTCGGCTCCATAATATTTCAAAAAATGGGTAAGTGGGCAATGCAAAATGCTACATCTCTTCCCCTCCCAGCATTGATCACTACACTGTGCCAAGCTGCCAATGTCCCAGTGGATATCAGGAGGAATAAAATGGTTATGGAGGCAGGCGTCATTGATATCAACCATCTTGGTGACGCGGTGGTGCCTCCAGTGGTTGTAATACAGGAGGACTTTCCTTCACCCCAGCCCTCCAATGCTCCGCAGACCGATGCTATAGATGACTCTGTCCCACAGGCTGTCCCTATTGTTACTTCTACTTCAGCTCGACCCACTACTGTTCAGGCCTCACCTGCTGCTCCGGCAATCTCGAAGCTAGGAATATTGGCCCAACATGCTAATGCAAAGGTTGACCAACTTCTGAAGAACTTGCCTAATTTAATCAAGCAAGCTCTCACTCTGATGCAAGCAGCCGTGACGGACATTCAACAAAAACAATTATTGTATGCGTAACGGCTAGCAGGCATTGAGTTGTGGGTAGAGAAACTGGAAAGAGGTGAGGTGAGTGACCTGAATGACCTCAAGAAGGAGGCTGCTTCTATGAAGGTCAAATTCCAGAAGATGCAAAATTTGGAGTTCGATCTTTCATCCCTCCTTCCCCCAGAAGGTGATCAAGGCACAGGCCTAGCTCCGGACTTGGGGTTTGACTTCACAAACCTAATGATGGATGTCACACCTCCTTTTTACGCTTACCCGCAAGGGCACGAGGGAGTTTTTCCAATTAAAGGACAATCGAAACGGGATCAATTCATTTAATTCAGAGTCGCCACTTGGAAGAATGATGGTGTCCCAAGTCACCGGTTTAATCCCGAACCGAGGAAATTTATGACTCTGTAATATAGTCTGCGAAACTAGAAACCTGGATAAGGAATTCTGTTAACCCGGGAGAAGGTGTTAGGCACTCTCGGATTCCGTGGTTTTAACACGGTCGCTCAACTGCAATTTTTTGTTTCTATCTGATTTCTTTATATATTTTATCTTTGTGTGCTCTTATATTCCGCTTTAATTTTTAGAAGAATTGCGACGTCACGAAAACACATTTCGAGCCACACCGCAACCAGTACGCCTGCGACTTTAATGTATTTCAGTTCCGCCGGGAGTAAGATTTGGGTCACATAAATGCACACCCGTATTTAGGAAAGTAATTTCATTTCAAATCGTGCCTAAAGAGTCTATCGTCTGTTTAACATTGGGAAAGGACCGTAAAATGCACTAAACGGTCCTTCCAAGTCTAAGTTTTCATGACAATTATTCGAGGGCCCCGTGTGTTTTTGTTCTCTAACGAGGTTCATCTCATTGTTTATTAAAGGCTGTATTACGATTTTTTAAGAATGGCCTCTAAAGGCCTTAATTGTTTGTTATTTTGCTTCAATTTGTATGTCACTAAGAGACTTTTTAATGTTTAAGCCTATTAGTGACGTACTGAGACCCGTAGGACTGAATAATTTAAATTCCACCTGGTCAATGTTTTAAGTGAAGATGTTCTGCCACATTGCCGTTTTAACTGATTCGAACTCCAAGTCAGTATTTTAAAAGGGTAGTTCATTATTGAGATACAAGTCTGTTTGAGTAATCCAACTGATTTATATTCTGAAGTTCATTAATCCTTATTTAGGGCATCATTCCTATGGTTATCGTATCATACAGAACTAATTGACAAATGTATATTAACAATTATTGAGAACAATTGATGATTACTGTTCAAACCTATTCCCTGCTTAACACTTTGAAACATATTGAAACAAAATGCCAACTATATCTATATACCAAACGGCATTATGAAACAGCCATAACCAATTTACATGCTTCAACTTCTTTTTACTAAAACATTATTAAAATAAACTATAGCCTTCCATTTCTATCTAATATATACAATTATTTGTAATCTAGTACTTAATAGTCCTCATTATACAGTTTTAAAATGGATCTTAAACAGCATATTGAAACGGCTAAGAAGGTGTTTGGATGCCTTATTTTTTACAAAAAAACATTAAGGAAATGACAGAAAAAAATAAAGTCTTCAGTATAACAACTCCAACAGCATTCATTGCATTCCCATGAGCTTGAAACTTACAAGAATATGTACCTGGAATTGGAATTGATGAGAAAGAGAAAAATTAGCAGTAGCAATGCAGCAGCAATACAACAACAGTAACACCAGGACCAACAACAATAGAAGCAGTAACAGAAGAAAAGCAGTAGCCAAAGTACAGCAACAAGCAGCAACCAGACACAACCAACAGCAAACCAGTAACAAAACCTCGACCAACAGAAACGATCAAACCAGAAATAAATGCAAAAGATCCGTGTGAACTTCAAATAACAATCCAATGAAACAGTAGTTATTTTCAATCTCTCTATCACTGTATTTCCCAGAACACTTCTCCAAAATGCTCTCTATCACTGTCTAAGATTTCTATCTGTATCCCTCTGTATGTATGAATGTCTATATGTTTCAGAATTATTTCTCTCCAAAATCCAGTCCCCTCTAATCTCCCTATCACTTCATACTTATAGTTAAACCCTCCCCACCCTGGATGGCCAGAAAACTCCACTAAAACTCTTGCCCATCCCTACTTCTATCCAAACCCTATTGCTCCCTGAACTCCCACTATCCATTGTCCATGTATGGGTCTTATTAATTAAACAATAGCCTCTGTCCAGACATGGCTAAGTGCCCTGCTGTGACAGCAGGTTCCACTGCTCAACTTCATGTGCAGGGCATTAAAATATTCTAAAATGCTAACCTTTAGTTTCCTAATCAGCTAATTCAAATCCTAATTTCAGAATCACAACACCTCTAGACTTTTGATCCAACAATGGTTCAAGGCTTAACATGCAAGTGCGAGTTTACTGCCTCATTGTTCTACCCATATTACTAACTGATGAGGCTTCAAAGACAATCAGTTATCAACTTACAACACACATAATTGACAGTACATTAACAAGATCAGACCAAACATACACGCGATTAAAATTATACTAATAGGAGTGGGGAATTAGCTATTCAACCATTTTAACTAAGCTAAACACACACTGTAATCGCGACAAAACAATGAGTCGAAGTATACAAGGAAACATGATTTGACCAAATAAAAGGTCTGGAGATGGGAAGGAGAAAAGAGAAAGAAAATGCTAGGAAATTGAACACAAAGTAGGCAAAAAATTATCACAAAATCGACGCGGGGTAGAAGAGAAAAAAAAAAGATATACCTCTAAAATCAGCGGTGGCTCAGGACCGACCTTGAACTCAAACTTTGAAGCCACATGGGCCTTAATCGGGGTGTTCTCGGTTGAGAACACCTGGATTAAGATCCGTGAGACCTCAAATCTCCCCTCAATTTCCACCCCCTTTAAAATTAGGGTTCATGCGACCGTTTTTTGGGGCTTTAACATTTCTGGCCAGTTTCGAGCCGGGCTAAAGGTGGTAGGTGTATAAAGGGGGTGTGAGGAGTCACTGGTGTGAATTTGGGGTGGTTTGGCGTGGTTTGGGTTTTAACTCGAATCTTCGATCGAAGATTCGAGACGTTTGGGGATGATTCGAGGTTAACGGGCCGCGGATTCGTGTAGAGGAGGTTCAGGGGGAGCTATGGTGTTGATTGGGTGGCCATTGGCCTACTTCCGCCGGCGGAGACGATTTTCGGCCGGCGGAGTGCGGTGGGGGAAGGCGGGGCTCGGCTTGTCTCTGAGAGAGATGATGGAGGAGGGGTCTATCTAAGGGGGGGCTGGGTATGAGATGAGCTTTATATATGAAATAGGAGATTAAATCCTGATCGTTGGATCATTTACGATCAACGACCAGGATCTCCTCACTTAAACTAAACGATGTCGTGTAGTGTCATTTTAAGACCGGATCGGTCTTTGGAGAGAAACGAGTCGGGTATAATGGAGTGATTGGGGCCGTTGGATCCATTGAATTGAACGGCTCGGATTTGAGACGCCTAATACGGCGTCGTTTGGTTCAAGTGGGGCTGGACCGGGGGAGACAATGTCGGGCCTGGTGTTTTTGGCTGAACTGGAGATGGCCCAAATCTGGCCATCTCTTTTCTTTATCTCTATTTCCTATTTATTAATTCTTAATTAAAACAAAAACTCTAATAAAAATCAAATTAGTTTATAAGAGTCCTAATTAGGTTCTTATTATAGTTAAATTAAACTAAAATCACACAATTGGGACATTAAACGCTAAAAATAGAAAAATACATATTTTTGTGATTTTTCTATTTTTGTCAAACAAACTTGATTACTTTCAATTGTAAATTGACACCTAAGAGTGCAAACGCAATATATTTTTTTGTATTTTTCTTAATTTAAGCAATCAAACATGTGCACACGAAGAATACAAATAATAAGAAAATTAACACAAAAATCCACAGATATTACGACGATACAAAAACAATTTTATTTTGAATTTTTGGGAGTAAGTCTTACGTAGGGCAAAAATCACGTGCTCAGAATGGATACTGTGGTTCCTCCTCCGGTTGCCCCTCATACCCCAGCTTCTACTAGTCCTGTTGACATAGCCTTTGATGAGGAGACTAGTGGGTCAGACAAATCGGCGGATGAGGAAGAGGATGAAGAAGACAGCTCAGATTTTTCCAGTGATGAGACCCCTCAAGTTGAAGACAAGGGGAAGGCGATCGCTTATGAGGTTGACGATGCCTCTGCTGATGAGGAAGAGAGGACACTGGTGAAGATCGCCCTGGAGAGATCTTTGGTCAATAGAGGAGGACCTACAGCAGTCCCATCTACAGAGGGTGCCTCTAGTATCTCTCACGTGCCAGCCGATGATAGTGTCCCTCTCGCACCAGTCCCAGCTGTACAGCTAGTTCCCTCGCCCACCATGGAGCATCCACCAGGACAGTAGATCACACTCCCGAGGGAGCCAGAGCCAGTCCCCACAGCCATATCAGAGGGTGATCCCTCCCCAGCTCAGCCAACTACCGACTCCCATAGAACTTAGTGTGCCTCAGGGAGCTTCCCCTAAAACTCTATTTTTTTTATGCATTGAGGTCAATGCATCTTTTTTAGTTGGGGGTGGGCAAGGTAGAATTGTATTATTTTTTCTGTATATAGATAGAAACTCATGCTTATGCGTATCATGCCTTTGTGAACATTAAAATGATGTTGGTGTATATGAATGATATCATGATGCTGTTTTCAATTTATGTTGCTGAGTTTATGTCTGTTTATAGCAGTTATGAATCAAATCCCCTTGGTTTTTCTTCTTCTGGTTCTTTTCCAAGGTGTAATAGTAAAATCAGAATCTTAGGTATAAACAATTATGACCAAGTTTAGTGTAGTTGCCTAGTATCGAGGTATATAGCGCACATCCTCCTATCGTCATTCTGTTCGACTTTTCTCAATGATAGATAGATTGACGACTGTCTTAAGGGAACTTGTCTCTAGGGATGGCAAACGGTGCGGGGTAGGGCAGTTGCGGGGCACACCCGCGCACACCAGCGAAGACTCCAACCCGCCCCGCACCGCCCCGCCCCGCAAAATAAATTTTTCTAATTTTAACCGCCCCGCCCCGCGAAAAACCGCACCGCCCCGCCCTGCGAAAAGCCGCCCCGCCCCGCCCCGCCCCGCATATATATCTTTTTAATTTTTTTAATCCGATTTAGTAAACCAAGTAAACCATGAAAATGGCCTCTTGCAGAGATAAAGGGTAAGGCCGCATATGACAGACCTTTGTGATTCGCGGGTTATATGTCACTTTGATATGATAGTGTAAAAAAACTGTACGATGATAATATATAGAAGTTAAAATTTTGAAGCAACATTATGAGTCAATCTGCCTTTCATGCCAACAAATTTTTAAGAATTACAATTTCCTCAAAATGCATCACTCAATTGTTTTGTCCGTAGTCTTTGAAAATCTGATGGTACATTATTGCATTGGCATTTTGTCTATTTCGGAACGTGATTCCTTCATTCCTAAAGCATTGCACTAAAAAATTACATTGTGTGTTTGAATCTTTTTTTCAAGTAAATGTATTAAAAATATATAATACTCTCATCTTTTTTTAGAGTAGAAAAGAACAAATATTTTAATAGGTTAGTTCCCCAATTTTTGGGAAAGTAATATGTTGTAGATTACAAGAGAAGGAATTGAGTGAAACATCTGTGTCTTTAGGCAATTGGTTCTATGAAAATTCAATAACATGGCTTAAGTGATTGTGATGACAACCATTAACTATATTGAGCTTTCAATTTTCTTCCATTTTTGCCCAAATCATAGAGATAGAAATTACCTCAAATCAACTTATTGTCCGCACTATATATAGCTCAATAGGGGTCTCAAGTTTTTGTTATTAACAGTCACCAGATTTCTAAGAGGGAGCAAGAGATATTGTTACATTTGCAGTCTGAAAAGAAAGAGCCGCAACCCGCGACTCGCACCGCCCCGCGTTAATTTTTTTTTAGAAAAATTATGCCCCGCCCTGCCCCGCACCGCAAACAGTGTAACCCGCCTCGCCCCGCGAATGCTAAAAAACTGCCCCGCCCCGCCCCGCCCCACACCGTTTGCCATTCCTACTTGTCTCTATGATCAATTCTGTGAATCTGAGGATCGCTCTCTGATTCTATGGCAACTCATAATTACAATTGTGATTGTGATTAAAGCCTTGAGTTGCAAAATGGTTGCTCTAAAGTGCCAAATAAGGTGAATGAAGCAGTTCATATACAATGTGAGTGTGAGCTTCCTGTTGCATATAATTCTTCTGTTACTTCTGTCATCGAGAACTTGCCCAGTTAGTTTTTCATGCTAATGGCACTATGTTCGGTTGGAGGAATGATCTTAGGCATTCTTTGCTTTGAGTTGTCAAACCTCCTTTAGCCTTTCAAGCCTACCTTTGCACAACTAATACCACTAGCTTCCAATTTGAGCCTTTAAACCTTTTCTTCGCCAACTCATTACTAACCTTTCCCCATTTGAAGAATAATCCCCTCTTTTGAACCCGTCCTTCTCTGAACATTGAGAATAAGAGTAAAATTCTAAGTTGGGGGTAAGGTCAAAGTGGAATATCGTTAAGGTAATAGGTAAATTGAGGGCAACATGTTTCGTTTGTGAAATTGTTCAAGCTTAAAGCAATATTATGGGGATTTAAAAAGGAGTGAAAAAGAGTGGTAAAAATGTGATTAGTGTTCAAAGATGGTGAAGTTACTTGTACCCAAATATTGATCTAACCCATCCCTGAACCTACATTACAAGCCAAAAATCCCTTATGAGACTTTCAAACCGAACGTTCGTGAATAAGCTGTGAATTAAAATAAGGGCAAGCCTATGGTATGACATGTTGTAGCACTTGAAGTTCATTCTGAGAGTGAGTGTGTTTGTCAATGTTCCCTCTTTTTCGTCATTGTAAATGTTTTGGTTCTGGGATTTCCTTTCTAGTGAGGGTATATGAACTGTGGAGTTGAACTGAACTTGAGTTTTTTCTAAGTCAAATGAAATTGCACTCAGCTGAGAGTAACATCTTATCATAGTGTTGAGCCTCAGAATTCACATGATTGATTAGTTTTCTCCGTACATATTCTTAATCTAAGAAGGACAAAGCAATTGTAAATACATATTTGATGAACTAGAAGTAAACATCATCCAGAGTTACTATTATTATTCGTGAATAGAGTTTAGATTAGGCTAAATAAGTTGGCTTGCTTGAGGACAAGCAAGAGCTTAAGTTAGATGTTCATGTGCCGGAGAATTTCGGCATATTTCAACACTAATTGCTTGGATTCTAGCTTGTTTTAATGCAATTATAACTAATACTTATTTAGATTTGTGTACTCTTACAGTGTGAAAGGAATGGAGGACCAAGGATATGAAAATATGAGCAAAAAGAGAGGAAAAGAGCAAAATAGTGCTCAAAGGCAAATCTGCGGTGGATCTGCGGTCGCATATCACACATGCGGACCGCAGAATGGATCTCCAAATCGCAAAGCATTACAGAGTCTCTAGCTAAAATCGATGACAAGAATGCGGTACAATCTGCGATCACAAAACAGATATGCAGACCGTAGATGTACCGCAGATTGAACAAGAAGAAAATCAGTGTCAGAATGCGATGCAAATCTGCGATCGCATAACTCAAATACGGACCGCGGAATGGAACTGCGATGAAGAACTGGACACCAGGGTTTGCGATCCGCGATGGAATTGCTGAAGAATGCAGACTGCAGAACTGTTCTGCGACAGATCTGCGGTCGCAAACATGATCTGGAAAGGGCAATTTTGTCCTAATCTTTCCCAAAATTGGTCTCCCTATAAATAGTTTGTAGGCATTTTGTGAGCCGCATCTCATCTATTTTTACACTACATTCCAAGACACTAATATTGGATCTCTTTTGGAAGCTTTTAGGGTGAAAGATTTTCTCCTTTGTACGCATTTATGAACTTCATTACTCTTTGTGTTTTGTATTTCAGCATGTGTAGCTAATTCTAAATACTAAGGTTGTGAACCCTAGATGTGTGTTATGTTAATGGGTGTTTGATATTTAATATATGTATAATGGTTGGTTGATATCTGTTTACCTCTTATTCTTCATTTATTGTTAATGGTTGCAAATATTAACATAAGCCATTAAATTCTTGCTTTACTTGGGAAAGTGGGTTAGAATTTGGTAGAAGTAAATAGCAAAAGCTCAAGGCCTTACACCTTGTTTAATAAAATCGCTTAGGGATAAGTGGAATTACAACTCTTGTATATTTGGGAAAATTTAGAAGAGGAAATACTACTCAATTATTGAGAGATATTGGGTAGTTGCTTGAACACCAGTTGCATATCAAGAATCAACCATTAGAAATATATTGACTCCGTTAGCTTTACACTTCATTGAAGGGGACACAACCTTGGTTTAATCAATTTCATTTATTACCATATCAATAATTCCAATAGTTACTTCCAAATCAATTGTTTACCATTTTCTTTATATTATTACTTTCCACATATGTTACTATTAACTGGGTAGAATTACGAACTCAGTCAGGTACCACACTAAATTTAAGTAACACTTTCACACCTATTCCCTGTGGGATTCGACCCCAACCTTGTTGGGTTATTATATTTGACACCGACCGCCTTACACAAATTATTAACGTGTAATTTGAGTGTATCAATAATGCAAGCATTTCTTGGTAGGATAAATTATTCTTCTCCTTCCATGTGTATTATCAATAGATTTTCAGTTGCTAATTAGTTAGGTAAACTTCTATGATGTAACTAAACTAACAATAATTACCAACAATTATAGTTTGTTAAATTTCTCCAAAAAATACTCTAAGCCTCCCTTTACTCACAAAGTAGACTAAATAACATTTACCATTCAGAGTATTGACTAATTTAAGCCATCCAAAGAATTCTTAAGCACATATTTGACACCATTCAGAGTATTGACTAATTTAAGCCATCCAAAAAATTCTTAAGCACATATTTGACAACTTAATTAATCGTGGATTACGAGTGGAGTCTGAGAAGGATAATGTACGCAACCTTACTCCTATAATGCGAAGGTAGAAATGTTGTTTCCGATAGACCCTCGACTTAGGAAAAACATAGTTACAGCCAATCAACTATGGACTAATAAACTTATATACATCAACAGTCAAAGAGTTTATATATTCGTATATTTTAATATGTTGTAACATATAGTAACATGGCTTATTATATGTCAGTAATTTTATTTATTATGGACGATCAATGACGAAGTCAGAAATTTTTTGAAGGTTGTTCAAAATTTAATATACATACATAAAAAATAATTTTTTACCTTTATATATAATATAAATTTCTATATACGCAACATAATTTTTCAATAAAGGGTGCTCCGCGAGTTGACCACCTTTCAATGTACATGGCCAGGATACTATGGATGATTATCTATAATAATTTTTAAACAACTTAATAGAGTGTTTTTTTTTTATTGTAGTGTATATAAGTTAAACTCGTTGACTATATGTTATCAAAACTTCGACTCAAAAAAATTAAAGATATTTCTCCACCTCTAACTCTAAGTCATTTTGCATGTGAAACACTTTGTAACCAATGACCATAAAAAAAAAATTCAAACTTAAAATTTAGTTTCTTGTTTCTCCTAAATTGACTCTCTTTCTCTTTTCATATTTTGTCATATTGTGTTCATCATCTTCATTTCCTTAGCCTCTTTTAGTCCCCCTTTTACAGAATGGGGAACTGTTGTTCAAGGGGCGAACCTGATAATGAAGATACAAATAATAATAATGATCATACTAGTGAAAAATCGAATACCAAAAATGATCAATCAATTTCAAATAAGTCTCAAAAACAACAAAATCATGGTTCAATTACACCACCAAAATCACCTGATCCTTCATCAAAACCATCAAAAAGTTCTCCTATTGGTCCAGTTTTAGGCAGACCAATGGAAGATGTTAGAAAAACATATTCTATAGGTAAAGAATTAGGGAGGGGTCAATTTGGTGTTACACATTTATGTACACATAAACAAAGTGGTGAACAATTTGCATGTAAAACTATAGCAAAAAGGAAATTGGTTAATAAAGAAGATATTGAAGATGTGAAGAGAGAGGTACAAATTATGCATCATTTAACAGGTCAACAAAATATTGTGGAATTAAAAGGGGCTTATGAAGATAAACATTCAGTGCATTTGGTTATGGAATTATGTGCTGGTGGTGAATTATTTGATAGAATTATTGCTAAAGGACATTATACTGAAAGGGCAGCTGCAACTTTATTAAGAACAATTGTGCAAATTGTACATACTTGTCATTCTATGGGTGTTATTCATAGAGATCTTAAGCCTGAGAATTTCCTCCTGCTTAATAAAGATGAAGATTCACCTCTCAAAGCTACAGATTTTGGTCTTTCTGTATTCTACAAACAAGGTATAAAATTTATTTCTACAGATTTGGGTTTCTTTATGTTATCTTACCATGTTGTTATTATTTCTATGCTTTTTGTTGTTGGTACTCATAAATTGTCTCTTTTCATCTTCCTAACCTCTCTACTACTCGGGATAGGGGTAAGGTTTGCGTACACAGAGGAGCTGAGCCACAATGTTGGTTGCGGGTTCAGCTCAACCCAGTAGCTTTTGTTTAAACCTTGTATTTGTATTAAGGAATCCAATGAATTTGTACAAATTATTAATATAGAACCGAGTAACTTAAAAAGATTATAATCTCAAATCCATAAGGTTCAAATCCTAGCTACGCCTCCGTATACACTACTCTTCCCAGACCCCACTTGTGGAATTTTAATGGACTGTTGTTGTTTACTCAATGTTTTCACCAAACAACTGAATGTAAGATATAATTATATAAATACTTATGTATTCTCACTTTAGAAGGGGACCCTTGGCACAATAATAAATTCTCTCTGTATAGCTCACGAGTTACTGATGTTGGCATCAGGGTAGGCTGGGCTGCCCTTTCTTTTCTCAATTTAATTTGTGACTTTTATGGTTATATTGTTCGATTTGGGACAAACACGAAGTGATAAGTATTAAGGGTGTTATGATAGCTTGATTCTTGAAATTATATTTGGTTAGCATGATTCTTTGATTATATTTTGTTAGTATGATTCTTGGAATATATTTGGTTAGCATGATTATTCTTGGGATTTTGGATGTAATTTTAATATTTCTCTTAAAATTTTGTATTGTGCAGGAGATGTGTTTAAGGACATTGTGGGTAGTGCATATTACATTGCACCTGAAGTCTTGAAAAGAAGATATGGTCCAGAAGTTGATATATGGAGTGTAGGAGTTATGTTATATATTCTTCTTTCTGGTGTTCCTCCTTTCTGGGCAGGTATATCACTCAAACAAACCTTAGAATATTCTTTAAGTTACAAAATAAGAGGCAAAATGAACGCACATGTTTTTAGTATTTGATTTGTGGGTCGTCGTCCTTGAGCCGAGGGTCTATCGGAAACAGTTCTCTACCTTAACAAGGTAGGGTAAGTTTGTGTACACACTGAGAACCCACTTGTGGGAATACATTGGATATGTTATTGTTGTTGATTTGTGTATCATCGGCTCACATGAAATATACTATCATGTGGAAAAGAACAGGTATTGAATGCAAAGGAGATATCGAGTCGCTTAAAGTAAGTAAATAATAAAATCTCCTTCCTACCCTTTCTAATTATACCTCAGTGCCGGATTCCGGATTTAGATTACTCAAATATATATAAGTTCAAATCGAAAGTTGCATTTTATGTTGAACTCGTACAATATTAGTATATTTTTACCATCAAGGGTTGTAGCGGAGTGAAAAATACTCCTTCATCCTTAACTAGCGGTCTCTGAATCAAGCCCTGTGTATGTATTCGCCTTTGTTAGAAGCGCTTTACCCCCAATTTGGGACTTCCCAACGTGAATCCGGATTTAGTCTGGCCCTAATGCAGCTACTAAACACTGGGTAGGAACCCTATAAAGGAAAATATTAGTGTATATTTGTGGAAATGAACTTCATGGACTATGAAAATCCTAGTAATGGTATGTAGAGAAAGAATAGTTTATGTTACTTAAGAGTAAGATTAATGAATGATTATTGTTAATTTGTTTTCAGAAACTGAACATGGAATATTCAATGCAATATTGAGAGGACATGTTGATTTTTCAAGTGATCCATGGCCTGCAATTTCCCATGGTGCCAAAGACATTGTCAAGAAGATGTTGACGATAGACCCTAAGCAGAGGTTGACAGCAATCCAGGTCCTAAGTAAGCATCTTCAATAGAATCTATCTGCAAATATTCGAAAGGACTCTTCAAAAATGTAGTCAGCTGCGTGTCGGATCCTCCAAAAGTAGTGCATATTTTAAGGATCCGACACGTACATGACATCAGTTTTGAAGAGTCCGAGCAACACAGTATATATGATACCTAACAAACTTTTTATATGAAGATCATCCATGGATCAAGGAGGATGGAGAAGCACCAGATACACCACTTGATAATGCTGTTTTGAGTAGGCTCAAACAATTCAGAGCTATGAACAACTTCAAGAAAGTTGCTCTCCGGGTAATATATTTGCTCGAATCCTCAAGAAATGTTGCTGCATCAGCG
Organism: Nicotiana noctiflora; assembly: GCA_032618575.1. Lineage (NCBI taxonomy): Eukaryota > Viridiplantae > Streptophyta > Magnoliopsida > Solanales > Solanaceae > Nicotiana > Nicotiana noctiflora. Next base: position 131,578 of record JASVEL010009149.1, on the reverse strand, counting down.
TCATATTCTAAAAAAAATACATTATTTTTAGATGATCCGACACGCCATTTTTGGAGAATCAGAGTAACATAAGTTATCGATATCAAGTACGTTTTAAGAATTAATTATCAATGTACCAAAATATTCACTTGGAGGAATATATTACAGGTAATTGCAGGGTGTCTATCAGAGGAAGAAATTATGGGATTGAAGCAAATGTTCAAAAGCATGGATGCTGATAACAGTGGGGCAATAACACTTGAGGAGCTAAAACAAGGACTTGCTAAACAAGGCACAAAATTATCTGATTATGAGATTCAACAGTTAATGGAAGCTGTAAGTTTTCTAATTACTTCTTATTGCAAATACCATATTATTTCTTATATTTACCTTGTTAATTCCTAATTAAGTTGTTAGAAATATCCATTGCACTTAGGAGGGTGTTCACATCAGGTCGGCCAAGTGGTTGAGCTTATGTTATAATTTGTGGCAATGGTGACCTAAAAAAACGTCTTGAGTCGGGCCTATCAGAAACAGTCTCTACAATAACAACGACCCAGTATAATCCCAAAAGTAAGGTCTGGGAAAGCAAATATGTATGCAGACCTTACCCTTACCTTGTGAAGGTAGAGAGGTTGTTTCTGATAACCTCCCCTCCCTCCCTCCCCCCCCCCCAACTTTCTATCCTAATAGGGTCTGCGTACACCCCACCTTCCGGTAATCTTTCTGCAATAAAGATTATTGGAAATGTTGCAACTTGCAGGTTTCTTATTCGTCAAGCCAGGGTGGAGCTAGGTGGGCAGATGGGGGTTCAGCCGAAACCCCCTTTGCCAAAAATTAGATTATATATTAATTTTTTTATGTATATATATTAGGTGTTGAATCAGTTTAGCTTCTTTGCGTGTTTGCTTTTTCTCATTTTCGGATTCTTCTATGAAAATCCTGCTTCTGTCTCTGCGTCAAGGTAATTTTAATTTTCATTGAGTTTGTTTAGGCTGATGCTGATGGAAATGGAACCATTGATTATGAAGAATTTATTACAGCAACAATGCACATGAACAGAATGGACAAAGAAGAACATCTTTACACTGCATTCCAATATTTTGACAAGGATAATAGCGGGTAGGTCCCCGTTCGAGTATTTAAATTATATATACTGGCCGCGTAAAAGAATCAGTTACCTCTATAGTATTTGCAACCAACTTTCTCTTAGATTATAACTGATTTATTTTCTTTTAATTTTGACAGGTTCATTACAATAGAAGAGTTAGAGCAAGCTTTAAGAGAATTTGGAATGACTGATGGAAAGGATATAAAGGAAATTGTTGCTGAAGTTGACTCTAATAATGTAAGTTTAAAATATGAGTATCTTATATGAAATTAGTAGAAACATTTGGTATGACGGAAAATATTTTCCAATAATTTTCTTAAAAAATGTTTCCGGGACAATAAGTAATTTCCAGAAGGTCACTGGTTCGAGCCGTGTAAACAACCTCCTGCAAAAATGTAGGGTAAGACTGCGTACAATAGACCTTTGTAGTCCGATCTCCTGACCCCGCGCATAGCAGGAGCTTGGTGCCGGGCTTCTCTTTACTATCTGATTTGTTAACATTATTATAAATTATAAATGTTATTATTTTATTTTAGTTTTAAAGTATTTTTCACTCTCCAGCTGGACACCTCGAAATATAGTTACTCTACAAATAAGCCATTTTTTAGAAAGTATTTTTCAAAATATATTTTCCCTTTCAACCAAATATTAAAATTTTCAGATATTTGGTAGTTCATGAATAAATACCATTATTTATTTTTGCAGGATGGTCGAATTAACTATGAAGAATTTGTAGCTATGATGAGAAAAGGAACTCCAGAAACTGCAGCAAATCTAAAGAAAAGAAGGGAGTCATTTGTTGCATAATTTTCATTGTTAATATAAAAAGAATTCAAAATTAAAGAAAAAAATGAATCAAAGTCATTGGAATTTTTGTTGGAGAGAAGACCAATGGCTTATTTTGTAAAGTTTTAAGAGTCATTCATGAAATTTACAAAATTTCATAGATGATTATGTAAATTAAATAACTATCATTTTTCCTAAAAGCAAATTTGAAAAAATGGGTTTGTAGAATTCATGAGTTTTTTTGGGGGGGGATTTTGTTAAGAGTTGAAGATATTCTTTACATTATCTATGTGTATATATATATATATATAAGATAAATCTTTTTGTTAATAGTTACCTTTGTTGTAAAAAATCGTTGTGTGGTTGGTGCTTAATGTTATTTGGAGACAATGCATTTCCTATTAGTATTGCTATATATTGTGCGGTATTAGAAATAGATAATAATTGTTGCATTTGTAAGTAATCCGGTACACAAAGCATCCCGCATTACTCGAACTTATGACCACACTGCACTCCAAGGGGTGTGATGCAATTTATACTAATGCAAGCAACAGTAGTTGTTTCACGGCTCAAACCAATAACCTAAAGTCACACAAATATAAATTCACCGTTGCTCCAAAGCTCTATACTAAGAGGAGTCGAAACATAATAATATTATGATGACAGATATGTAGTCTCAAAGTATTATTAGTGATTCAGAGCGAGATTAAAAATAATATAGCTATATTAATCAAGATTATTGAATTAGTATGATCTATTCATCAAGTGAATTGTACTTGTTAAGCTATGACTTACACTTCCATGCAAAACAAACGAAAGAAAAAGGCTATAACTTGAACTTGCACCCCATCATTAACAAACTCCCAACCCTAGGAGGGAAAAAGAAAAACTTAGGGTTGTTTGGAAAGAAGCTCGTTAAAAAATCGAACCTTAGACCCGACTCAACTCCATGAGCCGACTCCTAAGATGAAAATGACCTAAGACCATATAGAAAACACGACGCCAATGTTGAATAACTCCATGAGATGGACACTGAGATGAGATGAGGATGGTCTAAGACTGTACAAGAAAACACGAGCTCATTCTCTCGGCTAACATGGAATAATGAGATAGACACTGAGATGAGAATCACCTAAGACCATATAAGAAAACACGAGCTCATTTTCTCAGCTAATGCGGAATAATGAGATGCACACTGAGATGAGAATGGCCTAAGACCATATAAGAAAACACGAGCTCATTTTCACAACTAACGTGGAATAATCCGACAACCCAGCTGCACAAGATTGAGTAGTGGACAACATAAGATGAAGTCCGAAAATTGAATAAACCAAGAATACAAATAGATCTGGCGTTGATACCAACAAGGTATCAACTCAACACTACCATGCATAACTCAACTCTCATACCATGTAAATAAAATGGACTTTAGGCTTAACTCAACCACAAGAGTACGAGTAGCGGACAACATAAGATGGAGGCCGAACATTGAATAAACCAAGAATACAGATAGATCTGGCGTTGATACCAACTAGGTATTAAATCAACACTACCATGCAAAACTCAACTCTTATACCTTGTTAGGAAAATGAACTTTACGCCTAACTCGACCACAAAAGTTAACTCCTGAGGTGGGAAAACCCCAAACAATACAAGGAGACAATAATTGATTCCCTTAACCTATGTGAGACAACATAACAAATTTGAAAAGAGAACTTATACAACAACAATAACAACATACCCAGCATAGTCTCACATAGTTGAGGGTCTGGAGAGGGTAGTGTACGCAGACCTTACCCCTACAACTTATATTCCAACAAAATATGAATGAGCTACTAGCTGTATAAATAATTTGCCACAAGCCTTCAAACTTGATTCTTGAAATAAGATACAAACATTACAAACAATATTCTGCAAGTTAGACCAGTAACAAATACTTAAAATAAGTACTGCCAGATAAATTACCACCACAAACAAAGGATATTGACCCCCCCCCCCCAACTCCAAGAGAAGAAAGAAAAAGGAAGGATTTTCAAGAAAAAGATAACATGAGACTAAGAGAGAATCAAAACAATCTTAGCTGAGCAGCCAAATAGCACTGTACATAAATTACAGCACAGCAAGTTTCTCCAGCTTTCCTTTTCCACAGATCTTGGATCCGTTAGGAACCAACGGCGTTGGATTATTTTCAGAGAATATTGTTATTGGAAAAGGCCAATCCATTCTCACAAAAGCTGTGACCAGAACCAACCCCATCCAATTATATGTTGCCAAAGAATGCTCTGAAGTAAACCAAACCTACTTAATCATCGAATGCACAAGGCGACAGATTGAACAGCCTCTGCTCGAAAAACAAGATACTTTTGTGATCTATGTCCAAACCCCTGGAACGGAGCAATAAAGTAAAGATCACTCTGGTCCAGCTCGCCACAGTCAGGAGGTTGTGTTCTTCTTTTCTTCAAGAACAGAACCCTCTTTAAGTGCAATTTGTGCCTCATTTTCCCTTCCCATCGCAAAAAGAGAAGCAGCTTGTAAATATGATGCAATATGCCAAACAGGAGATATTACTTGTGCTTGTACTGCATCATTAAGGGCTTCCTGCGGCATATCACTCATGAGATAAGACAGACTACGTCGGGCATATACAGTTGGGGAGACCATTGTTCCAACATCAATGAACTGCAAAACCAAGCAACATACTAAATGAATAATGCACTTCATAAATAGATTAAATCCACCACCACTTTCCCTATAAACATTAATCGACACTACAATAATCAGTCCTAAGAGTTCAGTAACGATCTCAAAAATATGTTATCATTATAATCAGTCCTAAGAGTTCAGTAACAATCTCAAGAATATGTTACCATAACCATTTTGGTGCACTATTATTTACCCTGTTACCCGTGTGTATAAAGCCCTAGTCTACAAGCTATATCTCCCCGAAGAAAGCACAGTTGTAAAGAATGAATCAGAACATCAACACAAAATAGGCATCATATTCAAACTTTAGTGAAATGATTAAAAGTATTAAAACCAAACAAGAATATAATTTCCAACCTGTGTATAGCATTCGACGGCAGCCTTAGCATCTTTGTGCCTGAAAGCAGTATCACCCTTTTTCTTGGAGTTCAATGTTTCCTGCATCTGATTTGTCCACATTTGGAATGAAAGCTGCAACCAACATTGAAAAGTGTGGCTATCATGAGACTTCGATAATTGGCTTCCGAAGGTGTATAGTAAGTTGGATTTGATAACCATATGAACAAGTAACACATTACAAAATGAAACTGCTAAGGAGCTGAGTGATACTTCAAATTGTCTCACGTGTTGGGAGAACTGAGAACAATCATTCTACTTGCATTGGAAACTTACGCCTAAAAGATTGATAAAAGATAAAAGATTGATAACATGCATGCACAAGATGAAGACATCAATGCCTCACAATAATCATTGATAGACACAAACCTCAGTTGCTGCTCCCTCATCATCTTTGTACCCAAGCTTTTCTAAAATCTCATGGATGGCAGTTAGATCCATTCTCAAGCAGGCTTCACCAAGTGGAGACAGAGGCATAGTTTCACTATTACGTGATATACCCATCAACACATGAGAAGGAACCTGCAGAACAAGTTTAAAAAGTTTATTCCAGCTAAGTTCTATCATTAATGTGATTTTTGGCATTTTACAGTCAGCCAATACAGAAATCAATATTAAGGGAAAAAAATGTAATCTAAAAAGTTTCTCACCTTATCCAAATTACTGTTTTTACTAATTTTAAGAAACTACTGTCATGGAACTACTCTTTTGACATTACTAAGTGCCATAGAACTACTTAGGCTCCATTTGATTTTATTCGATTAAGACTTCTCAATCTCAACATTGAATACTTAAGATTTTGTGCTTACAACATCCAGACCCCACTTGTGGGATTATATTGGGTTTGTTGTTGTTGTTGTTGTTGTTGACCCAATAAATAGAGATTTCATATATACTGTTTCTTTGATGAAGCACACTCTAAAAGCTAGCTGCAGCGGGCTATCGGTGGTCGTGGTTGTGCAGAGGTTGAGATGGTGGTTGTGCAGTGGTTGCTGAAGGTGGTGACTGACTTCAGAGGTGATGGATGTGCAGTAAAAGTTGGCAGTACAGGTGTTTGGTGACTAGAGGTAAAGGTGATTGGCGGTGGTACTTGCGCAGTGGAGACTGATGGTAGAGACAATTGGAGGCGGTGAGTAGTAGTGAAGGTGGTAGTGATTATGAGGTGGTTGAATGACTCAAATTCAGAACCTTCCCCACCCCCCCACCCAAAAAAACCCAACCCACCCAAACAAAATAACGAAAAGCACACAGGCAGACAAACACATAATCCAACTCAGTATAAACCTTAAAGATACTAATGGACAATCAGGACAAGAAAGAAGACCTCGGTTTCTTTCTGAAGCGGAAATAAAGCAGCGACTAGTGACTTTGGATTTGGCCGCTCACGTGGCTCATATTGCAGACATCTTGAAGCTATCCGTACCAATTCAGTTCCATCATCAGAAGAAAATTGGCCTTCCAAGCAAGAATCAGTTAACATTTGAAGATTCCGGTCTTTAATCAAATCAAGGGCCTGAAAAAACAAACATATAAGAGCATTAGAAGAGGATGAGCACCCGGAAATTAAAAAAAAAAGTTAAGAGTGCCTCATCAATGACTTAATTACAGCAACAAGATATCTTTTGTCATAAACAGTTATACTTGATAAAATCGATCCTACTTGGCACCACTCATCATCTTTCAACAATCGGGGAAACCAACCCCCACCCCAAATTGAATTTGATGCTTGGTTTAAACAATTTTTTCAAGCTTGAAATTCTCATTTTTCCATTGTCTTACAGGTACATAACTATAAAATTATATGATAACAATTAGTGTCTTAACATGATTCAAACTGTTCGGATAACTTTTAATTAGCAGTCTAAGCATCAGAGCTGAGATTGTACAAGAGAGATTACTAAAAAACGGGAGAGACAGGAATAGGAAAAGACGAACAAGAAGATGCCATGGTGTTTCAGTAACAGCTCTTCTAGGAACCTAATCAACGAAGACAACCAAGAATATTACTCGAGTCTAGACATCAGAACTGCCAGCTTTGTTCTACAAAAAGCTCCTGAATGTCCATTGCATTCTGGAGAATAATACAGCCAGGATTTCACTATCTCTTGAGTTATGTTCGTAAGTGCTGCATCTGAGCTCAGAGAGCCCATAAATTAACAGAAAAAAATTGGTAAATATATATTACTCCATCCATTTCAATTTATGTGATGTAGATTGACTCGGCATGACGTTTAAAGAGAAAACAAAGAAAGACTTTTTCGAAACTTATGGCCTTAAAAGCTTAAAGGGTAAAAGCTTTTGCGGAGCTTTCAATTTGTATAGCTATAAAAGATTCTCATTAAGAGAAAAAGGGGTAAATGAAAAGTATAAAGTTAAATTATTTCCAAATATAGAAATATTTCATTCCTTTTTATGCCTAATAAGGAAAATGACATATAAATTGAAACAGAGGGAGGAACAATATTTCCCTGCCCACCCTTGCATCTTACTGTTGTCTTTTTCTAGGGTAAGATCATCTGTAAAATAACAAATCAAAAATCACAACTTTTCGAATATAGTCATCATTAAATTTCAATAACAATATCTTTAAACTCAAACCGGCTTGGATCATAAAGGTTTACTCGTTCATATAAAAGATGTGCCGGACATAAACTAGAACAAATGAAGCACATTAATATGTCACGCATTCTTGTCCCAAAGAAAGTAAAACAACATCGTCTTCGAAAATAGCAGCAAAGAACATACATGGCTTGGAGGAATATGTTTTCCACTGAGAAGGTCAAGCAACAGTGTCCCAAAGCTGTACATGACACTCTCCGGGGTGATTCTTCCTACAAAAATTTCAGAATAACTGAGTGGACGATGACAAGTGTTCAACAATTCATGGCCTGAAATATTGTTAAGACCGTGGAGATCAATGAAGACGCACTTATCCAAGTAGATTACAGCTAAATGAATAAACCAACGACATAAGGTAAAAATTGCTTGTAAAGAACATCCCCCCTTAGCCTTCTAAGAACAAAGAAAGACAATCAAGCAATATACTAGGTAAATGCAAGAGGCTGCAAAATATCCTGCTCTTCCCTCACCTCACGCCCCTCCCCCCACCCCACCCAAAAAAAAAAAAAAAAAAACCCCTTCTTCCTCCCCCGAAAAACCAAACCACTGTCATCAAGGAGAGAATATCACGAGTTCATCAGAAAAGAAGTCCGTCACGTCACACATTAAATTTTAATATCGTATTTATGAATCAGTCACCTCGGTTTAGTATAACTAGAAGATGTTCAAGTTTAACCAAAGTTCAAATCTCAACAGAGGCGACACTAGTTTAATTGTTCTCTCTGCGTAAATCTTTATTGACGATTTTACCGATATGCATGTTGGTGGGAGGTAGTAGGTATTCCTTAGATCAGATGCAATACCACCACAAGTTGGTCTCGCCACCACCATTATATAAATAAACACACACGCATAGCATTCATCAAATGTACTTACTACCTAATGCCAGCTGGATGTTGGAGGATGAGAAGTTAAGTCGGTACCAAGCATTTTTGAATTTTGATCATCCAGATTCATCCAACACCACTCAAAGTGACCATGTGTTTAAAATAGTTAGATTTGAACAGCTTATTTCACACGTATAATTGTAAACAAGCTGCACACAGTTTAAGGAAAACTCAAGGAGACGGAGCGACTTTTAAAGAGTCAAGTGTTTACTGTCCTTGCAGAAACTTTTTCTCCTCTTTGCACCTATCTATCAGCAGTACTCATGTAACCACTTTACCAGATATGCATGTTATTGAAATTTCAGAAACAGATAAAACGAGAAGCAAAATGTGTTAAGCCACCAAGCTAATTATTAAATACTAATTGTCGATACACAGCAACTACCAGAGGTCTTACCCGTCCTTAAATATTCAGGAGGAGTAAATGCCAAGTTCGTGCTGTAACTTTTTCCATCTCGACTGTTCTTCATCAAACCAAAGCAAGAGAGACGGGGATCACCTTCCTGAGAAATAGCCAAAGGATAGATCATTAGAGGCACCTAAATCCTTATACTTACCAATAAACAACGAAAGAATGACCATGGAACTATGTACTTACTTCATCAAATAATATTCTATAAGCATTAAGATCGTGATAGAGTGCACGCCCTTTGCTTGTACAATACTCAAGAGCCTGTCCAAGATACAAAGCCACCCTTAACCGCATTGCCCATTTCATCGGTTGTGTCTCCCCTGGATATGTAAATATGATAAGTCAACTTGAATTTTCGCCAATCACAAAGATATACATATCTTCCTTAAATCTTCACAAAAGTCGTGATTCCTGTTTTCCTTCATTAAAGCAGTAAAAATATGAGTGTTCCCATCTTGTCCAACCTCAATTTCACCGACTTTCTAGGTGATCAGATAAATTCATAATTAGGTTTATTTTGAAAATCTTCATATTTTTTGGACAAGTGATGGTGTAAAAAAGAATAATTGCAAAAAAAATATATACTGATATATTACATCAATCAATCAACCCAGCTTAAATTCCAAAGTAGTTTGGGTAAGCTATATGAATCATCTTTATCACTTGTCCCTTGTCCTTGAATAAGAATAACATATCAGTTACTCCTTCCATCTCTTCTCAATATAACTCGGGTTGCTCCTTCCATCATGTCGATTCAACACTTGACACACGTTAGACGATTCAACACTTGACACATGTTAGAACCACGGTAGAAAATTCACCATGGTTGAGCATTCCAACATCATGCAACCTAACTATAATTTTCTTAAGCATACATATAGCTTGCAAGTAACAAGGACACAAAAAGCGCAGCCCGATACACAAGGCATCCGCATTCACGCAGGTCTGGGGAAGGGCCGCACCTCAAAGGGTGTGAAGTAGACAGCCTACCATAATGCAAGCATTATTCCATGGCTCGAACCCGTGACTGTCATACAAAGACAACTTGACCGTTGCTACAAGGCTCCTCTCTTGGAGCAACGGTAAAGTTGTCTCTGTATGACCTATAGGTCACGGGTTCGAACCATGGAAGCAGCCAAGTAAGGATGATACAAACCACAGATATTGGGACACTGATCCCCCCTCCCAAAGAAGCAGGATAGATTACCCCTTTTCAGACGATTCAGAAGAAGAATAGCAAACATATAAAAAATGATAAATATGAACGACCGGTCAAATTTGAAAACAGAGAAAGATTTTGGGGACTTCCCTACAAACTATGGGCTTGCACCAAATATCTGGCATGAGTCTACTCGTTTACCCAACTTATAGATGAGCTAACCAATAGTATACATGAGTTTTATTGTGCAAGTTGTTTGGCAAATGATATTTCTGTTAATTAATGAAACTAGTGCTAGTCAACCAAAAGTTGAAACTGTGAAAGGTCGCTTTAGAGATAAAGAGTTTTATGGATAAGTATAACAAGGAACATATGCAAATGCAAGTTTATAAACCCCTTAAAAAACTGAAATGAGATTAGATGAGATTGTGGCACCTATATACTGACAATTAAGATATCTAAGCTAGATCTACCCAGAAAATAGCACGGTAAGTGGAAATGTAACGCACAAAACTAAAAGGAGTCGTTTGGTTGGAATATAAGTTATACAGGTATAAGTTATACCGGTATAAGTTATAATGTGATAAGTTATGATGGAATTAGTTGTACTGGGATTGTTGTTTATTCATTGTTTGGTATGTTGTACTAAGAATGACAATTGAATAATTTCTAAGAGGAAGGTATAAGTTATACAGTTGCTAATTACCCCACCTTTTATGAGGTATAAGTTATCCCGGTGTTAAAATTAACACCGGTATAACATACACCTGATTTGCTAACCAAACAGAGTTTTAAGGTGGTATTAAATTCTTATACCACCTTATACCTCATACCAAACAACCCCAAATAGGATGAAATGAAAAGTTATTGTGGAGGCGATGTGTACGAGGATAATTAACAAAGTAAACAACAATATTTACGCCAAAAAGAGAATTCGGGAATCAATCTAGCCCTAAATTCCATGACTAGGATGGAAAGCAAAAGTAAAAATATAGTTGAACTTACAGTGAAAAAGATGTTTTGCAAGTGTCTCATTGGGCATAAATTCTGCCACGAGCAACCTCTCATCACCCTCGCAACAACAACCAAGAAGATTTGCTAACCTGTTGTTGCGGAGAGAACCAACCGATCTTGCTTCTTCCTAAAGTTCTCAATTTGGAGGATAAGGAAAAGGAAGTTAAAAGTCTATTGCTTAAACAAAGTAAAGTGCTTGTCAGCAGGAGAAAGACAAAATACTTAGCTTCGAGCTATTAATACATTGAAAAAAGTGCATGCACTAAGGACAAAGAATAAGACGTGTAAAGTGTCATACTTCAATTTCCCATTTATTGCTCGGTTGTCTTACATAAGAAACACTAATTATCCTAGCTACTGAAATGAATATAGAAACTTAATTATCAGATGGTATTTACATAAATGCTCTTTAGAATAACTTACTAAGAACTGTCGGGAATCAGGCCATGCAGATCTATTAAAGCGTTTGACAGCAACCCTCCTCTGGTTCTCTAACTTCCCCTTATAAACAACATTGGGAGCTTTTTCACCGTGTTCGGAAACTATATTCTCTACGGCAAATCCAGAAGTAGCTATTCTCAGCTGTTCAACAGTAAACTCACGGAATGTAGGCAAATCACTTACTTCATCTTTTTCCTCGTCGTCTATCATAAGAAGGAAATCCGACAAAATTATAATTCGGAATTCAACTGTCCTCAGATAATGATAGAAAAATACCAACAACAAAAAATAGCTTTACATACCAGGATTCTTAGCCTCGTGAACGGGTCCATTCTGTCCAGCCCAGCAACACGAGGCGAATTTAGAACACTCACAGCCCATCCTACTACCCCCTACTTTAGAACTCTAACGGCAACTTTGTGTCCGTATCACAACCACCACATGTTCTGCAGCTTAAAAGATCTGCATTTGGGTCCAGAGCAAATTTTTCAATACAAAATCATATCCTGATTCTTAAAAGTAGATCTTTGTCATTAGACTGTAAACAAGAAAGATAAGTCCGAAAGCTTGCGACACAATTCCAGGTGTACACACCAAAAGTTATAGAACATCCATTGATTCTGCTATCCACAACTCAAAGAAACTACAAAGTACACAACAGTCTGCAATTAGCAATCCACAACTCAATGATGTGGACAGTAATCCCATAAGCACAGCTACTTCACTATACATCAAAAAAGTAAAATACCCATAAAACAAGAATCATAGACATCATATTTCAGCTCCATCACAAGTAAAGCAAAGACCAAAAATGGAATCAAGAAAAAAGAGTATAACCCAACCAAAAAAAGTACCTTTAGCATAGATTCAAATCTGAGTCAATCCAAACACTTTATACAAATCCCAAAGCTACAAACTTTCTCCCAAAAGCTCCACTTTTTTTCAATTGAGTCAACACACCAATTTCAAACCACCCTGAAAAAATTCATCACACAAGTCAACCACAAGTCAAGATTCAATCTTTTTAAGCTAATGCACAAAACCCAAATACAAAAACCATTAAGCATCACAAAACAACAAACCCCACATAAAAATAAGCATCAATCTTCACATAGGTAAAGAGATAAAACCATGAACATCAAGAAAATAGAAAGTAACTAACCAAAAAGCAGCTTTCTTGAATATTGATTGAGTCAAAAATGGTCCAGTTAAGAGTAATTTTCTTGAGATATAGAGAGAGAAAAAGAGAGATCAAGAAAGTGAAAAATGTGTATATATAGTGAGGAATATAGAGAGATGAGCTAAAAAATAAAAAGATGTGTTTGTACAGATCCCGTTTTCAGTGTGTACATATTACTCAGTTACTAGGACAACTACTATTATGTATAAAATTATAATTAATGTACCATTTTGGTGCTTTTTTTCCTATTTTCCACCGACATTAAACAACTTTTTTTTCTCCTTATATTTTTCTAAGATATCAAGACCATAATCTATTGTCTATCCATCTGGCCACAAAACAAAGATACTATTAAGTTGGTGTATAATAATGCTTGAAAGAATATAAATGATATTATTGTTGGGGTAATTGTGTGTCTAGTAAAAAAATTTTATTTTTATTTAGCTGAATTTTAAAATTATTTAAACCGTTAAGGTTGAATGTAATATTGTAATTGTATTTAATTATGTCGTACTTTTCAGATGGGGTAATATGTGCATTTTTGATAACTCTGAAAATTTTCACTAATATAATAATCTTGTCATTTATTATATTTAACGTGTTATTTTTATCCTCCTCATTGTCCCCTCCAACCCTAACGATCTCCCGCTCCCACCCTCTTTCTTCACTTTTGACTTCCCGTTGAACTGTGCTACCCAACGTCCAGTGTTAGTAGAGGCAGCAGGACCATCTCTTTTTTCGTCTCCTTGTTCTTTTTGTACAGGTCAATCAGAGTAGTGCCTGGGGTTCACGGAGGCGGCGATTTCAGCAGTGCAACTAGCGGCAGTGGTGGTGCTTGGCGGCAACCGACGTCGAGTCGTATTTTCAGGTTCTTTCCATCGGAAGTTGGTACCTCCCGCTTTTTTGTCTCTTACCTTATGCTACTTAAGTTGTGACTATTTAGTTCGCACCACTTCAAGCATATTTTTAGAACACATGTAGTTGCTTCCTGTTTTTTCCTAGGTATACCTGTAGGTATAATGGCTGTGGTCTAGGATGGTAAAGTAGGGTCATGTCCTCGAAGGGTGCTGGAGGTGAGGAGCGGGGTGGGAAGGGGGCCAGTGGATGGGACGAGAGGTAAGAAGGGCAAGGGGAGAGAGGGTACCCGTAGACTGAGGATCGGGTCATGGAACATAGGCACGCTGACGGGTAAATCTATTGAGCTGGCAAAGATTCTCCAGAAGAGGAAGGTTAATATAACCTGTGTCCAGGAGACTAGGTGGGCAGGATCGAATGCTCGAAATGCGAACGGGTATAAGTTATGGCACTCTGGAGTCGTGAGGGGTAAGAATGGAGTGGGTATCTTGGTGGATAGGAATCTTAGAGAGTCTGTGGTGGAGGTTAGGCGAGTGAATGATAGACTAATGTTTTCTAAGTTGGTGATCGGTGATTGCACCCTCAATGTAGTGAGCGCTTACGCGCCGCAATCGGGTTTAGATGAGGAGGTCAAAAGGCTTTTTGGGAGGGTTTGGACGAGGTTGTTCGTAATATTCCACCCACTAAAAGGTTATTTATTGGAGGGGATTTTAATGGCCATATTGGGTTAGTTGCGGGTGGATATGGCGAGGTGCATGGTGGCTTCGGACTTGGGGTTAGGAACGGAGGAGGTACTTCGCTGCTAGACTTTGCCAGGGCTTTTGAGCTGGTGATTGCGAACTCGTCTTTTTCGAAAAGGGAGAAGCACATGGTTACTTTCCAAAATTCAGCAGTGAAGACTCAAATTGATTACCTTCTCCTCAGAAGGTGTGATAGAGGTTTGTGCAAGGATTGCAAGGTCATCCGGGGAGAGAACCTCGCGATTCGACATAAATTTTTAGTAATGGATGTCGGTATTATGTTGAAGAGGGAGAAGAGGTATGCTCGGGGCAAACCGAGGATTAGATGGGGAACTTTAACCAAGGATAAAGCCCAAGAGTTGGAAGAGAGGTTAGTCGCTATGGGAGCTTGGAGGAGTAGTGGGGATGCAAGCACTATGTGGTCAACAACGACGAACTATGTGAGGAAGGCGGCAAGAGAGGTGTTAGGGGTATCAAAGGGTTTTTCTGGCAGGCACCAAGGCGATTGGTGGTGGAATGACGTAGTCCAAGGTAAAGTGGAGGTGAAGAAGTTAGCGTACGCAAAGTGGGCAGGGAGCATAAATGAGGAGAAAAGGCGAGCGAATAAAGAGAGGTACAAGGTGGCGAGAAAGGAGGCAAAGCTGGCAGTCACGGAGGCCAAGAATGCAGCGTTTAGCCGCCTATACGAAGAATTGGGGGAGAAAGGTGGGGACAGGAAGTTTTTTTGGCTGGCTAAAGCGAGGGATAAGAAGGCCCGGGATCTGGACCAAATTAGGTGCATCAAATACGAGAAAGGTCGAGTATTGATGGAAGAATCCCAGATTAAGCAGAGATGGCAGATGTACTTTTATGGTCTTTTGAATGAGGAGGGGGACCGAGATATAGCGTTAGGGGACTTGGGGCATTCGGGGAGGCGCCGAGATTTTAGATATTACATGCGCATTGAAGTGGAGGAGGTCGTGGGGGCTTTGCGCAAGATGAGCAAGGGTAAAGCGACTAGGCCAGATGAGATCCCAGTCGAGTTTTAGAAGTATGTGGGTAAAGCAGGATTGAAGTGGTTGACTGGGTTGTTCAATGTCATTTTTAGGATGAAGAGGATGCCGGATGAGTGGAGGTCAAGTACAGTGGTACCATTGTACAAGAATAAAGGTGATATCCAGTGTTGTAACAATTATAGGGGCATTAAGTTACTTAGCCATATCATGAAAACCTGGGAGAGGGTGGTGGAGGCGAAGGTGAGGAAGACGGAGTCTATTTCCGATAATCAGTTTGGGTTCATGCCAGGTTGCTCCACTACGGAAGCTATCCACCTTATTAGGAGGATGGTGGAGCAATATAGGGATAGGAAGAAGGATCTGCACATGGTATTTATCGACTTGGAGAAAGCGTATGACAAGGTCCCCAAGGAGGTGCTCTGGAGATGTCTTGAGGCGAAGGGTGTGCCGGTAGCCTACATAACAACAATCAAAGACATGTACGACATGGATAAGACTATGGTTAGGACTGTGTGAGGCGACTCGGAGGCCTTTTCGATTGTTATGGGATTACACTAAGGCTCTGCGCTTAGTCTGTTCCTATTTGCCTTGGTGATAGATGCATTGACTCGCCATATTCAAGGGGATGTGCCATGGTGTATGTTATTTGCCGATGACGTAGTTTTAATTGACGAGACGAGGGTCAGTGTTAATGAGAGATTGGAGGTTTGGAGACAAACCCTCGAGTCTAAGGGTTTTAAATTGAGCAGGTCTAAGACTGAGTACCTGGAGTGCAAGTTTAGCGCTGAGCCGAGGGGAGTAAGCATTGACATGAGGCTTGGATCACATGGCATCCCCAAGAAAGATAGCTTCAAGTATCTTGGGTCGATGATCCAAGCAGACGGTGAGGTCGACAAGGACGTCACTCACCGTATAGGGGCGGGCTGGATGAAGTGGAGGCTTGCATCGGGAGTCTTGTGTGACAAAAAAGTACCACAGTTACTCAAAGGTAAGTCTTATAGAGCTGTGGTTAAACAGACCATGTTGTATGGGGCAGAGTGTTGGCCGGTTAAGAACTCCCATATCTTGAGGATGGAGGTAGCAGAGATGAGGATGTTAAGGTGGATGTGTGGGCACACTAGGATAGACAAGATTAGGAATGAGGATATCCGGAAAAAAGGTAGGTGTGGCACATGTGGATGACAAGATGTGGAAAGTGAGGCTTGGATGGTTCGGGCATGTGCGTAAAAGAAGCCTTGATGCTCCAGTGAGGAGGTGTGAGCGGTTGGCCGTGGTGGGCATGAGGAGAGGTAGAGGGAGGCCTAAGAAGTACCGGGAAGAGGTGATGTCACGACCCAAATTCGGTCGTGATGGCGCCCAACAATCAAGCTAGGCCAACCAGACCAACAATTTCTGATTACATCGAATACCAGTCTCAAATGAACAACCCAAGAAGAATATATGAGTTTAAGGACTCCAATAATAATAATAATGAACAAAATACTGACACTCCCAAAGATCCGGAGTCACAAGTCTAGAGCCTCTAACAAAACCCAACAATAATAGAGAGTACTGTATAGAAATACTCAAGTCTAAATACAAAATACAAATAACAACTGGAAAGGAGAGGAGAAGCTAGGTTCTGCGAACGTAGGCAGCTACCTCAGCAACTCGATATGACACTGCAAATGCTGGAAATGCCTGTCTACTACTCCTGAGTACCTGAGTCTGCACACAAAAGGTGCAGGGAGTAGGGGTGAGTACTAAGTACTCAGTGAGTAACAAATATATATAAGTAGCTGACCGTAAGAAATCCACAAAATACCACAATATGAAGCTACACTACGGTCCGAATCTCCTACGAACTAGCATCAACAGTACAATTCAACTACCACAGAGTAATTCAACAAATAAAGATGCAATGCAATGCACATAACCGCTACGGCGTGTAGCCCGATCCAATTTAACGTCGATGGCGCTCACTAGGGGTGTGTACAGACTCCGGAGGGGCTCCTACAGCCCAAGCGCAATACTGCTGCGGCGTGCAGCCTGATCCTCATATCAACCACTGCGGCGTGCAGCCCGATCCATGCTCAGTCCACAATAAGCAAATAAGTCACAAACAGTTCATTTTTATTAATTCCAGTTTTCAGTTCAAAATTTATGAAAAATACTTAACTTTTATTTAATTTGCAAAAACCCGTAACTTAACATTTCAAAAAGGTGATTTCAATTTCTAGGACTGAGATCAGTGATTTAAGCAAATATAGCTATCACATAAATATTGTCCTCTAAGGACGCTACAGATCGGCACGAGGCCCCAAACAAGGCTTACTGCCCACAAATATATCAAATACAGTGTATTTCCAACACTAATAACATATTATTCATTTCCGGGATGGACCAAGTCTCAATCCCCAGTCACAATCAATCCCGCACCTGCCACGGTGTGCGAGCCACGCCCTACTAGCATCACAATGTGCAAAGCCGAGGTTTCGAAGGCTACCATATACACGAACTACTCACCTCTAGCCGGTCGTAGACTCGTCCGCGATGCCTTTTCCTTTGAATTTAGCTCCCTCGTGCATAGAATCTAGTCAAACCACAATAATTATATCAAATACGGGTCAAAGAATCGTAACCCATTTCAATTTACATGAAATTCGCATAAATACACTAAGTTGGTAAAACCCGACCCCGGGCCCACTGCTCGGAAAATTCCGAAATTAGTACTAATGCGATCCTCGTCTCGCCACGAGTCCGTGCATATAAAATTTATCAAAATCGGAGTCCAAATGGTCTTCCAAAACTCAAAATCCCGTTTTTAGTACCTAGGCCACAATTCTTCAAGATTTCTACCCAAATTCATGAAGATTGATGTTAATTCTACCATAAAATGATGTTTTTGAGTCAAGAATCTTACCTCCGATGAATACCCGATGATTTCTCAGTGTTTTCCTCGAGTTTTCTTCTCTCTAGGGCTCAAAATTGTGTTTTGGGGGTGTAAACCCGTAAGCCCTCTCTGTTCTGTGATATAAATTCACTGCCAGAACATTTATACCTACGCGTTCGCGATGCTCCTTGCGCGAATGCGATGCCCAGTTCTATTGCTTCATCGCGAACGCGATGTCACTTTACGCGTCCGCGATGTTCATTTCCCCAGCCGCCTGTTTCCAATCCTTCGCGAACGCGTACACCCCCCACGCGAACGCGAAGCTCCCCTTTATCCTTCAACGCGTTCGCGACACCCAGTCACGCGAACGCGAAGCTTAACTCCCTCTGACCTACGCGAACGCGATGACCTTGTCACGAACGCGATGCTTTAGCCCACCTGGCCTTCGCGAACGCGACCCATGTCACGCGAACGCGAAGGTCTAATTGACTGGGCAGAAACCTGCAGTTTTCTGCAGATTTTTGCCAAGTCCCAAATGCCCGGTTGATGGTCCGAAATCATCCCGAGGCCCCCGGACCCCAACAAAAACCACCAACGTACTCCAAAACATGATACGGACTTGTTCCAATCACAAAAACACCAACCTAAACATCAAAATCACCATTTACACACGAATTCAAGCCTAAGTTTCTTTAGAACTTTCAAAACTAACATTCAATCCAAAACCCGATCAAACGATGTCCGAATAACCTGAAAATTTGCAGACATATCCAAAATCACATAACGAAGCTACAAAAATTGTCGGAATTCCATTCTGACCCCCGGATCAAAATATCACCTACCATCCGGTTTTCGCCAAAAATCAACCTTCGCCAATTCAAGCCTAAAACTACACTGGACCTCCGAATTCAATTTCGATTGCTCTCCTAAGTCATAAATGATCCCCCAAAACTAGTCAAATCATCAGAATTCGGTTCCGAGCACTCTAACTCAATAGTCAACTCTAGGTTGACTTCCTATATTCAAGCTTCCTTCAAACAAGCTATTTGCTTCATTTTCAACCCAAATCACTCCTAACTCACCCGATATATTCTAATACTGATATAAAAGCATAAGATATGTAAATTCAAGGTAACGAGGTGGTAATTCCCGTAACGACGGGCCAGGTCGTTACATTCTCCCCAACTTAAACAAACGCTCGTCCGCGAGCGGGTTAAGAAACATACCTGGAGCATCAAACAAGTGTGGGTATCTGCTCTGCATCTCCTGCTCGGTCTCCCAAGTTGCTTCCTCCACGGGACGACCTCTCCACTGCACTTTCACTGAAGCTATGCCCTTGGATCTCAGCTTATGAACCTGTCGACCCAAAATGGCTGCTGGTTCCACATCATAAGTCAAGTCTTCATCTAGTTGTATTGTGCTGAAGTCTAACACATGAGACGGGTCTCCGACATACTTCCGGAGCATGGATACATGGAACACCGGGTGAACTCCCGACAAACTGGGTGGCAAAGCAAGCATATAGGCCACCTCCCCAACTTTCCTAAGCACCTCAAAAGTCCAATGAACCTTGGGCTCAACTTTACTTTCTTTCCAAACCTCATAACACCCTTCATAGGCGAAACCTTCAGCAACACCTTCTCACCTACTGAATAAGACACATCTAGGACCTTCCGGTCTGCATAACTCTTCTGACGCGACTGAGCTGTGCAAAATCTCTCCTGAATCACCTTCACCTTGTCTAAGGCATCTTGAACTAACTCTGTCCCCAACAACCTAGCCTCGCCGGGCTCGAACCATCCGACTGGAGACCTACACTGCCTCCCATATAAAGCTTCATACGGTGCCATCTGAATGCTGGACTGATAGCTATTATTATAAGCAAACTCCGCCAAAGGCAAATAATCAGCCCACGAACCACCGAAATCAATGACACAAGCACGCAACATATCCTCTAATATCTGAATAGTACGCTCAGACTGCCCATCCGTCTGTGGATGAAATGTTGTGCTCAGCTCTACCTGTGAACCCAACTCTCGCTGAAATGTCCTCCAGAACTGGGATGTGAACCGGGTACCTCTGTCTGATATAATAGAAATGGGAGCTCCATGCAATCTCACTATCTCACGGATGAATACCTCTGCCAACCTCTCTGAGGAATAAGTAGTACACACTAGGATGAAGTGAGCTGACTTGGTCAACCTATCCACCACCACCCAGACTGAATCAAACTTCCTCACTGTTCGAGGGAGTCCACTGACAAAGTCCATAGTAATCCTTTCCCACTTCCACTCAGGAATATCAATACGCTGGAATACACCACCAGGTCTCTAATGCTCATACTTGACCTGCTGACAGTTTAGACACCGAGCCACATGGCTCACAATATCTTTCTTCATCTTTCTCCACCAGTAATGCTGCTTCAAATCCTGATACATCTTCGCGGCTCCTGGATGAATAGAATACCGCGAGCTGTGGGCTTCCTCCAATATCATCTCACGAAGGCTATCAACATTGGGCACGCATATCCGGCACTGCATCCGCAATATACCTTCACTATCAATAGTGACATCCCTGGCATCATCATGCTGAACTCTGTCCTTAAGGACAAGTAAGTGTGGATCATCATACTGGCGCTCTCGAATACGATCATATAAAGAGGAACGAGCTACTACACAAGCCATCACCCGACTGGGCTCAGAGATATCCAGCCTCACCATATGATTAGCTAATGCCTGAACATCAACTGCAAGGGGTCTCTCTCCAACTGGAATATACGCCAAACTGCCCATACTAATAGCCTTCCGGCTCAATGCATTAGCCACTACATTGGCTTTCCCGGGATGATACAAGATAGTAATATCGTAGTCTTTAAGCAACGCAAGCCATCTCCGTTGCCTCAAATTTAGATCTTTCTGCTTAAACAAATGCTGAAGGTTGCGGTGGTCTGTATATACATCACAAGATACACCATATAGGTAATGCCTCCAAATCTTCAAGGCATGAACAATAGCAGCTAACTCCAAATCATGAACAGGGTAGTTCTTCTCGTGGGGCTTTAGCTGACGAGAAGCATATGCAATAACTCTACCCTCTTGCATCAACACACAATCGAGTCCAACTCTAGAAGCATCACAATACACCGTATATGACCTTGAGGCTGATGGTAACACAAGTACCGTAGCGGTGGTCAAAGCCTCCTTGAGCTTATGGAAGCTCTCCTCACATTCATTAGACCACACAAATGGAGCATTCTTCCGTGTCAACTTAGTCAACGGTGAAGCAATAGATGAGAAACCCTGAACAAACCGGCGATAATAGCCTGCCAAGCCGAGAAAACTCCGAATCTCTGTAGGTGAGGAAGGTCTGGGCCAATTCTGCACTGCCTCGACCTTCTGTGGATCAACCCGAATACCATCACCGGACACTACATGTCCCAGAAAACCGACAGTATCAAGCCAGAACTCACACTTAATGAATTTTGCATAAAGCTTCTCTTCTCTCAACCTCTGCAATACCACTCTCAAGTATTGTGCATGCTCCTCCTAACTGCGTGAATACACCAGAATATCATCAATAAAAACAATCACAAAAGAATCAAGGTACGACCGAAATACGCTATTCATCAGGTGCATGAATGCAGCTGGGGCATTAGTCAGCCCAAAAGACATCACCAGGAACTCGTAGTGCCCATATCGCGTCCTGAACGCTGTTTTCATAATATCCGAGTCCCTGATCTTCAACTGATGATAGCCCGATCGAAAATCAATCTTAGAAAATACACTAGCTCCCTGGAGCTGATCAAATAGGTCCTCAATACGAGGCAATGGGTATTTATTCTTCACGGTTACCCTGTTCAGCTGCCTGTAATCAATGCACATTCTCATTGTGCCATCTTTCTTCTTCACGAATAACACCGGTACACCCCAAGGTGACACACTCGGACGAATGAAACCCTTATCTAAGAGTACCTGAAGTTGTTCCTTCAATTCTTTTAACTCTGCTGGTGCCATGCGATAGGGTGGAATAGAAATGGGCTGAGTGCCCGGCACCAAGTCAATGCCCGGCAGGTCTGCTGGAAATACATCCGGAAACTCCCTCACAATGGGGACCGAATCAAGACCGGGTGTCTCGGCCTCAACATTTCTAATGAAGGCCAAATAAGATAAACAACCCTTGCCAATCATTCGTTGGGCCTTTATATAAGAAATCACCCTGTCGGACACATAATCAGTCAAGCCACGCCACTCGATCCTCGGATTACCTGGAATAGCTAGTGTGACTGTCTTGGCATGACAGTCCAGAATCGCATGGTAAGGAGATATCCAATCCATGCCTAGAATTACATCGAAATCTACCATGCCCAGTAGTAATAGATCAACTCGGGTCTCCAAACCCCCAATAGTAATAAGACAGGATCGATATACCTGATCCACAACAACAGTATCCCCCACTAGGGTAGACACATGTACGGGCAAAGCAAGAATACCACGGGTCATACCCAAATGATGTGCAAAATAAGTAGAAACATAAGAATAGGTGGATCCGGGATCAAATAAGACAGAAGCATCCCTGTGGCAGACTGAGATAATACCTGAAATGACTGCATCTGAAGCACTAACATCCTTCCTATCCGGAAGAGCATATAAACGAGCCTGGCCTCCACTAGTACGATCCTCACCCCTAGGGCTACCTCTGGATACCTGGCCACCAGCCCTAGCCGACTGTGCTGGCGCTGAAGAAACATGAGTAGAAGACGAGGGCTGATCCCTCTGCTGAGACCGCATACGAAGCCACTGAGGACACTCTCTCCTGATATGGCCCAAATCACCGCACTCAAAACAACGGCCTGAAGATGGAAGAAGGGGCTGCTGAGGACCCCTCGCTACAGACGAACCCTGTGCTGAGGAAGCAGGAGCAGAGCTCTGAGCTGGAAGAGCACTCAGTGCAGGCTGACTCTGCTGATGGCTCTGCTGACCCTGATAACCCTGATGGCCCTGACGACCACGATCTGATGAAATCCCACTGGACTCTGCTCGTCCAGACTGATGAGACCTGAAAGAACGACCCCTGCTATGCTGAGGTTGGCCCCTAGACGGAGCACCACTGTAGCTGCCAGAACCACGAGGCCTCTTAGCCTCTCTCTCCTCCCGCTCTCTGCGGCGATCTATCTCAATATGGTGGGCAACATCAACCACCTCCTCAAAGGTAACTGCCGAAACTCTCTCCCTGGTCATCAAAATGCGGATGGGATAAATAAGGCCATCAATAAATCCCCGAATCCTCTCTCGGTCTGTAGGAACCATCCATATGGCATGACGGGCCAGCTATGTGAATCTCATCTCGTACTAATTAACCGTCATCTCTCCCTGCTTCAACCACTCGAACTGACGTCGCAGCTCCTCTCTCCGAGACCGAGGCACGTACTTCTCCAAAAATACCATGGAGAACTGCTGCCAAGTGAGGGGCACTGCCCCAGGCGGGCCTACACCTCTCGAAATCCTCCCACCACTGAAATGCTGCACCTGTGAACTGAAAAGTGGTGAATGAAACACCGCCGGACTCTAGAATACCCGCGGTGCGAAGCATGCGCTGACATCTATCAAGAAAACCCTGGGCGTCCTCGCCCTCAGCACCACTGAATGTCGGAGGCCGTAGCCTCTCAAATCTCTCCAAACGACGCCGCTCATCGTCGGGCATAACCGGAACCGGGCATAATCGGAACCATATAGCGAGGAGCTCGGTGCAACGAGCGCGAACCGGCCGAACCGGCTCGGGTGTGTGTGAGCCACGGGGGTCCGATTCCCTCCCCTCGCTCGTGAAGAAGATACGCGCAGCAATAGCCGCAACTACCGAGCCAAGCTTCGTGCACACCGATAAGATCCGAGCCAAGGTCTCTTGAAGACCCGGTATCACGATGGGCACTGCCGGTGCGTGAACCTTAGTTGCCGGAGCGTCCGCCGCCGGAATCCGGTCCCGAGCCTAGGCCACCGGTGCGAGAATCCGACCCCGAGTCTCGTCGGCCGGTGGGTCGGCGAGTGCTGCGTGCTCGCTGCCCTACCTCTACCACGACCACGGCCTCTAGGTGCCGATGGTGGTCGTCCGCCACGTCCGTTAGCCCGTGTTCTCGCCATCCGCGAGAGAATAGAATATGGAAAAATTTAATTTCATGATAACACAAATCGCACGATATGAATCCAAGAAAATGAGGTTTTTCCTAAAGTTTGTGTAGCCCTCCGAGGATAGATACGGACGTCTACGTACCGATCCGCGAAAGCCTACTAAACCGGCTCATGACTCGCGAGTCCTAGTAACCTAGGCTCTGATACCAACTTGTCACGACCCAAATTCGGTCGTGATGGCACCCAACAATCAAGCTAGACCAGCCAGACCAACAATTTTTGATTACATCGAATACCAGTCTCAAATGAACAACCCAAGAAGAATATATGAGTTTAACAACTCCAATAATAATAATAATGAACAAAATACTGACACTCCCAAAGATTCGGAGTCACAAGTCTAGAGCCTCTAACAAAACCCAACAGGAATAGAGAGTACTGTATAGAAATACTCAAGTCTAAAATACAAAATACAAATAACAACTGGAAAGGAGAGGAGAAGCTAGGTTCTGCGAACGTAGGCAGCTACCTCAGCAACTCGATATGACACTGCAAATGCTGGAAATGCCTGTCTACTGCTCCTGAGTACCTGAGTCTGCACACAAAAGGTGCAGGGAGTAGGGGTGAGTACTAAGTACTCAGTGAGTAATAAATATATAAAAGTAGCTGAAAGTAAGAAATCCACAAAATACCACAATATGAAGCTACACTACAGTCCGAATCTCCTACGAACTAGCATCAACAGTACAATTCAGCTACCACAGAGTAATTCAACAAATAAAGATGCAATGTAATGCACATAACCGCTACGGCGTGTAGCCCTATCCAATTTAACGTCGACGACGCTCACTAGGGGTGTGTACAGACTCCGGAGGGGCTCCTACAGCCCAAGCGCAATACTGCTGCGGCGTGCAGCCCGATCCTCATATCAACCACTGCAGCATGCAGCCCGATCCATGCTCAATCCACAATAAGCAAATAAGTCACAAACAGTTCATTTTTCTTAATTCCAGTTTTCAGTTCATAATTTATGAAAAATACTTAACTTTTATTTAATTTGCAAAAACCCGTAACTTAACTTTTCAAAAAGGTGATTTCAATTTCCAGGACTGAGATCAGTGATTTAAGCAAATATAGCTATCACATAAATTTTCTCCTCTAAGGACGCTACAGATCGGCACAAGGCCCCAAACAAGGCTTACCGCCCACAAATATATCAAATACGGTGTATTTCCAACACTAATAACATATTATTCATTTACGGGATGGACCAAGTCTCAATCCCCAGTCACAATCAATCCCGCACCTGCCACGGTGTGCGAGCCACGCCCTACTAGCGTCACAATGTGCTAAGCCGAGGTTTCGAACCCTCTGGCTACCATATACACGAACTACTCACCTCTAGCCGGTCGTAGACTTGTCCGCGATGCCTTTTCCTTTGAATTTAGCTCCCTCGTGCATAGAATGTAGTCAAACCACAATAATTATATCAAATACGGGTCAAAGAATCGTAACCCATTTCAATTTACATGAAATTCGCATAAATACACTAAGTTGGTAAAACCCGACCCCGGGCCCACTGCTAGGAAAATTCCGAAATTAGTACCAACGCGATCCTCGTCTCGCCACGAGTCCGTGCATATAAAATTTATCAATATCGGAGTCCAAATGGTCTTCTAAAACTCAAAATCCCGTTTTTAGTACCTAGGCCACAATTCTTCAAGATTTCTACCCAAATTCATGAAGATTGATGGTAATTCTACCACAAAATGATGTTTTTGAGTCAAGAATCTTACCTCCGATGAATACCCGATGATTTCTCAGTGTTTTCCTCGAGTTTTCTTCTCTCTAGGGCTCAAAATTGTGTTTTGGGGGTGTAAACCCGTAAGCCCTATGTTCTGTGATATAAATTCACTGCCAGAACATTTATACCTACGCGTTCGCGATGCTCCTTGCGCGAACGCGATGCCCAGTTCTATTGCTTCATCGCAAACGCGACGTCACTTCACGCGTCCGCGATGTTCATTTCCCCAGCCGCCAGTTTCTAATCCTTCGCGAAAGCGTACATCCCCCACGTGAACGCAAAGCTCCCCCTTATCCTTCAACGCGTTCGCGACACCCAGTCACGCGAACGCGAAGCTTAACTCCCTCTGACCTACGCGAACGCAATGAACTTGTCGCGAACACGATGCTTTAGCCCACCTGGCCTTTGCGAACGCGACCCATGTCACGCGAACGCGAAGGTCTAATTGACTGGGCAGAAACCTACAATTTTCTGCAGATTTTGCCAAGTCCCAAATGCCCGGTTGATGGTCCGAAATCATCCCGAGGCCCCCGGGACCCCAACGAAAACCACCAACGTACTCCAAAACATGATACGGACTTGTTCCAATCATAAAAACACCAACCTAAACATCAAAATCACCATTTACACATGAATTCAAACTTAAGTTTCTTCAAAACTTTCAAAACTAACATTCAATCCAAAAACCGAGCAAACGATGTCCGAATGACCTGAAAATTTGCAGACATATCCAAAATCACACAACGAAGCTACAGAAATTGTCGGAATTCCATTCCGACCCCCGGATCAAAATATCACCTACCATTCGATTTTCGCCAAAAATAAACCTTCGCCAATTCAAGCCTAAAACTACACCGGACCTCCGAATTCAATTCCGATTGCTCTCCTAAGTCATAAATGATCCTCTGAAACTAGTCGAATCATCAACATCCAGTTCCGAGCACTCTAACTCAATAGTCAACTCTAGGTTGACTTCCCATATTCAAGCTTCCTTCAAACAAGCTATTTGCTTCATTTTCAACCCAAATCACTCCTAACTCACCCGATATATTCTAATACTGATATAAAAGCATAAGATATGTAAATGCAAGGTAACGGAGTGGTAATTCCTGTAACGACGGGCCGGGTCGTTACAGGTGATCAGGCAGGACATGGCCCGACTGCAAATTTCTGAGGACATAGCCCTTGATAGGAATGTTTGGAGGTCAAGCATTTGGGTTATATGGTAGGGGTAGTGGAGCTTTGCGCACTTTATTCCGGGGTTGAGGAGGGGTTGGATTAGGATTGATCTTAAATAGCTTGCAGTCTATGTTGAATTCATTTTATCCTTGATTTATCTTAGCATCGGGCCTTAGTTTCTGGTTTATGTTATTGCATGCCATTTATCTATTGGTTGTTATGCTTCTGTTACTATTATGGTTTCGACTGAAGTGACTAATGAATTATCTTCTTCTCTTTTCCTTTTCTTTTTCTGAGCCGAGGGTCTTTCGGAAACAGCCTCTCTACCCTTTTGGGGTAGGGGTATGATCTGCGTACATATTACCCTCCCTAGACCCTACTTTGTGGAATTTTACTGAGTGGTTGTTGTTGTTGTTATTGTTGTTGTTGTTGTTGTTGTATCTTATTGTAGGCAACAATTAAAACGGTCTTTGAAAATTTACGAACGGTATCAAAGTCATAAGAGGTCTTAGAAATAATTATTTGTACTTCTCTCTACAACACAAGAAAGAGAGAACCCGTCCTTTCGATTACTTTTATTATTTTCTATTAACGTTACGATATTTCATCGATTCCTGAATCAGCTCAACTAATTAATTTTGTTGTTATTAAGGTCATAGTATTTTGTAACTATAAGATATTTTGTTTATTTCAAATTATCTAGCGTGGCAATATTTTTTATATTTTATGTAATGTAATTTTTTAAAATAATCTTCCAGAACAATTATGAGAACACCACTTGAGATGTATATGGTCCTTGAACAAAATCTCCATCGAATATTTTGAACATTAAATGGGATATAAAGTCGTTGGCTTTCATTTATTCCAAATTTGATTTGGATCTTATAAAAATAATTTTTTCTTTAATATAACAAAGCAAACATATCTATTTTCCATTTGGGTTGACTTTCGGTACAATAATATTCGTTCAATATACACCTTGCATTATTTATGGTGTGAAAATATGATAAAACAAGAGATATGTATTTCATTGGAAGTTCAAATATTGAATTTTAACATTTAATCAACGCCAAAGTATATTTGCAAAAATTAAAGTTTGATATTCGCAAAATACCAAAATGAAATAATATTCTATAGCCCAACGCTTTCACTTGAAATATTTCATGCTACAAAAATGAGCATTCTGTTTAATCTATATATATATATATATATATATATATATATATATATATATATATATATATATATATATATATATTAAAGCAAGAAAATATACATTGTTTGATTAAGCCAAGTGGCAAGCTACTATAAAGCCACTTGACAATATTAAAAATTTTGTGGGAAATTGTCAAATAAGAAAATAGCACTTAAGAAAAATATATGAAATTCTATTTATTGAAATTATTTAACGGGTAACACAATAACAATTGACAAAGAACAAAAAATAGAGATTATTTTTTTGTAATCAAATAATATAATTGTAGATATATAGAAGGATTAGATATTTAATTTTAATATAAGAAAACCTTTTGAATTATTACGAGAAAATATATATTATATGGATAATATCACGCAATTGAATACATAATTTATAAACCTAAAATTTAAAACATTTGCAATGACATAACGACAAGCAACAAGTTAACAATATAAAAAATGTAAAATTGTCATGTAGTTAAGTTATAAAAAAATTTAAAGTCAAAACTCTACACGAAAACAAAAGGAAAAAAAATAATTGCTTATTACACATAATACTAAAAGTGTAGATTTATGGAAAATAATAAAAGAACTTCTTCGTTTAAACTTTGGCATATTTTCAAAGGAATTAGAAAAATAATACGATAATGCTTATACTATAGCTACAACACGAAATTTAAAAAATAATTAAAATGTTATATGATAGAAAATAATGTATATAGAGGAGAATAGAAGTAATGTGAAGGGGTCTACACTTTAAATTTGTTTAATAAAATAATTAAATTAGAAAATAATATTATAATAAATTTAAACAAAACAATTGGAGCTACGGAACAAAGAAACAAACGAACAAAGTTAAATTAAATTTTAGGGTAATACAAAAATATATTCATTGTATTATACTAAAAGTAGAGCAACGGGTAAGGATATTAAGTAACGTGATAAGCTTATAAAAAGTCACATGACAATATAACAAGTGTACATTAAGCTTAAACAAAGTGACAAGTTAATATAAAGTCATTTAGCAAATTATGACAATATTTTTTATGGTATTTAATTTAAATTGAAAGACAAGATATTCATTTAAATTTAAACAAAAAGAGTAGTAAATAAGATTCTTTGGAATCTGAATGGAAAGAAAGTTAAATTTGAAATAATTAGGAAAACTAATCAACACATAAATATTTCAATTCAAACGGGAGAATCAATGAGTGAGGCGAATTTATCTAAATAATGAGAAAGAGTTCTTTGAAATTTGAGTTCACAACAAAAATAACATAAAAAACAAAACGTGTTAGTTACTGGAAATAAGACTAAAAGATCTAGGTTAGAACCCATAATCATAATTACCGAGCTGTTGGATCAAAAATTAACTTTCGTAACTTCCTTAGGGACAATGTTTAATTATAAATCGACTCATATATTAGCCAAACAAATGTCCATTTTGTTGCCTTACGGTAAAATTAATTATATATTTTATAATTTATCTTATATCTCAATTGTTTGGAAGTAATATATTTTTTTTTCTATTAGTGCTACTATGCCAAATATATAAGAATGGAGGATAGATTCTTCTCTAATGGCTCGGGTACGAACAATGACTCTTTAGCATGGTGTTGATATTGATCGGTTGCTCGATCAATTGGCTCATACAATTTAAGAATATATTGGTTGTAAATAAATTATCATATATATATATATATATATATATATATATATATATATATATATATATATATATATATATATATATATATATATATCATATATATATATATATATATATTTTGTCACGACCCTAGTTCGCAAATCGTGAACATGTCATGACGGCACCCAGTCTTCGCGACTAGGTAAGCCTAACACAACGCGGAATATACACTTTTATGAGCAAAAGATAAGATAGCAACAGAATAATATAAAAGAAATGTAATGAGTGACGTACGGCACATACATTTCGCCAAATACCAGAAGAAGTACAACCACCAAGACCCGGAAATTCACGAGCAACACAGACTAAGAGAGTACAATTGTGGCCCTATACATCAGGAGTGTCTACACAACGAAAAATAAGGAAATAACTGACATCACTAAGAAGAATAGAAGAAGACCCTCCGAATGTGCGGACGTAGCAGATCATACGTCGAGTCTCCTGAAAATACTCATAAGTCACCTGTAGTGTGTCTGATCAGATGTACCTGGATCTGCACAACAAAAGTGTGCAGAAGAGTAGCATGAGTACACCACGGCGGTAGTCAGTAAGTGCCAAGCCTAACCACGATGGAGTAGTGATGAGGAAGGTCAGGGCCCTACCGAGAAATAAATAAAATAATGATAATAATAATACCGAACAACTCGAATAAGATTAAGTCTGAAATAACAGCAATGAGATAAATACTACAACCGTCTACAATCAGTTAACAAAGAGAAATCAACACTACAAGTACAAATCAACAAATCCAGGATCTTCGGGAGTTGAACCGGCAGTCCCTCCTTATACTCAGCAACTCAGGATCTCCGAGAATCGAACCCGCAGTCCATATATCAGTCTCACAGGATCTTCGGGAATTGAACTCGCAGTCCTTTATCCAGTATCACAGGATCTCTGGGAATTGAACCCGCGGTCCGTATATCAGTATCTCTGGATCTCCGAGAATTGAACCCGCAGTCCGTATATCAGTATCTATGGATCTCCGAAAATTGAAACCGCAGTCCGTATATCAATATCTCAGGATCTCCGGTAATTGAACCCGCAGTCCATTACCTCAGTAGCATCGGATCTCCAGAAATTGAACCCGCAGTGCACAAAACACAAACACAATCAATAAGAGGAAACACAGAGAAATATGAAGTACACAACTACAATCTACACGAAATTCAGTCTCAACAAGTTCTAGGAAGCTCAATTAAGTCAAGTACGCACTTAGACAGATAATCCTATCTAATCATTCTTCTCTAGCTATCACCAGATAAATCTTGCAATTAAATCAATTAAATAACAAGGATATCACGATTTGAACAGTTCAAGTAAGGTGGTTTTGCAACAATCTGCGCGAGTACACGCCTGTCACCTCGCGTACAAGGCATTTAAATAAACACATATATGTCCTAGGGGAGAAGGTTCCCCCACGCAAGGTTAGACAAGTCACTTACCTCAATTCCGGTACAAAATCGCTAAGAAACGACTCCCTTGCCACGAGTATCTGACTCCAAGTGGCCCGAATCTAGTCAAACCAATTACAGTGTAAATAACATCGCAAGTAACTAATTACAATGATAAAATTAAAGCTACGACGTGAACACGGGTGAAATGACCAAAATACCCCTGCAGTCATCGGCTCGAAATCAAAATATTTTTATGTTTTCAGAACTCTTGTACTCTCATGAGTCTAACCATACCAAAATTATATAATTCTCATGTCATTTCGACCCTCAAATCAAAGATTTATCATTTTTCAACTTTGGGGCTCAAAATCTCAATTTTTACCATCCAACACGGATAAAAATAAGAACCAGCAGAAATAATCATGTAGAAACATCACAATAAAGGTCTTATATTTACCTCCTTGATGAGACGAGAACAATGCCGGAAAAATCATCTCAATCGGAGCTCTAGAACTCAAGATATGCCCAAAATACTAAACTTCTCGATTTTAACACTGTCCAGGCCCATTTTCCGCTTTTGCGGATAATTTGCGTATATACGGGACCGCTTTTGCGGTTCTATTTCCAATTTTGCGGTTCCTCATTCGCGGTCAAATTCCGCTTTTGTGATTCTGACAGACACCAGCACTTTTCTCGGCACGGAAACGAGCATAACTTCCTCATACGATGTACAAATTCGACGATTCTTTTTGCTATGGCTCCGAAGTTACGATACAGATTTAATGGTTCAAACAAAACTGAATTTGGAGATCATTTAATTAATATGGTATCTTTTTATGTTCAAAGAAGCAATGTTGAAACATCAAATAAGAGCGTGATCACAACCCGAAACACACCCGAGGCCCCCGAGACCCCAATCAATCATACCAAACAACCCCAAAATACATTAAGGACTTGCTCGAGGCCTCAAACCACATCAAACAACTCTAAAACCATGAATTATACCCGATTCAAACTTTATGAACTTTGAAGTTTCCAACTTCTATTTTCGATGCCGAAACCTATCAAATCGCGTCCGATTGACTTCAAATTTTTCACACACGTCCAAAATGATATATTGTAGCTATAAAAACTTTCAGAATTTCATTCTGACCCTCGGATCAAAATCTCACTTATCAACCGAAATTCGCCAAAATACTAACTTTGTCAATTCAAGCGTAATTCTACACCTGTCATCACAATAATATTCCGGACACACTCCTAAGTCCCAAATCACCTAACGAAGCTATCAGGACCATAAAATTCACATTTGAGCCCGATATCAAAATTTTCACTTCCGGTCAAGCTTCTAAAAAACCTTCAAATTCCTACCTTTACCCAAACGACTCCAAATCCAGAATCACTATACGGAGCTACGCCCAGTCTCGAAATTCCAAACGGATATCAATAACGCTGAAATGCACTTCAAGTCAAACTTATGAAAGTTCTTCCAAAATGCTAACTTCCACAATAGGTGCCAAAATGCTCCCGGGTTATCCAAAACCCGAACCGGGCATACGCCCATGTCCGATATCATTATATGAACCTACTGGACCCTTCAGATCCTGATTCCGAGGTCGTTTACTCAAAAATCCAATCCTAGTTCATTCTTTCAACTTAAAGCTTCTGAAATGAGAATTTTCATTTAAATTTAACTCCATCTCCCTGAATTTAGATTTCCATCGTGCAAACAAGTCATAATACCCGAAATGAAGCTGTTCATGGCCTCCACGGAGCGCTAGTACTCAAAACGACCGGTCGGGTCGTTACATTCTCTCCGACTTAAACATACGTTCGTTCTCGATCGTGCTGAGAACTATACTGGAGTAGTCTGAAATTAATTTTTTTAGCATCATATGCACCTTCCCGTTCTTCCAAAACTCAGCTGAGCACATTAGCCTGATATAATATGAAGATATTCCCTTTTATTCAGACAAATAAGTCTTAGAGCCTAATTCCAACATCCGGAATTCTATGTCAGGCCTGTTTTCATCAAGAGATCACTCAATTATTCACCACACGCCGTGCTCAAACATGACTGCATAACTTTGTTGGATTCTTACCTTGCAACACAAAATCCACAGGACCACGATAATATTTTATGATCAAATTAGCCAAAGTTCAATGAATCAGATGCTCTCATTGCATCTCATGACCTATATAGGTCTTGTTCTAACTTTTACAATACTGACACGACGGAAGAGATGTGCCGATATTCATAACCAACTACTGAATCAACAATTCATTTGATCTATACTCCTGACAAGATCCATTACCTTGTCCTAAACCAGAAAATGATCTTTTCTCTATAATATACTTCATATAATCAGTTTGCACTGACCCCAAATCCAATAACCTCATCTCACCCAGTACGAACTTCTTAGGCGATAAGCCACCTCAGACATAATCAAAAGTCCCGCAAGATGACACAATGTGCCAATATGCTACTAATTCGTACGCGATACAAAAGGAAGGCGAACTCTAGAAAGAACTATTCAACTCGCACACTAACACGGACTTTCTCAAAAAATAGGAAACGGAACACATAAAAGCAAATATGGGCACTGAACTAAACATCACACTGTTGTGATGTGCAACCCGGTCCAAAAAATATACCCATGGTGGTGTGCCACCCGATCCATATATAGAACTTACATAAGAAGATATATGTCGAGCTGAATAGCTCATCACATCAAAATACTGAATATCAGTCATAAGCACACTAAGGTGCATAATATCATTCACAAGGAAACATATAACGTTATAGGCTACAAACTCAAGCACAACTGAGGTGCCATACATGATCTAAGTCTCAAGAGCCATCATGCTCATATAACATCACCGCTGAGCGGAACCTCAACACATAAGAAATTTACCAAGTCATCTCACAACTCATACGGCGCAATATGTCTTTACATGAATTAACTAACCACAAAATAAGACCGCGACTATCCCTCCATGAAGAGTGCATTGCTGAAATAAACACAACTGGCTTGATGTAAGGCTCACTTCCACGTTTAAATTTGTCCACCGACCTTAAGTCTATCCTGATCATGCCAAGCTAAGCCAATAATATTTCACAGGTCTATAACCCAATAAGCAGAGTGCCCTCCAAGCATAAATTCTCAAATGGATGATATTACCAAAATCCTCATACTTGGTTTAAATTTCTAATTAATCAAGTGACTACATGTCACACCTATATAATCTTCTTTTGAGACAAGCTCCCACCATCTTCCGAATAATTAACGGGCCTGCACATTCAAACCACCGGCTGCACTAACACTGAAAAGCGATCAGGAGTACCTAACAGGGATGCAAAGCCTTTCTCACAGAACACCGATCTCAAGTGATACCGACGTTAATACCCATCTTACTCAAAACAATGTAACTCCTTTCCCGCTCATCCGATCTCTTTATATCACATTCATTAACCAAACTACGACCTTGGTCCTTACTTCAAATTCCATACCACTTACTGCACCTCATGTGCCGATATACGATAAACACAATTTCTATCACAACTCTAGAACTGACGATAGGCTAATACTTCATCACATAAGACTTTCTATTTAACTCACTTCAAGAGAACTATAGCAACATACATGCGAATTCTCATAACCATCGAATATGCCAATCTCTAAGTTGTGGTCCAAGCCACCATATCCATTTCCGAGAGCCGCCTACTCATAACAGGACCTAACAGAAGAATACTTCAGAATAACATCAATCACTGCAGCCGACAAGCCTCAAATGCACCGCCACAAATCACATGCATAACTCGATCACGCTGCATGAACCGATCACTGACACTAATATGCCAACTCAACTATGGCTAATCAATCTACTTCCTTCCAATTTATCCTTGATTGCCTAAGAAATGTTAATATCTCCCTTCAATACCTAACTTATTCCAACCGCACTCACCCCGAGTAACCTTAAATCATGAGGCCATGCTGTCTCAAAACGACGACCATTTTGATGTCTCTCAAATGCTACACCACAAGTCAAAACATCATAGAACATTTTGTACCTTTCTTCATAAGTTGCTTCAAAATCTTGACTCTCAACTGTACTAATAGACTCAGAATTATCAAGTACCACACTTTACCTCTTGAATTCACTAGGACCGCTATTGAGAGCCATCCGGCTCTGACTTGTCCCAGTATGCAACCAACTCTACTGAATTTTATAACATATGAATACCCTCTTGATAAATCACCCAGCGGGATAACTTCCCTCGAAGCCTGCACCTATACGCGGCATAAATCATGAATCTTCCCTTAAGTTTGAACATGAGCTAGTAAGGCTAACCATAACATGCATTCAACAATTCATATACTCAAATTACCACTCATGGTCCTTTTCCGTAGTTGCAATAACCCATTAATACGCTAATACCCAGAATTCACGTAGGTAATTAACCATGCGACCCAATCGTAAGCAGTAGGACTCTCCCCCTTAGCTAAAAGCCACTATTACATGACTCGCGAACACATTAGAACCATTGTCTCAAGTCATTTACTCTTATTCAACTGCAATTCACTTGATCCAACAAACATAACCACCTGTTGCCCATTAGCACTCTAACACCATAGGGTATGATCTCATTCCAATACAACCAAACATCTTCTCGCTCCATGCACCGAGCATTCTTTACCAACGACAGCTTAAGACATACTGTGATTCTCACACATCTATGAAGCACCATGTAGCCTTTGTCGAAGTTTTCCCTGCTGATAGTGAAATGTAGAATTATTATAGACATAGGAACATCAAAAGTCCCCATGTCATACCATACAAATCTCAACTCTTACTCATCATCAAGTTTCAAAAAACTTTTGAATAGCACTTAAATACATCGCAGGCCAAATCTGATATGACACATGACCCATAATTTGATCGTTGATAGTGAAATCCTTTCACTAGGAACGAAGCCATAAGATACATTGTGCTAATCCATGATACTAACCTTTATCATTTGTACGTCATCATCATAAGACAACCCAAGACATTTGTTTGGTACATGTCCTTCTTATGACAGTTAAACTCACTTCCCCCAATATCTCTGTTGCTAGTTGAACCCTTCGCTAAATAGACATCTTATACGAACCATATAGTCTTTATTACCACCAACTATCTTTAGACCTATATCTACCTCGTGATTCTTCCATTACTGCGACGATTTGGTAGTTAAGTAAACCTTCTCAAGACCGTACTTATCAACCGAATTTCAGAACCTAGTGCACCCTCATGTGCACAATTGAATAGATCTCTCAATACTTTTGCATTATCGATATGGATGACACGCGATAATAGTGGTTGAGTGACTCTTGGCTCCCTTAAAATCCCTCTGTAGCATCACGAATCGTCAGCATATACTTGATATCGAGTGCACAAATTTCAATACATGAGTGGATGCAAAGGAACACATGATATAGGTTCCAACTGAATAAATAACGCATTATAAGGAATTTAAAAGAATTGAAGAGTTTCCTAAACAGTTACATAGCACCTCGTACATAAATATAGACGTCTCCGTATCAATCAACGAGAATCTAAGTAACCGGTCTGTGTCCTGTGACTCCTACGAACCTAGAGCTCTGATACCAACTTGTCACGACCCTAGTTTAGGAATCGTGAACATGTCATGACGGCACCCAGTCTTCGCGACTAGGTAAGCCTAACACAACGTGGAAATACACTTTTATGAGCAAAAGATAAGATAATAGCAGAATAATATAAAAGAAATGTAATGAGTGTCGTACGACACATACACTTGGCCAAATACCAGAAGAAGTACAACCACCAAGACCCGGAAACTCACGGGCAACACAGGCTAAGAGAGTACAACTGTGGCTCTATACATCAGGAGTGTCTACACAACGAAAAATAAGGAAACTAATACTATCAGAATAGAAGGAGGGCCTCCGGATCCGAGTACGTAGCAGATCATACCTCGAGGTCTCCAAATGTACTGCTGAATTACCTAGTATGGGCATGTCCTGATGTACCTGGATCCGCACAACAAAAGTGTGCGGAAGAGTAGCATGAGTACACCATGGCGATACTCAGTAAGTGCCAAGCCTAACCTCGATGGAGTAGTGATGAGGAAGGTCAGGGCCCTACCGAGAAATAAATAAAATAATGATAATAATAATACCGAACAACTCGAATAAGATTAAGTCTGAAATAACAGCAATGAGATAAATACTACAACCATCTACAATCAGTTAACAAAGAGAAATCAACACTACAAGTACAAATCAACAAATTCAGGATCTCCGGGAATTGAACCCACAGTCCCTCCTTATACTCAGCAACTCAGGATCTCCGAGAATCGAACCCGCAGTCCATATATCAGTCTCAGGATCTCCGGGAATCGAACCCACAGTCCTTTATATCAGTATCACATGATCTCCAGCAATCAAACCCGCAGTCCTTTTCATCAGTATCTCAGGATCTCCGGAATTGAACCCGTAGTCCGTATATCAGTATCTCACGATCTCCGGGAATTGAACTCGTAGTCCGTATATCAGTATTTCAGGATCTCCGGGAATTAAACCCGCAGTCCACAAAATACAAACACAATCAATAAGAGGAAACATAGAGAAATATGAAGTACACAGCTACAATCTACACCAAATCCATTCTCAACAAGTTCTAGGAAGTTCTATTAAGTCAAGTAGGCAATTAGACAGATAATCCTATCTAATCATGTTTCCTTAGCTATCACCAGATAAA
This sequence comes from Nicotiana noctiflora, assembly GCA_032618575.1. Classification (NCBI taxonomy): domain Eukaryota; kingdom Viridiplantae; phylum Streptophyta; class Magnoliopsida; order Solanales; family Solanaceae; genus Nicotiana; species Nicotiana noctiflora. Next base: position 93,242 of record JASVEL010009149.1, on the reverse strand, counting down.
TCTTGCAATTAAACCAATTAAATAACAAGGATATCACGATTTGAACAGTTTAAGTAAGGTGGTTTTGCAACAATATGCGCGAGTACATGCCTGTAACCTCGCGTACAAGGCATTAAAATCAACACATATATGTCCTAGGGAAGAAGGTTCCCCCACGCAAGGTTAGACAAGTCACTTACCTCAATTTCGGTACAAAACCGCTAAGAAACGACTCCCTTGCCACGAGTATCCCACTTCGAGTGGCCCGAATCTAGTCAAACCAATTACACAGTGTAAATAACATCGCAAGTAATTAATTACAATGATAAAATTAAAGATACGGCGCGAACACGGGTGAAATGACCAAAATACCCCTGTAGTCATCTGCTCGGAATTGAAATAGTTTTACGTTTTCAGAACCCTCGTACTCTCACAATTCTAACCATACCAAAATTATACAATTCTCATGTCATTTCGACCCTCAAATCAAAGATTTATCATTTTTCAACTTTGGGCTCAAAATCTCAATTTTTACCATCCAAACACGGAAACGAGCATAACTTCCTCATATGATGTCCAAATTCATCGATTTGTTTTTGCTATGACTCCGAAATTACGATACAGATCTAATGGTTCAAACAAAACTGAATTTGGAGATTATTTACTTAATATGGTACCCTTTTATGTTCAAAGAAGCAATGTTGAAACATCAAATAAGAGCGTGATCACAACCCGAAACACACCCGAGGCCCCCGGGACCCCAATCAATCATACCAACCAACCCCAAAACACATTACGGACTTGCTCGAGGCCTCAAACCACATCAAACAAACCTAAACCCATGAATTACACCCCGATTCAAACTTTATGAACTTTGAAGTTTCCAACTTCTATTTCCGATGTCGAAACCTATCAAATCGCGTCCGATTTACTTAAAATTTTGCACACACGTCCAAAATGATATATCGAAGCTGCAAAAACTTTCGGAATTCCATTCCAACCCTCGGATCAAAATCTCACATATCAACCGAAATTCGCCAAAATACTAACTTTGCCAATTCAAGCGTAATTCTACACCGGTCATCACAAAAATATTCCGGACATACTCCTAAGTCCCAAATCACCTAACGAAGCTATCTGGACCATAAAATTCGCATTTGAGTCCAATATTAAAATTTCCACTTCCGTTCAAGCTTTTTAAAAACCTTCAAATTCCTACCTTTACCCAAATGACTCCAAATCCAAAATCACTATATGGAGCTACGCCTAGTCTCAAAATTCCAAACGGACTTCGGTAACACTGAAATTCACTTCAAGTCAAACTTATAAATTTTTTTCCAAAATGCTAACTTTCACAATAGGTGCCAAAATGCTCCCGGGTTATCCAAAACCTGAACCGGGCATACGCCCAAGTCTGATATTATTATATGAACCTACTGGACCCTTCAAATACTGATTTCGAGGTCGTTTACTCAAAAATCCAATCCTAGTTTATTCTTTCAACTTAAAGCTTCTAAAATGGGAATTTTCATTTTAATTTAACTCCATTTCCCTGAATTTAGATTTCCACCGTGCAAACAAGTCATAATACCCGAAATGAAGCTGTTCATGGCCTCCACGGAGCGCTAGTACTCAAAACGACCGGTCGGGTCGTTACACACACACATACACACACACACACACACACACATATATATATATATATATTTGTGTAATTTTAGGTTGGTAGAAGTTGATGTTGGTGAGAGATATATTATATTGTGATAATAATATAATACAATTTTATAATTTAAATTAAGATATTACTAATTATATTTTTATTTGTTATTACTCCATAAAGTATGACTTCGCTCATTTTCAATATGATGAAATAATTTGACTTGGGACGAAATTTAAGAACGGAAGAAAAAAACTTTTGATACTTATGATCCAAGTAGTTTGTGGGGCCATGATATTTTCATGAGTGTAAGAACTTCCCAATATATGTAAAATGGGTATAATAAAAAATTTAAAGTTAAATTATTTTCAAATACATAAATGTATCACTCTTTTATAACAGACTAAGAAGTAATTTTTGCGTAAATTTAAAGGGAAGCATTATTTATTTTTGAACCATATTGTATTTTTATTTGTGTGTATCACCGGCTCTATATGAGGTTGTGATATTTAAGTTTATATCAATAATTATTCATATATTTATTCTTTTTAATTTATAAAATGTAGAAGGATCATAATATTATCCGTACATCGTGCGGGTACTAATACTAGTTCAAATTAAAGAGTGTTTTGACACTTTGCGAAATTAACCCCTTTTTTTTAGATTTTTAGAAAAATTAAGCATTTAATATTCATCCACTATATACGTAACCACAAGAGACTTACATAATTCATGAGGATTGTAGGTAAGCAAGCATTGAATGCAACTCTAAGGCGTTAATTTCACTATAAATAAATTATGACCCAACAACTTTTAATTTTATCTGTTTTTTAATTATTAATTAACAGTATTTCAAAAGGCGTGGGCATAAAGTGAGGCATTTTACATGTGCTTTAGCGAGGCGTAAATCCCGATGGATGGGGCGTAAGCCCTATGAGTATTTAATTTTGGATATTTTATCAAATAATATAATTACAATAAATATTTATAATGTGTAAAGTTTCTTTTTTATATACGCATGTGTGTTGTTACGCGGCGCCTTCCTGAGATTCCTTGAAATGGCAACATAAGGCTAAGCAACTGATGTCAGTGCAGTTGTTGTCCGCCAATTGAGGTCTCTCAGTGAGCTAGACTAGATTGACAGTGCCGCACGAAAAAACCAATGTCAATAGCAATTGATAGGACATAAATGAGAATTGAGAATGAAAGAAAGCTTGATTGCATTAATGAAAGCTATTACAGAAAAGTAAAGTGGTGTCGAAGGGGAGAGACACTAATACCGAGAATTATTGCTTGCTAGAAAGTTTTGAATGCTTGATCCCCCTAATATGCTTAAAAAAATAAACCAAAGCTACACGATTGGACTTGAATAAGCTAGAGATACATAATATAAGTGCATGAAATAAAACTACTATATATTTACAATAAAAATGACATAGTTCTCTAAAATGCAGCAACATGTTCATTTTCAGTAGCATTGTCTTTGGCATCAAGCTTTGCGTCCGTGGTGTTGTCTGTGGGTGCAACGTTGTTGGAATCTACATGCGACTGGGCGTTGGCGAGGGATATCGGTGGGGCGACAGAGGCACCTGCTCGCTTGTCACTTGGCGCGACCAAGACTACGGGGCCGTCCGTGGCTCTAGGCATTGAAAAGTTTGCCAGGACGCCATGGTGCGCGCCCAAGGGGTCATGGGGCATGGCTGGAAAGCCGCCCATGACATTCTCCCCCACCTGAGTTGTTGACGTCTTCGGCGCCTTACTTGCAAAATAATCTTCAATGAGGCTCTTGTAGGCTTTGAGTATTCTCTTCTGCATCACAGCCCTGCCATTTCACCAAGACTTGGTGGTGATCTTTCCTTGAGGCATGAATCACTCTGTCATCAAAGATAGCTTCAACACGCCTTTTTCCGGTTGAATTGGGACCTCAAATACTGGGTATTGTAAGCTAGCTCCTTGAAGGATCCTCCGCATTTTCCCGAAAAAGTTTCAAGAGACTGGCATGGAAGACAGGATGAATTTTCCACCAAGCTGGGATATCCACCCGGTGTGCATCTTTCCCAATGCACCTCTCAATGGACAAGGATCTAATATATTTTTGTAATAGGCGAGGGTCATAGACTCCCACAAATAAGTACCGCTTTGGGATTTTGACCATTACTTTGTCTCCTACTTGTTATTTAACAAAGCGACGATTCTAATCAGCATGCCTCTTCATCCGCTATTGAGCTTTACAAGATAGTCTCTAGATTCCGCTTCCATTCTTTTGAGAAGCTAGAAGCTCGAGGAGACTTAGCCGTGTTTGGTGCATTCACAGTGTGTAGGAGTAGCGGTGCTGTTTGATAACAATTTCAAAAGTGCTTCTGTTTGTACTAGAGCTTTTGTGAATTGAAACACAGTTGAGCAGCATCTAGAAGCTTCACCCAATTCTTCTACGATCTGGTTACAAAGTGGCGGAGATATTCCTCCAGCATACCATTGAACTGCTCCATCTGGCCATCAGATTGCGGATGAAAACTTGAGTTGTGAGTCAATTTTGACCGAAGGCACTTAAAAAGTTGTTTCCAAAAATTGCTAAGCATGAGTCACGATCACTAACAATGTCTTTGGGCAGCCCCCAATTTGATGACATGAAAGAAGAAGAGTCGAGATGTATCTTATGCTGATATATATTATGGGGTTGCAATAACGGTGGCATACTTGGAAAACTGGTCTACCACAACCAAGATAGTTGTGAGATCTCCGACCTTGGGCAATCCGGTGATGAAATCCAGGGAAACGCTTTCCCAAGGTCTCTTTGGGATAGTTAGGTTCCAAGATTCCCGCTTGTGTCAAGCGGTCTGACTTGCCCTTCTGGCATACTAGACAGGTCTTCACATACTAGGCGACATCATCGGCCATTTGAGGCCAATAATAGGCACGACAAAGTAATGTCGTGGTGCGTCTTCACCAGGATGGTCAGCCACAGAGTATCATGACATTCTGCACGAATAGTCTTCCGTAGATCTCCTCTTTTTGGAGCATAAAGTCGGTTCCCTTTGACTTTCAGAAAACCATCTTCTACATAGAACTAGCGAGTCTTGCCCTGTCTTATCAAATTAACCAAATACTGAGTAGCAGGATCCTTTATAAGTAGATCACGTATCTAGTCCTTGATAAAGGTGGCTACTTCGCTCCCCCTTAGAGTGGCGAGTAGGCACACCGATGTTAGGCCAGCTCTCTGACTGAGTGCATCAGTAATATGATTGGTTTTTCCCCTACGGTACTCCGGGTTGAAGTGAAATTCAGCTATGAGTTCCTACCACCTAGCATGTCAACCATTCAGCCTCAGCTGGGTCATGAAATGGCTGACAGCTGTGTTGTCTGTCTTGACCACGAACAGGATTCCCAGTAGATAGTGCCTCCAAAGGCGCAAGCAATGGATGGCAACCAATAATTCTTTCTCATGGGCGGCATAGCGTCGCTCTACATCCTTCAGCTTTTGACTCTCGTATGCTATATGGTGCTCTTCTTACATTAATACCCCACCAAGAGCATAGTCAGGTGCATCCATTTGTACCTCGAACGGCTTGGCCAAATTTGAGAGAGATAAGACGGGACTACTAGACATAGCTACCTTTAATGCGTTGACGTCTCTGCTCTCCTTGGTCCCCAATCCCAAGGTGTGGCCTTCTTGAAAAGTTCTGTTAATGGCACTACGATAAGGGAGTAGTTCTTTACAAACCGCCAGTAAAAGTTTCATAGGCCAAGGAACACCCTCAAGGCGTGGACATCCTTTGGCGGCGGCCAATCTGTGATAGCCTGAATCTTCTGTTGGTCCATCTGGATGCGTCCTTCCTCAATGACATGTCCGAGGAATTCAATTTGCTTCTGAGTAAAGGAGAATTTGGACATCTTGGCATATAGTTCCTACTCCTGCAAGCGAGCTAGGAACTTTCTCACATGCACTAGGTGTTGTTCCAATGTTTGGCTATATACCACAATGTCATCCGACTAGACCACCACAAATTCGTCAATGTACTCTTGGAATACTTGGTTTATTAGGGTGCAAAATGTGGCTGGAGCATTAGTCAAGCTGAACAGCATGACCAGGAAGTCGTACGACCCATATCTTATTGCACAGGTCGTCTTGTGCTCATCACCCTTTGCGATCCGAACTTGCCAATAACCTGTCTTGAGGTCTATCTTGGTGAACATCGTCGCACCACCCAGTCTATCGAACAAGTATTCCTTCAAAGGAATATGGTACTTGTTCTTTATTGTGATTTTGTTTAGAGCTTGATAATTCACACAGAGTCACAAGCTGCCATCACGTTTCTTTTGGAATAGAATATGGGACCCATATAGGGATTTTGAGGGTATAATGATCCCTGTATCTAGCATTTCTGTCAATTGTCTCCGAAGCTAGTTGAGTTCGGTTTGTGACATTCTATAGGGCGCCCGGGCAGGTGGCTTTACGCCCGACACCAACTTAATTTTATGGTCCACGGTACACCTAGGCGGGAGCCGCTTTGGCATGTCTTGTGGCATAACATCTTCAAACTTCAGTAGTAAATCCTCCATGGGTTCAGTAATAGGACCCGAGGAGAGTTCTATATCTTTAATGCATAGGGTTTACAGAAACGTAGGCTCATTCCTTTTGACCCCCCTCTTCAACTGCAAGGCCGAGATGTTCTCAACAACCATATTCATGGGAAGACACGGGATAATTCAGGGCTTGGCCCTATTGGTTCCCATCATCAGTAGCATTTCTGCAAATGGTACAGGCATGGTGTTGGTTTGCCATAGGAATTCCAGTCTAACAATCAGCTCAAAGTCATCTATGATCACCACTCGCAGGTTGAATTTTCCTTCGTAGGGGCCAAGCTTCACCGACACCTCTTTGGCTATTCCACCAACTGGTTGGGGAGGTGAGTTGATAATCTTGACACTTCCTTTAACTTTCCCTACAACTAGTCCAAGGTGCTCCACCTGAGTCGAGTTAAGTAGTTGTTGGTAGCACCCATGTCTATCATAGCCTGAATGGGCTGGCCATTCACCTTCATCTCAATGAACATTAATGTCCTTTCTTGTTTAAGAGGAGTCTCTTCATTCGCCTTCTTTTTCCCTTTCTTCGTGACTGGACATGGGTCCATTTTCTTACGGATACCAACACTGGTCTTTGCTAATGCCTCAGAAATGGAGCCAACAATTGCATTGAAAGCACATATTGGTTCAGTATGGTCTGCATCGTTTGAATCATCATCCGTCCCATCATCAATAGCCTGATGGGAGTTCATATGTGCATGTAGGCATTCATTATTCCAATGTTGTCTACCGCAATGATGGCATACTGAAAGAGGCTTTCTCTCCTTGTCATTGTTGTTTGAAGCAACACTATTGCTGCTTGAGGAAGGGGCTCTAGATTTGTTTGAGTTTCGATCTCCCCTACTTTTGCTAGGACCACCGTTGCTAGGCTGGCCCCCCTTGAAACCTTCTCGGGCAGGCAGCAGAGGCCTGTCCTTTCGAGCTTCCATTTGATAGTCCCCACGGCATTCAGCTGCTTTGATTGCCTTTAGAAGGGTATCTACCGTTTGTCTCTGTAGCTCCATACGGACATAAGGTTTCAACCCTTCCATGAAGGTGAAGAGTTTGTCCTTGTCCCCCATGTCGTGTATGCTTAGCATGAGTGCGGAGAATTCTCACACGTAGTCCCGCATTGATTTTGTCTGGCAGAGCTCCCATAGTTTTCTCCTTGCATTGTATTCAACATTCTCGGGGAAGAACTGTGGGTGTATGGCTGCCTTCAATTCTGCCTATGTCTCGAGAGCATCTTCACTGGCCTTGATGGCTTCTTACTTTACCCACCACTAGAGTTTAGCATCACCCTGAAGATACATGGCAGCAATTGCTACCTTCTTAGCTTCCTCCAGATCCCCAACAACATCAAAACACTGTTCGACATCAAAGATGAAGTTTTACACCTACGTGGCATTCCTAGCCCCATTGTATTGCTTTGGCTCTGAAATATTCAGCTTCTTTCTCACGAAGCGGAGTTCACAGCACCTTTGACTTGGTTTCCACCTCCTCGGAGTTGGCCCTGTAAAACACCGTTGACAACATTGAGCTGGTCTATCAATTTGTTAATAGTTTGTTGCATGGTAGTCACCTTTTCTGCCTCTTGCGCCCTCTGGGCTAAATCCTCGGTGCACTCCTGCTGAAGTCTCTCGAATTTCTCAAAAAATTTGGTTTCCTCTGTGGCTGCCATCTGTCGGTCTCCCACGGAGTCGCGACTGGTATTTTCAATGTTAACTTCGACCTGAAACACCCTGCGGTCCAGGTCATTCAACCTTTGTAGTAGGCTGGTTCTTAGTTCATGCATCGTATCCACAATAGGCTGCAATACCTCAATCGTCTTGTTAAGAGCAGAATGCGGTCCCCATGATTCACCATGTTTAGAAATGGTGGTAATGTCAATACGTTCCCTCATTCGATGTCGAACTTGTCTCTGATACTAACTGTTACGCGGCGCCTTCTTGAGATTCCTTGGAAGGGCAACATAAGACTAAGCAACTGATATCAGTGCAGTTATTGTCTGCCAACTGAGATCCCCTCCGTGCGCTAGACTAGATTGTCAGTGCCGCACGGGAAAACCAATATCAATAGCAATTGATAAAACATAAATGAAAATTGAGAATGAAAGAAAGATTGATTGCATTAATAAAAGCTATTACAGAAAATCAAGGCAGCGTCGAGGGGGGGGGGAGACACCAGTACAGGGAATTGTTGCTTGCTAGAAAGGTTTGAATGCTTGATCCCCCATAATAATCCTTAAAAAAAATAAATCAAAGCTACACGACTAGACTTGAATAATATAGAGAAAAATAATGTAAGTGCATGGAATAAAACTACTCTATATTTACAATGAAAATGACTTAGTTTTCTAAAAGGAAACAACATGTCCGTTTTCAGCAGCATTGTCTCTGGCATCATGGTTTGCAGGCGTGGCGTTGTTGGAATCTACATGCGACTGGGCATTGGCGAGGGATATCGGTGGGGCGACAGAGGTACCTGCACGCTTGTTACTTGGCGTGGCCAAGACCACGGGGCCGTCCGTGCCGCTAGGCGTTGGAAGGCTTGCTAGGACACCACGGGGCGCGCCCAATGGGTCATGGGGCATGGCTAGAAAGTCGCCCATGACAGTATATATCTACGCTCTATCCAAAAAAAATTAGTCAAAATAATCTATTATACGCTACTTACAAGTATGGGTTTTCATGATTCAGTTTGGATCGGTTTTTTCCTAATAGAAACCAAACCAAGTAACTCGAATTTTCAAATATTAGAACCAAACCAAACCAATTAAGTCAGTTTTTTATCGATTCAGTTTATGTTGGGTTTTGTCAATTTTTGGTTTTTCGATTATTTTTCGGTTTTTTCTTAAATATAAGATATACACTACTAAACACATATACCAGATATCACATTTTCAACGTAACACTAGAAAATCAACTGCCCTTTGAGAAATCTATTATTTGCCAAGATATATTGATGATAATGATCAGATAGTGATGAATAATTTACTGACTCAATTAAAAATATATTATTTTTTAACACGAAATAGATTCTTATATTTAACAAAAGAAAATTACCAATCAAACTAGAATGTAAAGATAAAGAACTATACTAAAAGTGCAAACTATTAACATTTACATTAAATTTTTGAAACTTTACAACAAAATATACATATATATATATATATATATATATATATATATATATATATATATATATATATATATATATATATATATATATATATATATATATATATATATATATATATATATATATATATATATATATATATATATATATATATATATATATATATATATATATTGGTATAATCTTAAATTTGAAATAGCTACTCCTATAGTCGGTTTGGTTCAATTTTTTGTCATGGCGCAAACCCCGCTACGGTCGTGATGATGCCTCTCGTGAAGACAAGGCCAGCCAATCAATCAATTTCGTTTCATTCAAAATATTTAAGCATAAATGATTTGCAGAAATACGATCTAAAAACATTAACTTGCGGAAATATAGCCCAACACAGCCCAAATCGGGGTGTCACAAGTCAGGAGCATCTATCAGAGTATAAGTTCAACTATAAGACCTGAAATATATAAAGCCGGATCAATGAACCAAAAGAGAGGATAAATAGTGATGCGAACGCAGGCAGTCAACTCGCTACTCCTACAACTCTGCCTCTAATCAGCCAAAACTTGCTACCAGGTGAACAAATACCAGCTTTTGCACACGAGGTGCATGGAGTAAAGTGAGTACTCCAACTTAGTGAGTAATAAGGGTAAATAACAACTGAGCAGTAAGAAATCACGTAAAGAAAATTGTTATGCTACATAGGAGTAGTGAAAAGCCCTTTGAGAGAAAGTCGTGGAGCTGTAAAACCTTTAGAAATATCTTTGCTTAGTGTAAAACCTCTTTTGAAAATGACCTTTTTAATAGTTATGCAATTGAATGCAAAAACACATAGTACAGATAAGCATAGAAGTCGACCTCTCGGGCACCACACTCGGTTATCAGATAATACCAGAACAACCAGCAAATATTGCAAGAAGAAGCACAAACAACATATAATGGCAGACAAATGAAATAAGGTAAACACATCAAACAGTACCAGTACCGCTGCGGCATGTAGCCCGATCCACATATTGTTGCGGTATGCAGCCGGATCCATTTAATGTCGATGGCACTCACTGGGGCTTTGTACAGACTCTAGAGGGGCTCCTACAACCCATGCGTAATATCAAGTTATCTCGCGGGATCAATCAGGCTCTCGGACTCAATATCAATATAGCACCGTTGTGGTATGCAACGCGATCCATAAGTATCCTCACAATACAGGCCCTCTGGCTTACTCAATCAACAAAAATAACGTAAGCTACTCGGGCAACAATAAAGCATGATGCTCAAGCCAAAACATTTCATGGAAATATCTTTTCGAGTATTTAAGGCATAATAACTTGGCTGAGTTTTTAAAACAGTGAAAAATACATGACTGAGTTCAAATATATAATTAAATCAGTGAGGAATTATCAACAACAATCCCCGAAAGGTTCAAATAATTAGCACGAAGACCAAATACGGCAATTAACCCAAATTATGATGATAACAAGTAATTTCAGTCAAATACGCACTAAATTTATCAATCGGGATGTACAGAGTCACAATCCTCAATAGTGGTCTACCCCACGCTCACTATCCAGTATGTAAGTCACCTCAATATAGCACTATGATGTGCAAGTCCGGGGTTTCAAACCCTCAGAGTATCATTTACAATCATTACCCACCTTAAGACGACCCACAGTCTAGCTCTCTATGCCATTGCCTTTCAAATTAGCCTCATCGTGCGTTGAATCTATCCAAAATCAGAGCGAATACATCACAATAGGCTAAGAGAACATAACCCAATTGAAAGGACTCAAAAAATGTGGATAATCACAAAATTTGCAAAACCCGAGCCCCGGGCCACTTCTCGAAAAATCAGAGAATTAGCATCATCGGGTTTCTTATCTCGCCACCGGTCTATACATACCAAAATCTCTAATATCGTAACACAAATGGTCCCTCAAGTTTATAATTTCAAAATCAAGCCCTATTTTCTTACAATTTAGCTATATTCTTAAGGATTTCAAGGATAATTCTTCAATAAAATCATGTAGTTAACTCATAAAACTTACCTCCAATCGATCCCTATTGAAACTCTCTTCCCCGTCCAAAAGATCTCAACAATGCCCAAAAATGGTGGAAATGGGTTGGGTTCGCAGATGAAATATTTTTAACATTCTGCCTAGATCACTGTAGCTAACTCTGTGTGATCGCAATCAAGCCCATGCGATCGCATGGAACAAATTTTCTGCCCCTAATTTTAACCATATGCAATCGCATAGGCCTCTCCGCGATCGCATAGCATAATGTCTTTAAACTGCGCGATCGCAATCCTCCCACCGCGATCGCATTGAACAACCAAACAGCCCCTCGAATTCCTTCTATGCGATTGTTGTCGATGCCCCATTTTCCCTAAAGGCGGAATTGGGTTTATGACATTATGGACAAAACAACTCTCATTCCCTTTTGAGGAACCGAGTTATGGAATTTGAAGAGTTTCCACCTGATGATTATAGTGCATTAGGACACTTTTAAAGAAAAGAAAAGGATTTGTAGGAGAACCAGAGTTCGGGTAAGGGCTTGAGATTATCTCGAGGGGAAGGTATTAGGCACCCCTCAAGATCCACTAGTGTGGTTTCCGGCCTTGCTTAGTTGTGACTTTAAGAAGAGTAGGAGTAAACAAATAATATTTGAACATAAGGAATACAAATAAGTTGAAAGTTTTGAAAGGAAAGAGAGAAAAAGATATAAGTGGCATTGGAAAGAAAAATATAAATTTTAAGAAAAAACGTCATATCATATAAATAAAGGAAAATGGTCCTAGGTTTAAATATAATATGGATCACGTCGGTGCAATATCCAGCAATCATTCTCACACGAGATATTAAAGCACCATCATAATCTCCATGTCTACCCATCCCGCTCCGTAAAGTTAATTTAAACGTGTGGATTGATCACGAGTGCTTATTGCGTGCTATTACCCATCCCATCCTATAGGTCCTAGAGGGTGTTTTAGGATCACTATTCCTATAAGGTGAGGACTAGGTTGAACCCTTAAGTTTAAAGGCAAAAATCCTAAGCGACGTACAAAATCAAGTAGGACTTCATATAAGGGATCACGTAAAGGCATGTAAAAGGCTCACATACCCCTCCACAAATAGACATACAATTAGCACGCCTGAATCACATTTAAGGTCTAGGGGAGTAAGAGCTTAAAATTAGGAATATTCAAAAATAGATTAGCATAGAAGCTGAAAGTTTGGGCAGAATTTGGCGGGAGAGTTGGAAATAAAAACTGAAGATGAAGCAGTAAAATATATGTCATTTAGGAATAGAAGGAAACAATTTCTTCAAACACAGTTAAGACCATATACGTATGTTGTACCCTACGAACAGGAGAACAATTTTCGACAGGTAGGGTTGAAAACGTATAACACCAGAGAAAGAGGAGTAAATACATTAGCATTAAGCACATTCACATAAGACGTTTAAAAGCATATAAGACGTTTAAAAGCACAACACTTTGCTCTTTTTTTTAAAAAAAGGTAGTTTAGTTTCAGACTGAAAATAACATATAGCATGACGTAAACGTTATTCAGAATTGCAAAAAGAAAGAAAGAATACTGAATATATTAGTGTAAAAAAATATAGCCTTTAAAAATTACAGAGGTCGTAATAAGTTTTTAGGGAGAACAGTAGTCCAGTCTTGGATTGGAAAAGTAGCTTGGTTGAAAACATATAGATGAAAAAGTAAGATAGGAATTTAGTAGTAAAACCAAACAGACTTCAGGTGGGCAAACAAGTTTGGGCAACTTAAAGAGGTCGAATTGCTTAGACTTACGACGATTAATCAATTTTATCCGGCCTAAGGCTTGCCTAGACGTTATAAAAAAAAGCGGACATGCATGTCATTTTTTAGTTTTAGAGAAAACCCGTTAACCAGCCTTATGTGATTGACTAACTAATGAGATGGCCAAAACATTGCAAGTGGACTCCTAATTGCATGATATCTAATGCACGTAATAGTCCTAAGATATGATATCTAAATGTAGTAGTAGAGTTTTTAATTATCAACCGATTATGGTTATGAAAATAATAGACTGAAAGCGAAGGAACCTAGGAGCAGGATTTCTATATGTAAAATGCATTCCTTATACATGATTTCTATTGCATGAATAGGTAAATAAAATCCTATAGACATGTTCTCTACCTGTATCCTTAAATAAACATGCATAACCCTCCCCAATTTCACTATAAAACCACATTGTTCTTTATAAGTTATTACAGACCAAGTAATTAAATTACAATAATGAAGAGTAAAATAAGAAGTTATTCTATAGGGAGCCTTCAACCAGGCCCAAATCTCCAATCTCACTCCTTTCTAATTTCACAGTCTTTACCAAGAGTTTGGGTGCAACAAAGCTCCCTGAGGGACCATTGGGGCCCTTGGCCAATACCAGGTACCCAAAACAAATAAGACAAGTGCAAGTGTGGAATTACCAACCTTGTGCATCAAAGTTCAGGGGGTACTCAAGGTACCCAAAGCAATGCTTACACCAAGGGGGCAGAACCTAAGTTCTAGGAGTAGTGAGATTGTGATAGAATTTGAAGAAGTTGTGTTTAAAACAATTGAAAGAGGATTCACATAAAAAATGTTTTTGAGAGAAAAGTAAAGGAAGAGTGAAAACAGTTGACATTGAACCGTTTTTTTTTTAAAGCAATGAGTCATACAGTACTAAAGAAACACCAACAGGGGCAGGGAAAAGGGAACAAATAACCCACAAGCAAGAACACAATTACATATACACAGAACACCAAATAGAAGTACTTCAGAATAATCAAGCATGTTTCAAACAAATGGGTCAGGGTCTTAACAATATTAAATTGATAGAGTCAACATCATAATAGGTTCAGGTCTATTTAGTAGCTAAAATGATCTCGAATATATGCTAATAATGTTATGGGTTAGGGGGTAAGGAGAAACATGCATTTAACAAGCACACACGCTAGACTACATTAACCAGTACTGAGGCATGCTAATTGTAGTAAGAACAATAAAACCATAAGTAGAAGTATGCAATAAGCAACAGGATGTGCAACACAAATAGAAGCATATTGTTTTGAGACTGTAATTTAAATAGGATACATACCAGTAGCAAATAATGTAGCACAGAGTAATTGTGAGCAATAATGTGAGAGAAGTGAGCAATAGCGCGCAAAGAGTATGTAGAGAAAAGGCAGCAGTATAGAGAGCAATGTAAGTGAGCAGCGATATAACGGAACAGTGAAATAACCAGTAGTCACAAGAGAAGTGAGAGAGATGGTGTGGAAACAAAGAGAGAGTACTAAATATTTTGTATAAGAGAGAGTTCAGAATGAATTCTATTCGTGTCTCTGTGTGTGTGTGAGAAAGAAAGAGTAGTACTTATAGTTTTTGAAAATAATAGAGAATATGGAATAATTATAGAAGCAACACCCAATTGAATCAATCACATGTCCTAATTTCCTTGAATTAGAGACTCGTGATTCAAATAGTACAGATTATCAGGTACGGAAAGAATCAGTTAGATGACTGATTATACCCTAGTAAGAATTAGTATGCAATAAGTATGCAATAAGGGCTAGATACACATTGCTTCAAACAAGAAAAGTATATGCTGAATACTAAAAAAAAGATGTTTAAGTGCACAAATATGGTAAAAATATAAATCAACTCTGTAAATCAATCAAAGAATCACAGACAAGACCAAAATTAGAGAGAATCAACACCAACTATAGAAAGCATCTCACAAATAAGGTAACAATTCGAAGAAAACATCAGTGTAAGAACCCTTTTAGGAAAACACATGCAAATCAAGGATTCAAAGAGATCCTCAGAATTAATAGCATATTCAGTAAAGAGAAGCATTTAAACTTATTTAAACACAACAGTCACAAAATTAAAAACCCTAGGCAAGAAATCACATAAAAAAACAGGGAGTCGGAACCTTGGCAAAGATCTAAGACATGGAACTCAGAAACAAAAGGTTTCAAGCATATACATAGGAGTAATCACATAATACTCGAAAGAAACATAAGCATAATGATTTAAAAGGAGTCGAAAACCCTAATTTTAAAACAGGAACAAGAACGTTTGAAAACTTGAACTAATCGAAGATATCAAGTAATAAGTAGTGTAGAACTCAAAGATTAAACCAGAAGTCATATAAAAAGACACAAATTAAGAGATTTAGGCAAAATCTTAGGGTTCACAATAAAAATTAGTGAGACGAGAAACCTGGCCGTGAAACCTGTTAACAATGAAGTTTAAAGTATCATCGGATCAAAACCCATCGGAGAAAGGCCAGAAATGGACCCAAGCTAGGCTTCAGGGATCGCCTTTCATGGTGGATGTCTCTGGGGCTTCAAACCTTGGAGAGGAACGACGAGATAAGGTCACATGGCGATTAAAGGTCGAGAGGAGTGAGACCGGAGTTTGCCGGAGAGGTGATGAAACCCATCAGAGAAGAAAGAGATAACCAGAAGGTTTGAGAGAGAAGGGCGAGTAAACGTTAGAGAGAGAGGCCGGTATTTGAGAGAATGACGGGCCAGGGAGTGGTAGGTTGGGATTTAATTATGGTAACCTAATCTGGGCCGTTGAACTTACTTGATCAATGGCTCATATTAAATCAAAGATGGGTCGGGCTAATGGGTTAGGTCCAAATTGGAATGCGGGTTGGCTGAATTGGGTTTAAAATTGGGGTGACCTGAGGCTACAATTGAAAGTAATTTGTGGCAAAAATTGAAATAGTCATTTTTCCATTTTGAATTTATAAAAATAGTAAAAGATGTTAAAAATCAAATTAAAAGAACAGGGTTAGTAAACCATATATAAGTATTAATTTAAAAATATTGGGGATGATTTTGTGATAAAAAATGCTATTAAATCGAGAAATAGGCTACAATTGTAGTTTCATGCAATTCTAGTTTAAAAATACCAAATGGGCTTGTAAAATCATGTAAAAATCATGTAAATTATATTTTGTATAAATTTGGGAATACAATAAATTATTCACCAAAATGATGAAATTTGAGAATAACTATTAGTTTTTTATAGTGCAAAATATTCCATAAATTGGTTTTTAAAATCTTTAAAAATTTGGAAAAAATACCAAAACCTTTGGGGGTGCTTGTATATGCATATACATGCTATTTTAAAAGTATTTCGAGTCTAAAAATACATAGGGATAATTTGGGTATCAACAGCTGCCACTCTTTACCCGAGGAGGATGAAAGAGTTATCGGGTAAAGATAAGATGGCCAATTTTTACCGGAAACGGTGATTGTGAAAGGATTTTGACCGCGCTCTAGTTTCTGAGCTGCCTGCATATCTTTGATTTTATAGGAATCAGGTCATATGTAGGAACCATTGACGGAATATGCCGATGGAAATTCGAAAAGATGGACGCGATGGTTAGATGAGGGTGCTTGGAATCGGACAGGCCGCGGAGAACTGGAGCGGGTCACTTCTGCTGAGATGGCCGTAAACCAGTTGGAGTACCTATAAATGGGTAGTGCGTATATATATTGCATAATTTAAACGTGATGCAAGTTCCCGTTGGACCACGAATGCTATCTTCGGACGATTAGGATAACGTCCTCAGATTATGATGTCCTGGGCCTTGAAAAGCATAAAAGTAAGGGTTCGCAGGCCATGAAATGATGTTCTCGGGCTATGTAGATTGTGCCTCCGAACTATGACACCTTTGAACGAGATGGCGATCTTTCAGCCCATGAGAAGGTGGCAATCTTTCAGCCAAATGAATGCACAGGGTGGCAATATTTCAGCCAGAGCGAGAATTTAAAGACAAGTGGTGATATTTTAGCCGAATGAGAATTTAAAATGCAGGTGGCGATCTTTCAGCCATGCCGGGCGGAGACAATGCTTAGTCTCAGAAAACATATAGGAGCCTTATGCAAAATTCAGATGGAGACAGAGCTTAATCTCCAAAGGCAGACAGTAGCCTTATGCAATATGGAGGTAGAGCTTAACCTCGGAAGACAGAGAGTAGCCTTATGCAAAATGTAGATGGAGTCAAAGCTTAGTCTCGAAAGGCAAATAGTAGCCTTATGCAATATGCAGGTCGAGCTTAACCTCGGAAGGCAGAGAGTAGCCTTATGCAAAATCCAGATGGAGACAGAGCTTAGTCCCGAAAGGCAGATAGTAGCCTTATGCAATATGGAGGTAGAGCTTAACCTCAGAAGGCAGAGAGTAGCTTTACGCAAAAATGCAGATCAAGACAGAGCTTAGTCTCAAAAGGCAGATAGTAGCCTTATGCAATATGGAGGTAGAGCTTAACCTCGGAAGGCAGAGAGTAGCCTTATACAAAAATGCACATAGAGACAAAGCTTAGTCTTGAAAGGCATATAAGAGCCTTATGCAGAATACAGATGGAGATAGATCTTAGTCTCAAAAGGCAGATAGTAGCCCTATGTAGTGCAGGAATGTAAAATGATGAATGACTGTGAGTTTTCTTAGCTGGTTGATGGTTTGCGATATTAGGACTGCTGGGGAGCGTTGAGTGTGGATAGTGACTTTGTGAATGAGAGATTGTTCCTTACTCTTGAAGAGCACGAGTATGTGAATGTATTCAATAATTTGCAACCTGGGGGTTCCTGCATTCAAAGAAAAATCATGAGTTCTGTAGAGGGGAAAGATTAGTTCGTACCCCCGACCCTTAATGTCACGTATCATTGGGGTAGCATTGCTAAGCGATGGTGATGCAAATGATGCTTATGCATGACATAATAAATATAATATAAGTACAAATTTGAAAACGGTTTTATTTTGGATGAACCAACAACTGCAACATGGTTCAAGACACGACAATCTTGCTTGTTCTGGAAGTTGAGGGTCCTCCTCAAAATTCTGCCCCAGTTTACTATGTTGGTGCTAATGACGGCTGTGCTGAATGACTGAACGTGGATGGTTTCTAGAATTTTTAGGGCCCTCCTCAAAATTCTGCCCCAGTTTACTGTGTTGGTGATGATGAAAAGACTGAAAATCTTACTTCGTAATTTGGGGATCCTCCTCAAAATTCTGTCCCAGTTCCAATTGCGAGGGAAAAGATGGAATTTTTAATTAATATGTGACCAAACCCATAGGGATACCTACGTATCCCCTCTTAAATGAGAATCATGTTAGGAATAGTTCAAATACATCATGAAAGAAAAGCATATGATCAAATGTAGTATCTTTTCACTGCGTCTGAGTTGATAGGCTTTGGCCAAACTTCTTCGTCCATTTCTGCAAGAATAAGGGCGCCTCTAGTCAAAACTCGATGAACCATGTACTGACCCTGCCAATTGGGAGAGAATTTCCCTTTGGATTCATCCTGGTACAAAAATATTTTCTTTAATACCAACTGTCCTGGCGCGAACTTCCTCGGCTTAACTCTCTTGTTGGAGGCTCTAGACATTTTGTTCTGGTATAGTTGACCATGACAGACATCATTCATTCTCTTTCTGTCAATGAGGGCTAATTGTTCGTAGCGACTTTTGACCCATTCTGCATCATCAAACTCTGCTTCTTGTATGACCCTCAGGGAGGGAATTTCAACCTCGGTGGGGGATGACTGCCTCTGTACCATAAACCAGTATAAAGGGAGTGGCCCTAGTTGACGTGCGGATCGTGGTATGATAACCCAGTAAGGCGAATGACAACTTCTCATGCCACTGCTTGTGCTTTTCGATCATCTTCCTTAGTATTTTCTTGATGTTCTTATTGGCCGCTTCTACAGCTCCATTCATCTGAGGCCTATAAGCCGTAGAGTTCTTGTGTTTAATCTTGAATGCTTCACACATTGCCTTCATCAGGTCTCTATTAAGATTAGAACCATTGTCGCTGATGATTGATTCTGGAATCCCAAACTAGCAGAGCATACGATCATGGACGAAATTTGTTACTACCTTCTTGGTAACTGCCTTGTATGATGTTGCTTCGACCCATTTAGTAAAGTAATCAATTGCCACTAAGATGAACCTGTGTCCGTTTGATGAGGCAGGTTCGATTGGTCCAATGACATCCATTCCCCATGCGGTGAACGACCATGGCGAGCTTGTTGTAGTAAGCTTATTTGGATGTACCTTTATCATATCTGCATGTATTTGGCAATGGTGGCATTTCTGGACATACTGGATGCAATTCGTTTCCATAGTCATCCAAAAATACCCTGCTCATAGTATCTTCTTTGCCAACATAAAACCATTCATATGCGGTCCTCAGGCTCTCGTGTGTACTTCCTCTAATAGTCTGGTTGCTTCTCTTGCCTTGACACACCTTAATAATCCCAAATCAGGAGTCCTCCAATACAAGATATCCCCACCGTGAAAGAAGTTGTTGGACAATCTCCGAAGTGTTCGTTTCTGAGTAGTATTGGCAAGTTCTGGGTACTCTCCTTTTGTCAGGTATTCTCTGATATCGTGGAACCAAGGTTTCCTGTCAGCTTCTTCCTTGATGTGATCACAATAAGCCGGTTGGTCGTGAATCTTGCCTTGGATGTGGTCAATAAAGTTTGTATGGGGATGCTAGATCATAGACGATAAAGTGGATAAAGCATCAGCAAACTCATTCTGCATTCTGGGAACATGCTGGAATTCTGTCTTTCTGAATCTTTTCTTCAACTCCTGTACATGATGCAGAAGGGGGGTATTTTGGAATTCTTTGTTTCCCATTCTTCCCGAACCTGATGTATGAATAGATCTGAGTCTCCAATCACCAATAGTTCCTAGATGTTCATGTCGATTTCCAGTTTGAGACCTAGGATGCAGGCTTCGTATTCGGCCATGTTGTTGGTGCACGAGAATCTGAGCTTGATGATATTGGGTAATATGTCTTTAGAGGTTCGTATTCTACTCCTACAGGATTCTAGGTGAGGTGATCTTCCAAGGCTTGCCCTTTGACTGCCTTCTGGATAACATAAATAATGTCGAACTCGCTTAACAGGATTTATCATTTGGCGAGCTTACCAGTAGGCATGGGTTTCTGAAATATATATTTCAATGGGTCCATTCTAGATATGAGATAAGTTGTGTAGGCACAAAAGTAATGCCTAAACTTTTGAGCTACCCAGGTTAGAGCACATCAAGTGCGCTCTAATAAGGAGTACCGAGCCTTGTACGAGGTAAACTTCTTGCTGAGGTAATAAATGGCTTGCTCCTTCCTTCCGGTTTCATCATGTTGTCCTAAAACACACCCAAATGCTCCATCCAATACCGTGAGATAAAGCAATAGGGGTCTCCCTAGCTCGGGTGGAACCAAGACCGGCGGTATTGACAAGTATTACTTGATTCTGTCAAAACCCTTTTGGCAATCATCAGTCCATTTAGTGGCGGCATCCTTCTTTAGCATCTTGAAAATCAGTTCACACATTATAGTGGACTGGGCTATGAACTAGCTGATATAGTTGAGTCTTCCCAGAAAACTCATCACGTCCTTCTTGCTCTTTGGTGGTGGCATTTCTTGAATGGATTTAACCTTTGATGGGTCTAGTTCTATTCCTCGACGACTCACAATGAAACCCAATAATTTTCCCGCAGGAACCCCGAATGCACACTTGGCGAGATTCAGTTTTAAGTTATATCTCCTTAGCTTGTTGAAGAATTTTCTCAAATCTCCCATGTGATATGCAACTTTCTTGGATTTGACGATGACGTCGTCCACATATACCTCAATTTATGTATGTATCATGTAATGAAAGATAGTAGTCATGGCCCCCGTGTAAGTAGCACCGACATTCTTTAAATCGAAGGACATCATTTTGTAATAGTACATTCCCACGGCGTGATGAATGCTGTTTTCTCTGCATCTTCTTCATCCATCCATATCTGGTGGTGTCACACCTCCCTTTTTACTACCCCTTTTAAAGTTCCCGATTAAGAGAATAGGGTATACTTCAATGTTTAAATACTCGGGAAGGAAACAATAACAAAGAGGAAGGAGTTTTTTCCAAATATAGGACAATCGGTCCGGGATTTTTGTTTAATTTTAAGAGTCGCCACTTGGGAAGATAATGGTGTCACAAGTCACCGGTTAATCCCGAATTCGAGGAAATGACTCTGTATTACAGTCCGTGAAGCTAGAAACCTGGATAAGGAATTATGTTAACCCGGGAGAAGGTGTTAGGTACTCCCGGATTCTATGGTTTTAGCACGGTCGCTCAACTGTCGTTCTCGATTTTATATGACTTATTATATGCCTTTTAACAATGTGTACATGTTTCAAGCTTTAATATTTTTACGAATTGCGACGTTGCGAAAACGTATTTCGAGTCACACTGCAACCAGTACGCCTGTGACCTTTAATACATTTTGGCTTCACCGGGATTTATGATTTGAGTCGCACCAAGTGCGCACTCGTATTAAGGAAGGTATATTTATTAAATCGTGCCTAATAATCGTCTGACGGCTTTTTAATCTTTGGGAAAGGTTGTGGAATTTGCTATCAACCTTCCCGAATCTATTATATATCATCATTTGTTTATATGGGGCCCCACTATTTTTATTTCTATGCGAGGCTCATCCACTCGATTTTTAGTTAAAATTTAACATATAACTATATTTTCTTTCACTGTTTTTTCCTTAGCCGATTAAATTACATTATATTTTCAGAAGTGAGTCCAGGCCTCATTACTTTATTGTCACTGGGCCTGAACTCTTGGGCTTGCATTCAGCACACTAATATGGGTATCTGGGTTTCAGGAACACAAATTATATTGAGGCTTTCGTTCAAAAGCCCAATTAATATTCAAATCAAATCCAGGTCTGCGTTATACGTTAGGCCCAGACCAAACGAGACAAAGAGAAAGAAACAAAACTGAAAAATTCATAATATATACAAGTACTTGAGATCAAAGAGAATAAACTCTAATTATACTTTATTTATTAAGAGAAAACAATTGTACAAAAACTAACAGTATCAATCCCGAATCACAATTACCTAATATGCATAAGACCTAATTAACAAACTGTTTTCACTTTGTTCTTCAATAGCTAATTCAAACTACTGATCCAAGTTATTTACCAGCTAAATGGCAGGATGTTATCTAACTATGTAAGACAGGGTTAAAATCGAATGATTCATTGACTCATAACTCATTGCTAACACTAATTATACCTTATCACTAAGTTAATAACGAGACTGGTTTATTTGATATCATGATAATCATTCCTTATACTTAGCTACTTCTTCATTTTTGTTGTTATAGCAATTATTAAATCTGTTTAAAATCTAACTAACAAATGTAAAATTAAACTATCTACTACAAGTTGCTCGAAATCATTATTACGATTCTACTGTTATAAGCCTTGTTTCGAGATTCATTATGCTAGTTTTATTGTTAGCCTATTTTAACTAGGCGATTTTGACCGCTAACACTACATTATCTCTACTTGCTACGCTTATTACGTTGTCTCATTCACTCGTGCTTCTCGTGAGCTACACATATACAATATCTCCTAATGAATTACAAATTTAACTATCTAGCTAGATGTAAAACAGAAAATATAATGACGAAGAGAAATTAATTGTGAGTCAAGCTCTTCATTTCATCAAAATGACTTCAAATTACATAGATCGAACGAGGATATGTACCTGATTCAGCAAAAGAAATCCAATGAGTTCTAAGGGAAGGAGCAGGTACAACAGTTAAGATCAACACAAGTAATGCAACAGTAAACAGAATGAATCCCAGCAAACAATTGAATCTCAACACAACAGCCAAGCAAATACCCAACGAACTAAGCAATATAGACCTAATAGAAAAACAGGAAATCCGCCACAGCCTTAAGTATGAACTTCAATTAGAAAACCCAGGCAACTATATCTACGATACTATGTATGAAATTTTTCTGAAAATTTTGATCTCCCCCAAAATCCAGGCCCCTAAACAGGCTCAAATGGGATGTATTAATAGGTGAGAGATGGTGAAAATTTTGGAGGGAAAAGCTAGAAAATAATTCTAGTTCCCTCCCCTCATTTCTACTAATTATTACACTTTAGTCCCATTTTCTGTTATGAAATGCCTTCCAGCATGTGCTGGAAGGTTCTATTTGATTCCTTTTTGGGGCTTTTACTAGTGTACCCCTACTTGTTAGAGTTATTTACTAAGTTACCTTTTATTTAGGACCAATGTGCCCTTAATTTTGTGCAATATTGCAGAAATCATAAGCCTAAATGTCCTTAATGTCGCTATAGGCTCTATTAAATCCACAATTATGCCATTTTCTATTTCCTATATGCCCTTAAGGGCATTTACTATTTACCCGACCTGTCCAGGTTAGGGTTATAGTATTTCTAGCTATTATTTAATTCCTGGCCACTTCTAGTGAATCTTTTAAGATTTGGCCAGGTCTGAACCTCAATTCATTTCAATTCTAACCTCTTTTTGTTTCATTTTATGTAATTAAAGCTAATTTGCAGGACTAGCCTGCTTAATTATTCAAAACTATATTGTTTAAGACTTGGTCAGTCCAAAGTTTGGACTTAGCCTTGCAATTTTGGGCCAATTAGTGAACACTGGCTGGCTAAAACTTTTGCAAGTCTAGCCTACTAGTGAACACAGGCCAATTGGGACCTTTCAAGTCTAGCCTATTAGACTTAAGTCAAATTATTACACACTTAGCCTGTTTAACACTTAGCCAGTATTTTCAAAATTGTTAGAGTTGGTCAGTTACAAGACTGATCACTCTTTGTTATTCATTTCATTTGTGACCTCTTTTTTGTAGTTTTCAATTTTAGCCAATTTTAACTACTTAAAGCATGTTTTCAAAATTAACCACTTTTCAGGTTACTACACTATTGCAGCTATAACCAATTCCACCTAAGCATACTAGGTATTAACAGTAATCAGCTAACATAAAATTGTTGCAAACATAGCCATTTTCGCACCAAATTGCATACATAGCCATGAAATCAGAGTTACTTATCATTTAACCAAAACTCAGAAAAGAAATTGAATATTGTTGAATTTCAATCAAACGACTTATAATTCCAGATTCCAAAACACAGTATATCAATTGAACATGAAGCAGGCATGGTGAGAACTTTTCTTATGTTTAAAAGACTACTGAAACCCTAATCACGCTCACATGTACTTGACTAAGAATAGACAGGTAGAACTTTATAAAAGAAGCTTCAAAAGAAGGCATGGTTTAAACAGAGAAACATAGATTTCTTAGAAGATAAAGACTAATCTGAACATGTAGTGATTCATGTGACTAAAGAAGAGAAGCTAGATAGAAGACATGCTAATAAACATGAAGATGAAGAAGAAGCAAACAAAGAAGACACGACTTAACAAAGATACATAGGTAAACATGGATTTTTCAGAGAAAATAGGCCTAATCTATCATGCAATGGCTTAACAGCTAATAGAAAAGAAATCTAAACAGAAATCATACTAAAAACATGAGAATAATAAAGAAACAAGCAAAGAAAAATAGAAAATCATAGAAAACATAAGCAAAAGGGAGAAAAGGACTTAGCTTTCAGGATTTGTCTCCTGAGCATCCCTTTTCTCGTTATTTCTTTTCTTTTTTCTTTTTTTTTTTGCTTTTTTTTTCAGTTTTTTTTCCTTCTGGTTTTCTTCTTTTCATATCCAAGACTTCAAATTTGAAGTCTTTTTATTTGGAGATGGGTTTTAGAGGTGAAAAGGTGAGATCTTTTGGTGGTGGTTTGTTTGAGTCGCCGGAGTTAGGGTTCCGACGACTTTCTTTCAAAGATTCGAGGGGATTGGGGAAGATACGAAAGAGAAGAGTTACATGGGGTGAAAGATCAGGAGATGGTGGCTCTATGGTGTTAATTTGGGAGCCAGTTTCATAGGTTGTGGTCACCGGAGAAGAACTCCGATGACCGGAATTTCAAGAAGTTAGGGCTTTTGGGTTTTCCTGGGCGGTCTATGGTGGTTTGGGGTAAACAAGCAAGAGACGAAGGGTTTGGGGACTGGGAGTGGCTGGAGACTGCCGTGGAGAGTGGACAGTCTCCATGGCCGGTGAGCATGGAGAAGAAGGAGACGAAGTACAGAAGAGGCGGCTAGGATTAGGTGAATTGAGAAAATGGCCGGCCGTCTCTAGAGATGGGGGTTTAAATACCTGTTACATTGAGCCTGTCCTTGGCCGTTAGATAAATCGAGATCAACGGTCAGGATTATTTTACCCCAAACGATGTCGTCATTAAATGAGAGATATATTCCCACCCGTTAGATCTTAAGACACGGATAGTCCAGATTTGATCAAAATCTTAATTAATTTAATTAACTCCGGATACATCCTCAGCCGTTGGATTTGAAGAGGTGAACGACTGGGATTGCTATTACTCAAAGACCTGGACCGGATTTTTGTACTTGGTTTGGGCCAATGTACACATGGGCTGGCATTTGGCCCAATTTCCTTTTCTTTTTATTTTCTTTTGTATTGTGGTATTTTCTTTTTGTATTTCAATTTTTCTTTTTATATTATCTTCAATTATTCAATTTCCTACTTCCTTTAATTTTTTGATATTTTTTGACATTTTTCCCTTAATTTTTGTTATTAATGCCTCTTTTTTGTTAATTTCCTTTTTAACTGCTTAAATTAAAATACTTGTATTTAACCTTTTTTTTCTAATTTTAATCTCTAATTGTTCAGTCACACAAATGCATCTTATTTCAATCAAAACATGTAATTGCACCCAAAAGTTATTATTTATTTTAATTTTAGAATTTATTGCTTAAGGCAAAAATCACGTGCTCACAGGAGGTATCCAGCAAAACAATCAATGAATGACTACAACTCATGTTTGGTGCAGTTGTCAATCGATATGCGTATATTTGGCAAAGGGAAATCGTCTTTAGGACTGGCCCAATTGCGATCCCGCTAGTCGACACAGACTCTAACCTTCTCATCCTTCTTTGGTACCGACACAATGTTGGCTAACCATGTCGGATACTCCACCACTCTGAGAACCCTGGCTTTGACCTGTTTGGTAACCTCCTCTTTGATTTTCAAACTCATATCTGGTTTGAACTTTCTGAGTTTCTGTTTGATCGGTGGGAATGCTGGATCTGTCGGCAACTTGTGAGCCACAATGGATGTGCTGAGGCCAGTCATATCATCATACGACCAGGCGAATATATCCTCATATTCTTTTAGAAACTCTGGATACTCTTTCTTTTCCAACAGTGACAGATGTACGCTGATACGTGTTTCCTTGACATTTTCTACGTCTCCCAAATTAATGAACTCAGTTTCGTCTAAGTTAGACTTAGGCATGTTCTCAAAATTCTCGACCTCCCTCTTCTGGTATTTCGTCCTCTTCTAAATCTATGTCTGTTTGTTGCATTGCCTCATTGCAAGTTACAGCCGTTGGTTCATCATCAAGTTATGTAATAGTAATGCTGTGTAAAATAAAGTAAATGATAGAGAAAGTAATAAGAGCGAGATAAAAATAAACTTGGTAAAATCTTTTGATTAAATTCATAACTGTTCTAAACATCGAAGCTCTTTTTAAAAATAAAAACAATGCGGGAAAGTGAAATTGACTAAAAAAAGTAAAATGTGATGCATAGTGCATCGTTTAGCCTTGCTACCTCGAAGCTCTCCGGGCACTGGTGGTCCTGACTAACCAATTGGTGAGGCGTTCTCCTCGGTTCACTGTTTGAATGGAAGGACCTTCTTCTCCCTCCTCCTCGAAGATAACACAATAATCCATGTCCTCCTCCACAATCAGGTTTTTCATTGCTGCCAGTGTCTCATCTTCCTCTGATCCATATATAATGTTGGCCGGCTGAAAAGTCTGCTCTAACTGAGGTAGAGGGTACTTCAATGGGTAGTAGGGACTGCACCATGGTGGCGACCATTTGTTGAACTCCTTCCAGGTCTATTCATAACCCAGGCCAGAATTAGTTCTATGCTCTTTCAACTTGATAGGTTTGGTGATGCCCTGAAGATTCTTGCCAAGTCCTTTTCCGGGCTCTTATTCGCACCAATTCGGAATGCTCTCAATTTTGTTATCCCACCACTTGTCTTTGTCTATGGCGTTGACTCGCTCAATATGATGATATGTTTCTCCACCCATCCTCCTTCTTCCTCCGATCATCGGGATGGTCTGGCGACTGTATATGGGGTTTCTACCATCGCCATAGATGATTACTTCCTAATGATTCCATTCAAATTTTACAGCCTGATGCAAAGTTGATGCCACAGCCCCAGTGGCGTGGATCTAGGATTGTCCTAGCAACAAATTGTAGGACGCTGGTACGTCAATGACTTGGAACTCAACATCGAACCAAGTGGGTACCATCGGCAGGCATAAGCTAATTTCTCCAATGGTTGACCTTTGAGATCCATCAAAAGCCTTGACACTGATAGCCCTGTCTTTGATCTCGTGCAATCCCTTACCGAATGTCCTGAGAGTTATCAATGGGCAAATGTTGAGGTTGGAGCCCCCATCGACTAGAATCCCGGTGATAAAGTGATCCTCGCATTGTGCAGTAATGTGCAACTCTTTGTTATGACCAAGCCCTTCTGGCGGCAAAGCAAGAGAGAATGATAAGCTTGCCAAGTTTCTAACTTGGTCTAATTCCTCTAGGATCTCAGCAAAGTTTGCTCCAGATGAGCATCAGTCTCCTTGGTGATTGCGGTGTTCTAAGAAGTTTCCTCAAGTTCCTTCCAAGCGCTTGTATCTCCCGTTTTGCCTTTGTTCCCATTTCTGGTAGGACTCGGAAGAGGAGGAGCAGGTGGAGGACCCTTGGATCTTGTTGAGTATGTTGACGGGCCAGAATTCACAAGCTAACCTTTAGGGAAGGGAATAAAATAAAAGAAAAACAAAAGGTAAAAAGTTAGTGCGGATTCCGATAAATAATATTGTAATATTTAAACACATTGTGTGGGAATATAAATTGCGTCCTAATTTTGGGTGCCTCATTATGCCCAAGGTAGGCCTAGTGACAAATTTTTTTGGAGAACTTATAATGTTAAATGCCTTATTTTATTGATAAAAAAAGACGAGTTTTGAAACAACTGAATGATAAAAGATGTCACTAATGGCCAGTGTCCTTATTACATTAAGAGAGCATGAAATAAAAGATCCTAACTATTTGGTCCCAGAAGGAACTTCCCCAGATTCGGTACTCTAGACTCCCACGTACAACTGCATCAACTCGCGCGTCCCTAACAACAGATAAGCTCGAGCTAGATGTCCGCCTACACTTCCTTCATCATTCGAACAGTCTTCAATTCTTTTTAAGAACTTCCATTCCAACTCTACTAGACCTTGCTCCAGATACCCCAAACGGTTGTTGGCGTTGAAAGCCCTATCCTTCCACTCGTTGATCAGTTTTTCGTGAGCTTCCAGTATTTCCCGATGTCCATTTTCACATTCTCTCATCTTCTTGAGAAATTGATTGTATTTAACTTGCACTTCAGTTTTCTCGTTAATAATCCTATGATCGTGGATGAATTCTAGATGACCCAAACCAATGTGATCATCTTCCAACCAACCTGTGTAGTGCGACACACACCCGACATGATACCTTTCGGGTTTGATAAACTCCTTCCCTAAGACTAGCTTGTAGTTCCACATATGCTGAACGTGACACCTGTGTGGGCTATCATCATATAGAAAGTCAGCCCTGAAATGACTTATTTTCTCTATCCTGGGTGTGATTTGTTTTCTTCCAACTTGCCTTATGGCCCCGAGTGGGACATAAGGACGAGTTCCCCTCATACCAATGAGTATGAGGAATGGTGCATCTCGCGAACGGATGATAAACCCTCTATTTGGAACCACTCGAACATCCACTGAATTTTCTTTTCTTTTAGTTCTCGAACAACTCTAGCCATCTACTAGTGTCCTCTGGCTAAGCGAACCTATTGGGCATGAAGTTCATTCGCTTTGGTTGATGAAAAGCGATATGGTCATCCCAATCCCTATGGATAATTTCCAGTTTGTAGTCGCCTTTCTGGAGGTGTTCTATGAGCCAAAGTTGAATTAGCACATTACAACCCTCGAAATGTGGAGCCCCTCGCTGACACTTTCATAAGGCTCGATAGATTTCCGCGATGATCATAGGCATTATGCCGAAAGACCACCCATCGTTTCCTTCCATTAAGGTCTTGGTTACCATGGCTAGTCTGGTGTGGATCCTAGCCTTCTTCATAGGGAAAATTACAATGCCCAATAAGTAAAACATGAACACAAACACCCTTCTATGTATATGTCCCAAATAAGTGAGAGCGAATTCGTCTATATAGGTGTGATAGGACTTGCTGTGGCCATATCTCTCGTATAAGAAGTTGAATGGTATGTAGGAGTCCTTCAAGCAAGAATGGTCAGGATTTTTCTTGAGTCCCATCATCTTAAGAAAGCCTCTACTTTTGCGGTTCTCCTGCATAAGCAAACCCGGAGTCTCCCGAGGGATACCAGCTAGGCCCTCTATCTCTTCTAGTAAAGGGGTCATTTCCAAATCCCAGAAGCGGAACACTGATCGATCACCATCCCAAAGCAAAGTAGCAGCCTCAATGATCTTGTTGTTGGGTTGGATTTCCAGAAGTGAGGGTAAATTTCCTAAGTATTTGCGGATGAGGGTTTGATCACTGCCATGAAGATCTTCCCACCAGCTTAGCAACATTGGGTGGATGCTGGATACCATACCGAATCCGGGGACCTCGTGCCTCATTTCTACAAAATAGAAGGGTTAGACCCTACCCCCGCCAGACTCGACTTATTTAAGTCAATAATTAGCATGACAAAGCACTTAAGTCCTCCAAATAAATGCACATAACATGAGGTTGTCTGCTTGGGTCTCGAGGAAACCCGATGGACTTTGGTTTAGGATATCTTAAAGAGTCATTATGCGGACAACATAACTAACTCGGCTAGGTTTGACTATGATGCATGAACAATTTAATGGAATAAGGTTTCTACTTTTGAAGGGCTAGACAAGGTACCCTTGAGCATACAACTCAAGAGGGAAAGGAGCGGAACCATCGACTACACCGTTGATCGACTGGTTTTACCGCAAATATGCCTTTTCCACAATTAGAGGGTTTATAATATCGGAAGGACGCAACCACTCATTATAAGCGTTGCTATAGGATTTGTTTTGGCACGGGTGGAATATGATGTTGAGGAATGCAGTTACAATAATGAAGCAAATTGCATGTATTTCACATTCATAAAGATTACAATAAATACTCGGAAATTACAACAAAATTGAAATAATAAGCCAGTAAAAGAAGAAATTTAACGGGAAAGATAAACATTAAGAGCCAAGTTAGTAATTGTAATAAAATAATCAAGAACAGAAAATAAATGCGAGTAAGCAATAAAGTCACAAAATCAAGTAATGGTAAAAGCCTAAAAGAATCCCTAGCAGAGTCGCCATGCTGTCGACGCCCCCTTTTCCCTAAAGGAGGAATTGGGTTTACGACATTATGGACAAAACAACTCTCATTCCCTTTTGAGGAACCGAGTTATGGAATTTGAAGAGTCGTCATCTAATGATTATAGTTCATTAGGACACTTTTAAAGAAAAGAAAAGGATTTAAAGGAAAACCAGAGTTCGGGTAAGGGCTTGAGATGATCTCGAGGGGAAGGTGTTAGGAACTCCTCAAGATCCACTAGTGTGGTTCCCGACCTTGCTTAGTTGTGATTTTAAGAAGAGTAGGAGTAAACAAACAATGTTTGCACATAGGGAATACAAATAAGTTGAAAGTTTTGAAAGAAAGGAGAGAAAAAGACATAAGTGGCTTTGGAAAGAAAAACATAAATTTTAAGAAAAAACATCATATCATATAAATAAAGGAAAAGTGCCCTATGTTTAAATATAATATGGATCACATCGGTGCAATATCCAGCAATCATTCTCGCACGTGATATTAGCGCACCATCATCATCTCCATGTCTACCCTTCTGCCCCGTAAAGGTTATTTAAACGTGTGGATTGGTCAGGAGTGCTTATTACGTGCTATTACCCGTCCCATCCTATAGGTCCTAGAAGGTGTTTTAGGACCGCTATTCCTATAAGGTGAGGACAAAGTTGAACCCTTAAGTGTAAAGGCAAAAATACTAAGCGACATACAAAAATATGTAAGAATTCATATAAGGGATCACGTAAAGGCATGTAAAAGGCTCAAATACCCATCCACGAATAGACATACAATTAGCACGCCTCAATCACATTTAATGTCTAGGAGAGTAAAAGATTAAAATTCGGAATATTCGAAAATAGATTAGCATAGAAGTTGAAAGTTTGGGCATAATTTGGCGGGAGAGTTGAAAAAAAAACTGAAGGTGAAGCAGTAAAATATGTGTCATTTAGGAATCGAAGAAAATAGTTTTTTCAAACAAAGTTAAGACCATAAACGTATGTTGTACCCTACGATCAAGAGAATAATTTTTGACAGGTAGGGTAGAAAACGTATAGCACCAGAGAAAGAGGAGTAAATACATTTGTATTAAGCACATTCACAGAAGACGTTGAAAAGCAAAGTACTATGCTACTTTTTTTTTTTAGAAAAAAAGTAGTTTAGTTTCAAGCTGAAAAATAACATATAGCAGGACGTAAAAGTTATTCAGGATTGCAAAAAGAAAGTGAGAATACTGAATATATTAGTGTCAAAAAATGTAGCCTATGAAAATTACAGAGGTCGTAATAAGTTTTTAGGGAGAACAATAGTCCAGTCTTGGACTGGAAAAGTAACTTGGTTGAAAACATATAGGTGAAAAAGTAAGACAGGAATTTAGTAGTAAAACCAAACGAAGTTCAGGGAGGCAAACAAGTTTGGGCAACTTATAGAGGTTGAATGTCTTAGACTTGAGATGATTAATCAATTTTATCTGGCCTAAGGCTTGCCTAGACGTTATAACAAAAAGCGGACATGCACGTCATTTTTTTAGTTTTAGAGAAAACCTGTTAACTAGCCTTATGTGATTGACTGACTAATGAGATGGCCAAAACATTGCAAGTGGACTCCTAATTGCATGATATCTAATGCACATAATAGTCCTAAGACGTGATATCTAAATGCAGTAGTAGAGCTTTTATTATCAACTGATTATGGTTATGAAAAATAATAAACTGAAAGCGAAGGAACCTAGGAGCAGGATTTCTATATGTAGAATGCATACCTTATACATGATTTCTATTGCATGAATAGGTAAATAAAATTCTATAGACATGTTCTCTACCCGTACCCTTAAATAAACATGCATAACCCTCCCTAATTTCACTATAAAACCCCATTGTTCTTTACAAGTTAGTACAGACCAAATAATTAAATTACAATAATGAAGAGTAAAACAAGAAGTTATTCTTTAGGGAGCCTTCAGCCTGGCCCAAATCTCCAACCTCACACCTTTCAAATTTCGTAGTCTTTACCAAGAGTTTGGGTGCGGCAAAGCTCCCTGAGGGCCCATTGGGGCCCTTGGCCAATACTAGGCACCCAAAACAAAATAAGACAAGTGCAATCGTGGAATTACCAGCCTTGTGCATCAAAGTTCAGTAGGTACTCAAGGTACCCAAAGCAATGCTTACACCAAGGGGGCAGAACCTAAGTTCTTGGAGTAGTGAGGTTGTGATAGAATTTGAAGAAGTTGGGTTGAAAACAACTGAAAGAGGATTCACATAAAAAACAATTTTTGAGAGAAAAGTAATGGAAAAGTGAAAATAGTTGATATGGAACCGATTTTTTTTAAAGAAAGGAGTCACACAGTACTCAAGAAACACCAGCAAGAGCATCGAAACGGGAACAAATAACTCACAAGCAATAACATAGTTACATATACACAGAACACCAAAGAGAAGTACTTCAAAATAATCAAGCATGTTTCAAACAAGGGGTCAGGGTCTTAACAACATTAAATTGACAGAGTCAACATCATAACGGGTTTAGGCTATTTAGTAGTTAAAAGGATCCGAAATATATGCTAATAATGTTCTGGGGTTAGGGGGTAGAGAAATATGCAGAAAACAAGCACATGCATGCCAGACTATATTAACCAGCACTGAGGCATACTAATTTTAGTAAGAACAACAAAACCATAAGAGAAGCATGCAAGAAACAATAGGAAGTGTAACACAAATAGAAGCATATTATTTTGAGACTGTAATTTAAATAGGATACATACCAGTAGCAAATAATGTAATACAGAGTAATCGTGAACAATAATGTGCAGAGAAGTGAGCAATAGCTCTCAGAGAGTATACAAAGAAAAGGCAGCAGTATAGAGAGCAATGGAAGTGAGCAGCGATATAATGGAATGTTGAAATAACCAGTAGTCACAAGAGAAGTGAGAGAGATGGCGTGGAAACAAAGAGAGAGTACTGAATATTTTGTGTAAGAGAGAGTTCAAAATAAATTCTGTCTGTTTCTGTGTGTGAGAGAAAGAAAGAGTAGTACTTATAGTTTTTGAAAACAGTAGAGAATATGGCATAATTATAGAAGCAACACCCAATTGAATCAATCACAGGTCCTAATTTCCTTGAATTAGGGACTCATGATTCGAATAGTACAAATTATCAGGTAAGGAAAGAATCAGTTAAATGCCTGATTATACCCTAGTAAGAAGTAGTATGCAATAAGGGCTAGATATACAATGCTTCAAACAAGAAAAATATATGTTGAATACTATAAAAAAGATGTTTAAGTGCAAAAATATGGTAAAAAATATAAATCAACTCTGAAAATCAGTCAAAGAATCACAGACAAGACCAATATTAGAGGGAATCAACACCAAGTATAGAAGCATCTCACAAATAAGGCAAAAATGCGAAGAAAAAATCAGTGTTAGAACCCTTTAAGGAAAACACATGCAAATCAAGGATTCAAAGAGATGCTTGGAATTAACAGCATATTCAGTAAAGAGAAGCATTTAAACTTACTTAAACACAACAATCACAAAATTAAAAACCCTATGTAAGAAATCACATAAAACTGCAGGGAGTCGGAACCCTGGCAAAGGTCTAAGACATAAAACTCAGAAAAAAAAAGGTTTCAAGCACATAACATAGAAGTAATCACATAATACTCAAAAAAAATAGAAGCATAGTGATTTAAAAAGGAGTTGAAAACCTTAGTTTTGAAAAGAGGAATAAGAATGTTTGAAAACTTTAACTAATCGAAGATATCGAGTAACTCTTCACTATGAACCTTATAGGATTCATGAAGTACCAACAAGATTGATAACATAAGAATAAGAGGAGCAACATCAACATCAATCGTTCCATAAGAGGGGAAACAATGTAAGTACTGCTTGTTTCTAAAAGTAGAGTATCTTTGGAAGCTCGTTCATTACATTATGTACAATCGGAGTCGTGCAAAAGAAGGAAAGGGATAGCCTCACATACCTTGTATATACTGCCCCAACCTCAAGCTATGCAAACGTCACGACTCCTTAATTTACAATAGGAGAAATGACACTATCGTTAACGTTTAAGCATCGCAACTATTATGTACCAACCACAACCTATTTTGTGATAAAACGAATAGCACCTCCCCCATATATATGACTTCACACCATTCAAAACAATCACCAAACAGCCTAAACAACATCAATAATAAACATATTGAGCCTCCCAAAATAGTCCACACACAACCTAATCACTTCATACATACGACGGTCACTATAGTCGTATCAAACGACCTGAAAATATTATGAAGAACTAGCAAACCACAACCCAACATATATATGATGTTTCTCCACACCCTACCTCCTCCAACACTCCACAAAATAGTAATAAAAAACACAACCCAACAGCAACACAAAACAGTCCACAAAACAGTCCGCTACAAGTGAATAACTTGAACTCACGGCTTCCGATCACCGTCCCGTGAGTTCTAACATGTATATAACGAATTACCATGAATTCACAGCAGAATAAATGTATGAAATATAGCAGTAAACTCACCTTACTTGTTGGATAACTCAGCCTTTATCTTTGTTCTTCAAACTCTAGTGTTTACCCCCAATTTGAACTTGAAAGAGAGGGAAAATCAATTAGGTTTTGTGGATAATTTTTGGGATTGCAGAGTTTTAGTTCTGGTTATTTGTGAAATATAATGAGGGATATATTGCAGAAGATAAGACTTTTAATGGGCTCCTTTTCTGACCCGAAATTGCCTCTTTTGGGCCGTCATTTAACCAAGTAGCTGACCCACCTACTTGTCACCTAGCAGCTTGTGCAGTCTCACAAAAATGTCTATATCTCTCTATTCCAATGTTGTATTGATAAACGGTTTAATGTGATGGAAACTAGACTCATAGATCTTCAATTTGGTGGGTAGATCACCGTAATTCCAAGTATATTGGGAGAAAATCTTAATAACATTTGACTTAAAGTTTAAGTAAAACTATGAACCTAAGTTGCGACAACTTTTGTCGACTTTTGTTTATAACTCGTTTGACTTCAAGACTTATGATACAGATATTATATGATTCAAATAACTTAAAACATGACCTCCTGAGTATATTAAGCATCTATGGGTTTACCCAAAAGTACGAGTTACAGCATCCTTGATTCATTTAACTTCTAATACTTGTTAATCACCCTTGTATCACTTAAGATCAATCGGATTAACTTCTTATCATCTCAAGGATAATTCCTTCTTGGATTTGTGTTAACTAAAATATGGCATAAACTAACGTTTGTGGATATGGGTTGTAACAACTATGCTCCAAATTGACAGCCACACACAATTTGATGTTTGGAACCGTGATCGGTGCGGACTCAACCCCTGGGAAGAGTGGGCGCTAACAACTTTACCCGATAGTGGATTCAGGGTCAATTTCCTCAGGGAGCTAGTTATGAGAGTCGAGTATTTGCAAAGTCTAGGAAAGTGTTTTAGCTCCTAATTTTGCTTCTATCATTTTTTGTTTTTTCTATTGTTTATAAATTAAATTTATCAACCACAATTGTAAGCTAAAGTATGCTAGATAATAATGCTAGTTGTATGCAATATTAGAGAAGCACTAGGGTCGTAGAACTTGCGTAGGTGACTAATTAACGGCTATAAAATTCTAATGTAAGAATGATAATAAGGGATATATGGATAACCGTTGCACTTAGCACTCACTATCACACCTCTTGGTAGAGAGAATGATTTTATCCAATTGACTCTGTCGAGACCAATTGGGTAGGCTAATTTGCCCAAGCAACTAATGGTTCAAGTAGAATAATTACTCTCTCGAGATTTAACCCGTTTCTTAGGACTATCATTCTCATGGGTCCATCCTGAATCCTTGTTGGGTTAACTATGAGGTCATAGATTCTCTTTCTCAAGTAGAGTCAAGACCCACTAAGCTAGACTTAGTGTTTGCAACCACCAAATCCAAGTGAAAACATACAATTAACACAAATACCAACCACCCACAATCATCCAAACATTAAGCAAAAATACTTATTAATTACCCACACTAGGGTTGAGCCACAACCCTAGCTAATGGGTTTAGCTAGACTTGGAAGTAGTAGAAATAGAAGAACTAGTTGAAGAAATTGACATAATCATTAACTACAATATTTATCCACGTGAATCCATGCTAAATGTATGAAAAAATTGCCTAAAATAGGCTAATACAAGTTGTCTCGTGCTCAGCTGCTCAGATAGATTACAAAACTTGACCTAAAAAGGTAAAATGTTCTATTTATACTACACAGGAAAAACCGAAAAACAATACCCCTGAGGGTCGGTTGCGGAACGCATAGAAATGCCATGTGGCCGTGTAGGGTAATTGGTCTTCAATTTCTGGATTGTAGACTTGAGGATGCGAACTGCGTACAAATGTCATGCGGCCATATAAGTAAGGTCATGCAGATCGCATAGAAATGTGCACGGCCATACAAGGCAAGCGATGCAGACCGCGTAAATATGGATTGCGGCCACACTGTACAAATCATCCTTGCAACGACTCTCTGATATTTCATCCATGTGGACCGCCCTAATTTGGTGTGTGGTCGCGTGGAGTTTTTCCTTGGAATTGTTAGCCTCAGATCATCTTCGTTGTGGACCGCGTAGAAATGGATTGCAGTCCGCGTAGATCTTCTTCAAAAATTACCTCTCTGAACTTTTATGCGCGTCCACATGACAAAAACAGTACGGACTGAACAACTTGGGATGACAATTGATTATTCTCTGAACATTCCTGTGCGACCGCATGACAAAATAGTGCGGTCCACACAGGTCTCTTTTTCCCAAGTTTCAGTTATCTTCTAGCGCTTGGTAGGTTTCACACCTTTTGAGCCGATTTGTGATATTCATCATCTAGTCGCTCAAACCTGCAATCAAACGCAACTTATAAGAAATTCAGGATTAATCAAGAGTAATTTATGCACAAAGCTTAGGTAAGAATGGGTAAAAAACATTCACAATTCACAGTTATCAACTCCCCCAAACTTAAACTTTTGCTTATCCTTAAGAAAATAAAATGAGACCTTCCCCTCAATAGAAAACATCCAGGTAATTCCTATTTTTCCTAAAGTGACTTCAATCAAGCATCAATTGGGACTAACAATTTTCCTCAATGCGGATGCATCATTAACACATTTAAAACTTTGAAAACTTATTGATCAAGTGTGACACAAGGGCCTCAAGGTTGACACATCTCATCAAGGAACCTTTCTCAAGAACTTTGGTCATTGTGGAACCTAAACTCAAACATCCTCGACTCTCCCTAAATGGACCTCACCTTTTAGAGTAATTGCACACAAATCGGGGTGAATGGATTCTTTGCTCATCTCTCTAAGAAGAGACCCTAAGCCCAGCTCTAAGTACCATATGCTTGCTCTTCATGTAAGTATCCACTAATGTAGGCTTCCCCCAACTCAAGATCATATAGGTCTTTTTCGGAGTCATTGTGAAGGCTTTTGGGTAAAGGTAGGATATGCTTTCGTCCATATGGGTTCAATCTTCTCCTAAGAACTTCTTTCGATTCGTTTTGGCACACTTTCTTGACTCATTTGAGTAATTATTCTTTCAAGGATTTAGAGAGACACAATGTCACTCTTTCTTTTGCAATTCAAACCTTTCTCATTTTTGTTCACTTTTTCGCATCCTTTTCCACCTTTTGTTGACTTTGAGTTCCCTCTTTGGGTCTTTTTCACTTTTGTCTTTCTTTTTGCCTTTTTTTTTCATCTTTTTCATTGCCTTATTTTTCCTTTTTTCATCTGTTGCATTTTCTACAACATTGGTGCATGTCTTGTCTCTCCCCCAAACTTAGATTTATGCCATTACTCAAGGGAAGATTTTTGGGTGCCAAGTTAGGGTTTCATTAAAAACAGGTAGAGGCTTGTAACTTGGGTTCATGAAAGAAGAAGGCTAAGGCTCAAAAGGGGTGGACTAGGGATCATTGCATTGGTAGGTCACGAAATGGATCAAATTAGCATTTTTGGATCAAGGAGAGCCTACAATCACGTCTCAAGTCAAGTTCCACCTATTATTTCGCCTCAACAAACATTCGGGGCAAGTTCTAGACCATTGGCTCAGTAATTGGGCTCATAGATCGAATTCTTGCCACACATACACTCAAGGATTGCCAAAGATGGAGTCGAGGGCCCACAACGACCTTAGTCAAGATTAAAGTGCACAATGGCCCATATTTGACCACATGATGATTGTTTGGTCAACACAAGAGTCTCAAGGCCACGACTTTTACCATCCTAAACACAACTTAATGTCTTTGACCATAAGATCAAAAGAAAATGTGCTAGGCCCAAGTGAAGCTTTTCCTGAGTACTCTTAACTACAAAAAACTTGAAAATCCAAAAGAAAAACTCAAAACCTGACTCAACCCTTAAGAAAGTTGTCAAGCTATCTATCACTGGGAAGAGCCACCCGGTTCACACAACACACTACCCTCGAAACAAACTGTGGTATTAAGAAAACCAAGGGCTTATTGCAACATCAATGTAAAACCAAAAAGAGGCTACGAGCCTAACTTTGCACTAAAACGAAAAAGTTCAATGAAAATAACAAAAAGTGAAAGAAAGCTCAAATGATAGCCAAATGAATATGTACACATAAGAAGTCAAATATAAAACGAAAGGAATTCAAAATGAAAGATTATATACAAACCATCTATGTCTATGAATATAATAAGAATATAAAGTATATATACAGTTATCCATAAACAAAAAGTAGGGCCACACCCCCACGAATAAGAGCTAGCATTGTACCCAATGCTAACTACCAAATAAAACATAAAAAAAAGCAAGTAAAGGATATAGAAGTAGCCCCTCAAGCCTCATCAGTTGCTTTATGTGGGTCAGTGGCACCCGTGTCCTCTACACTGGCAGGGACCTCAAACTGGTCCCTAACCTAATGCTGATGTGTTTCTGGGACGAGTGCCTACTCGGAATCTGGCTCATCAACTAAAGGGGCACTAGAGGGACCCTCAGACTCAGGAGCGACTGATATCACAATTCCCTCAGTGTTGGGGAGTTTCCTCTTCTTCTTCGGCATGTGCTCCTCCTCCTGTGGCTACTTAAGTGGTAGGTCTACAGCTGGCTTCTCAAATAACAAGTCTAGTGGCAGCTGATCTGCCACTAGCTTGTCCACCTGCTCCTTCAAAGCTATCACCTCCTCCCCCGCTGCCTTAGTCTTCCTCAACTTCATGTGCTCCTTGACCAAGCTCTTGAGTGCCTTGCTGTGCTCGCCGACTGACTTTGCCAAGAAATCCTACTTTTTTATCATCTGCTCCTTGTTGGCCAGGATTTTCTTCAAGGTCTCCTCAATAGAAGCAGGTACCTTAACAGTCAATGGTGCTTGCTGAACCTATACAGCTGTGGTCAATGTGGACAACTTGGATGTCGTTGCCGACATCCAGTTGTTCAAAGTGGCTAATAAGTTCATGAGCTGGTTGGCGGTGAATCTGTGAGTCTTTGATACTGGAATCACCGGATCAACTGAGGTGGAAAGAGGTGTTGTGGATGGTCCTAGGGGCACTGTAGTAGTATCAGTAGGCTACTCAATGGCAGCTGGCTCTTCAGACTGACCAGCTGCAGAAGAAGTGGATGCTTGGCTTTTCTTTGTATTTTTTGGGTTGTCAGGGCCTTTTTAATCATACCATGAATATGGGCTCATGGCGAGTACCATAACATTATATGTCTTCTTTTCCACCCCCAGCTCTTTGAAATACAAGGACAATGTGTTGGGAAAAGGGTAGTTTGTCTTCATTTTATTGCCCACAGTGCAAATTACCTTTTGCATAATTTTTCCCACATTCAATAGGAATCCGGCCATGATGGAAGCAACCAATACAGCACGTTCAATGGGGATGGAGTGATCATGTATGGTCGGGTCAAGCCAATTGCACACGAATGTCAACCACCCTTTTTCTTTAAAATTTAGGTTATTGCGGAATATATTTTCTTGTGCCTTGAGCCACACCGGGACTGTTCCTGGAGCCACTAAAATCTCAACCAACCACGACCGAGCTTCTTCTTTCAAAGCTAACTCAAAAACCCCAAGAAATCATTAAGAGACTTCGCATAAAAAACATGATCTTATCCCTCACCTTTGTAGTTGTGGAGCCCCGAACAATATGGTGAACATCGCTATAGAATTCCTTCACCATGTGTTCATTTGCCATACCCACTCTTTCTTTGAAAAAGCTCCAACCCTCTCTCATATGGAACTGTGCTTGTACATGAGGGTTGTGAGGAACCAAGTCAGCATGAATAAACTTCCTCTCCGGGATGAGCTTTCTCTTGGTCCACCACTCCCTGAACCGGTGGAAAGCAACCTGACTAACGAACCTATCTTCCCAAACCTCAAGTTTCCTAGTCCGCTTTATCCCCCTACTTGTGGCTCACCTCCTTCCTCTTGTTCTCAACTCTCCCCTGATACTGAAGCTGTGGGAGATGTGGAGTATTTATCATCACTACCCTTTTCTGTTCCGGACCCATCAGATGAATCCGAAGACACCACGTTCATTGGCCTCTTGGAGGTGGCCACATTTGTTTGTTCAGGTGAAGATGATTCATGTGCTGGAACCTCCATGGACATGTGTATGGGGGCGGACTCTAAAGTCACACTCTGGGAGGGGGCATATTCGTTACCAGTTGATTAGGAAGCAGCCCTGTCGGCTGTCCGAATGATCTTCCTGTTTTTCTTTATAGTTTCCTGTCCTTGGCAGTGAGCTTTACCACTCTTCTAACTGTCTTCCCTCGGGAAGAACCACCCCTCCTGAGTTGCTTATCTTTGCCCCACATTGTGGTCCACGTTTTTTCACCATTTTCTACAAGAGATACAAGTCTAAACTTGTTAGTGGAAGCATCTGAGAAGTGGACAGTTTAAGATTTAATGCCTAGATGCAGAAAATATTCTAGATAGGAGGGATTGGGACCGCACAGAAAATTCACGCTGTCCGCATAGGAAAATCATCACAATTACTAGCTCTCTGAACCTGACCTACGTGGACTGCACTGTTTTGGATTGTGGCCGCGTAGGTCAAATGCGGACCGCACAATTATGTGGCCGCACAGGCAAGACACGAAAAATACTCATTCTCTGAACATGACCTATGCAGACTGCACTATTTTGCATTGTGGCCGCGTAAGTCCAATGCGGACTGCACCAAAATGCCACGCAGTCCGCACAAATCAAACACTTAGAAATTATACTCTCTGAATCTTGGGCATGCGGTCTGCACTGTTAAAGACTATGGTCACACTGATTCACGCGGACCGCAGAGAAATGATCACGCAATCCGCACTGAAGAATTCTTCATTTTAAGACAATTCACGCGGACTGCACACAAATATTGTGCGGCCGCATAGGGCAAAAGTAACTGGGCAGGAAATTTTTCCTTCTTTTTAGTCCAATTGTTTAACATCCTAAGTGTCCCTACTCAGTTATTTCAATTAAGAACAAATGCCCACTTTCATAAATGTTCAAAAACCTAATCTAACCACTAACTAATATGAACAAGGAAGAAAATACAAAAAATTAAGAAATTAAGAAGTTAATATACTAGAAATGAATTAAGATAAACAAAAATTAAACTAAGAATTTAAATATAGATGAGTTTGTTACCAGGGATTAATGATAATGAAAATCTTGCACAAAATACACGGGTGAACAGTAAAAGGTGCTCTTAGATGAACAGTGTGGGAAAGGGTTAAAAGGAGGCCCAAGTCTCCTATTTATAGAAAACCGTGGGCCCCTTATCTTACCTAACTGCGCGGCCGCACAAAAATACCACGCGGACCGCGCAGGGTTTTTCAAACTTTGGGCTTCAGCAACTCCCACGTGGACCACACTATTTTGGTGCGCGGGAGCGTGGGAAACGTCAAAGAATCATACGATACAATTCGGGGCCAACCAAGCCAACTCGAGCTAAACACATATTCATATCGGCCTACCAACAAACTCATTACCAAGAAAGCCTCAAGTTACTCCTTCTATTACCATAACTCACGTTGGAGCTGTACGATGTGGTTCCCGGCTCTAAATCGATATCAAAATCCACAACCTCGCCTGGGGACATGCACGACCATAAGAAATGCACCTGAAAAATCCCTTGACACCGGAACAGAACCAATGGTAGAAAACTCTACACTGACATCCATCACGAAGACCCAATTAAGAAGAGCAATCCTTCCCAGCCGTCC
This sequence comes from Nicotiana noctiflora, assembly GCA_032618575.1. Taxonomy (NCBI): domain Eukaryota; kingdom Viridiplantae; phylum Streptophyta; class Magnoliopsida; order Solanales; family Solanaceae; genus Nicotiana; species Nicotiana noctiflora. The sequence continues at coordinate 50,318 of JASVEL010009149.1, read as the reverse complement.
GCTGGGTCTTTAAATTATAAACCACTCTGCTAGAACATAATCCGACGCACCTCGCCACTCAACCCGTGGCATTTTCCGACATAACCCATAGCGCAATAGTCTAGAATAACCAAACACTGAGACATCCAGTCGACACCCCAACATCATATCCACAATTTAACCTACCAAGAAACGAAAGATCCACTCGAGCCTCCCAATCCCAATAGCCGCTAAACGGTGCCGATACACATGATTCACAACTACTACATAGTCTTTACTTGAGAACTTCCAGTCTCTAACTCCATATAGCGCACGAATCACCATACATGATCCCAAATTCTGCCGTATGAATACATATCACACCTTAAGTACCCAATCATTCCACGAAAAATATTCAAAAAATTCCCCTGTGCCATCAAACTGAGATATCAGCAGTTGATCTAACAAAAAAGTGTCGCAATACTACCAAAGTATCATCAGTTTAATCACATTACCTTTTCCTGAGACGTATACTCTCATCAAATCACTTCCAATTAGAAGTATCATTTCCTTGATTATCTGAGGCTACCCGATGCCTAGGAGTTTTATGAACCTCCATTCAGAATTGAACTGTAGCCTAGCACACACCAGTCTCAGTCCTCTACAACATACCGCATATACCATACCATCCAAGAATAACATGAAAACTTTTATCTCCATTCTGAGCCATCGAAATCTACTCACTCAACTAGTCAAGAACTTCCATTGATCCCATCTAGAAGAAAAATCATTACAAATTCCATGTCTCTCATGCCCATAGAAAATATACATTTCCAAACCTCGGTAGAAACCATCAAGAACTCTCCGATTTCTGTTTGCACAAATCAGACCTGCCATGACTAAATCCTTCTAACTCGGCCAAGCTAAGCAAGCCATCAAAACCCAAGAGCATTGCTACAAGATACTTGTAAGGGCTCATTACCTCGAACATAGACGAAGCATTAATCATATCCTTACCATACGATTTGGTCTACTATCAAGTTATTTTATTTGTCTAATTTCCCTTCCGATTCATCATTAACTTGATATTCCCCCTTGTTGTAGCACAATAGTTCATTAACCCAGGCTCACTACACGAGACCTAAGCACAAGACCACACTGCCTGAGACCCATAAGCCATTGAATCCTCTCTCAAATATTCCCAGAAATACCACATTCCAAAATACGTTACCCTGAAGAACTTCTTGCGAATCAAGATTTGTTACCTTTGCTTTCTAGATACGGATACATATGATCCCATAATTAACATAAAAATACCAAAAGTCTTGACATTTTCCAATGAAAACACAGTCTTTAACCACATACACAACCTTAAGACACCTAATTGTTACATGTAGAATCTTGAACACAATAAAATCATTCTCGAGAGTCATTTACTTCTTATTCAAACCACAATTCACCTGATCAAACAAACATAACCCATGTGCCTCATTAGCACTCTGACATCATTCGATATGACCTCATTCCAATACAAATAAACATTTTCATGCTCCAGGCACCGAGCATTATTACCAACAATAGCTTAAGATATTCCACGATTCTTACACATCTACGAAGCACCATATAACCTTTGTCAAAGTTTTGCTTCACACGTGCCATCCTCAGCTCAATTTCCACAACAAGAACTAATTCGCCAGCATGCCTCGAACCGGAACCAACATAGCACATGATCGCACAATTAGCTAATTAATAGAAGAATCCCCAACTTAGCTCGAAGCCATATATCAAGGCACACTCAACAACTCATAACACTTTCACTCTAATGATGCCACAATACCATAGTGAGATTAAACTCAAATAATTTACAAGTTTGTAAAAACACAAATCATCTTATACTATAATCCTCTGCAAATCTCGCAATCATCCCTACATCAGTTGAGTCCACACTCTTAAGCGGCCCAAATTTTCAAATTTTAATGTGTACCCTTCAATTACACATGAGATCTTCTAACATACACATAAGGATCATACCACTTAAGAACACTTTGCATGAGATAACCTAACTGCTTTGCCTCAATTTAGTATTTCTGCATACCTTCCACCGTCATACACATTACACAGTCATTTAGTCTTCCTAAGTTTGAACTCATACCGCAATGTAAAATTTACTTTACTCCCAACTAGTAGACACAAAAGATTCTTCACACGCCAATCACTCGGGGCCACACTTCCAATCATGATGGAAATCAAATACTTAATAGTTCATCTATTATCCGGCAGACTCTTGCGTCACTACCAAGTCATATAGATACCTGATAATAGGCAAAATCTAGGTGATTTAGCTATTATTTATGTTTCCGCTTGATTATATTCCAACATAATATGGCTAATTAATGAAAAATAGGCTCAAATAGTGATTTGTATACATTACAGGATAAAGAGCTTATTCGATGCTTTCAAGAGGCTATTGGAATAATTTACGAGCAAGAAAGACCCCTCAGAGCTGAGTGTACGCAAGAACGAGACAAAGAATAGAAGAAATCATAGCCCGGATAATCGAGCAGGCGTGTGAGTTAGCGTAGTAGTTCATATGCATTACGGGCTAAGGAAGAATGATGAGCGAAGTTACGCGCAAGCTCGCACGAGGCCAGTCCGAAAAAGATTTATTTAAGGGTAAAATTGGAAATCTGAAGAGAAACCCACTTAGCCTATAAAAAGTCAAGCTCGCCCAAGGTTAAATTATCAAGGTTTTCATAGGGTAAAGCTTACTTTTGAGAGTACTTTGGTAAGAGAAACAAGTGTGAGAGATCATCCAAAACATCATTATTCTTATTCTCTTTTACATTTCTTGCAATTTTCGATTATGAATCTTCTAGTAGTTTATTCCTCCATTATTATGAATAGCTAAATACCTTAATATAAAGTTTTGGTAGAACCCGTTGGGGATGACTTGGTTGTTATATTAATATAGTTTTAAGTTGGTTTTTAATCATTATTTGTTCAACTACGTTTTGATTCTAGTTAACTGAAAGGATCCTCAATTAGCTGTCCCTATTTATTATGTATCTGCTTGAGGTAGAGTGCACATTTAGGTAGTTGATTGAACAACATCACTTCCGGATTATTGGCGAGTCATAACCAAGGGTTTAGAGGTTGGATTAGAGATAACGATCTAAGCGAATTGTAATGCGGATCTAGCTAGCGTAGCTTGAGAGAGTGCGTCTATTAAATTATCATAATTGCTTGAGAGAGATTTATGATAGATGCAGAGTTCATGAGTGATAGAGGAAACTAAGTCAAGCTATAAGAAATACACAACTAAAGAAATCAACAAAAAGGGAAACCATTACCTTAGACCTTTATTCAAACTGTTTACAATTCAAGCATAGTTAGTTTTCAGCTGTTTATTTATTTTTAATCTTATCTTCTTAGTGATATTAAATAGATACAGGTAAGCCTTAGTTCTCTATGGGATTCGACTCCGTACTTTTAGATCGAATTATATTTTCAGCGACCACTTATCCTTTTTAGGACTAGAGTTGGGCGTGATCAAATTTTGGTGTTGTTGCCGGAGAACTAATGATGTAGTTGTAGCTGTATATATTGCTAGGGTTCAAGTTTGAACTTTTATTTTGTTTTATTTTTTATTTAATTTTTTTATAACTGTTGATTTGATAAACATGACATCTTGGAATTATGGGAATTTTGGTGTAGATAATTCTACTATTGATCTCCATACATATTGTGAAGGAAGCCACATGTGGAAAAAAATTCAAAACGTTCTTGAGAGCGAGTTATGTGCACCAACTCAATATTTTTTGTGGAATGTGTATGATGTGTGTGGTGGTAAAAATGGTCACTTTTATGGTTGTTCTTATATTTCTTATCTTCCCCAACCCCTTTATAGGTTCTACCTTTTCTTGTGAAGTTAATAGGAACAAAGAACCTGGGGATGCAGACCTGAAGGAGATCAAGGATATGCTAAAGTGCCTTCCTGAACAAAATAATGAGAAACAACTGCACATACAAAAGCAAGAGACAACTATTCGCAAGTTGGAGGCTCAATTGAGTCAAGCGGTTGGAGCTTTTAATGCTCAACAAGCAAATATTAATGATAGTAGCCAAGAAGAGGATGAATATGTGGTATTAATTGGGGAGGTCAAAGTAGAACATCAACAACCTATCCAACTAGAATTTGAAGATGTCAATGTTGAAGAAGTGAGTCTAGAGTCAGCAAAGGACATTGAGAATACAAATTTTGTTGACTCTAGTATCATTGATGTTGAGGATGCTGAAAGTCCTGAAGTTCATGTGTGTGAGCGTAGTGGTCCTCACTCTAAAACTTTTTCTACATTGTTCTTGGATGAAAATATGAAAATAGAGTTATCCGAGCCGATTGAGAAGTCAAAGAATGAGGAACAAGGTGCCTATATTCTGGAATTTTTCTTGCGAGAAAGACAGGACTACATACCTCATCTAAAAGCCAAGAAGTGTAGAATAGTACAATGGTTGCTTGGGCCAATTATATTTGTTACACCACCCATGGAGCATAATCGAATACTTGAAGCCAAATTGGGGGCTCAATTCATAAGTTCAAGGTGTAGGCAAAAAGTGATTCGCGTCGTGCCGCGATGTAAAATCAAGCGCTTGTTGGGAGGCAACCCATCTTTATCTTTTATTTTAATTTAATTTTTTTTATTCATTTATTTTTTTTATTATATTATTCTTGTAGTTTCAATTTTTTTATTTTTTGGAGCATGGAACACAAAGCCATTGGAAGGATACAACAACAAACCAAATGGTTGGAACTAAGTGTAAGGTACCCACACAAAGGAACAAGCTTGGGAGAAGTCTGAGTACCCCATGAACTGCTAGTGCTTTGGCCTATCAGGGAGTTACTTTTACCCTCTTGTATGTATGGATGTGCATTGGGGATAATACACAATTTTAAGTGTGGGGTGAGGAGATTGTCTGGGTGACTTTTCATGCTACTTTAGTTGTGTTTGTTTTTTTAAAGATTGGGCTTTTCCTGATGACGAATCTTTTAGATGATTTTCTTGAGGGAAGTTAGTCTAGAGAAAATACCAAAAAGATTTTTAATTTTTTTCTTAGGTAGTGCAGCAACTCCCCCTTGGTTTTTCTTTAGGTCGCGGTTCTTTTCCAAGGGTTTAGCTTGAACATGGGCATAAGTAGTTTTTATTTTTGTTTTCTTGTTTTTTTATTTGTAGATTAGGGTAATGGGTTACGAGCTATAAAAAATTGAAAGAGAACCCATAACGTTGACACACCTGAATACAATAGACCCTAGAGTATAACGCTTAGTCCTAATTGTTGACTCTCACTGAAAGTGCCTTAATTTGTATGTTTGCTACTAAATTAAATGCTCGTAACGAAGTGTCTTGATGAGCTGATTTGAATGAGTCATATGCCATGTGTGGTGAGTGTTTGTGTGGTCCATGTATGGTACTTGTGTCTAGTACTTTCCCGGTATGTGAGTTGAAGCGAAATAAGGTGAGGCTCGGTTTGAAAAATGATTTCAGGCTTTCTTTGACCGTTTTGAGCTTAATTGCTTACCAATAAATAAAATTTATCCCTAGTTAACCTTTTTGAGCCTTTAGACTTTTGTTTGTCACCCGCATTACAAGCCTATACCCTTTTGTTCTTAATTGACATTGTTTTGATCCTTTTACCTCTTAAAGCACTTTAATTGTGAGGGGAGCGCTAAAAAAAGTAAGAAGGAAATAAGTGTGGGGTGGATTTTGAGTGGAACCAATAAAAGGAAGAAAGGTGCACTTATTTTGTAAATGAATACACCACAAGCAGGAATTGAGTGGCAAGAAGAATAAACTGAAGAAAAAAAGAGATGAATACATTGTGTCTTGTTCCAGCTAGTGGAGTGGTTAAATAAGAAGGGAGTATTTGTGTGATGATATTATTTGTGAATGAGAAGTGGGTTGAAAATTTTGCGCAAAAAAATGCTCATGTGATGCGTTAAAGTGCTTAGGAGGGTTAGTCACTATTCCTAAATGTATCCTACCCGTCCATTGGCCCACATTACAACCATGAAAAAGTCCTAATTTATTTTGGGTCGAGCAAGCCTACATTAGTAGAGATTTACATTAAGAGCAAGCTTATGGTACCAATTGCATGCATGTGACTTTGTTTGTGAGAGTGACTGATTTCTTTGATATATGTGAGTATATGATTCAAATATGTGGATTGGATTCAGTTTTTGTTAATGTGATTGTGAGGTCATATGGTTCGTGATAAAAAAGCAAGTCTTGACTTCTGTGTCGAGTACTTTGAGGAAGTGTGAATATTGCATGGCACTTGAGAGTCAGCTTTGAGGCTAAGATTGTTCACTTCTAGGTGTAATGTATGTACATTGTTCTAGGTGTAATGTGTTAGGGGAAATGGTTGAGTGAAGGATTCTCTAGAGAGTATAGTTTGATTGCTCAGGGACTAGTAATGAATTAAGTGTGGGTGTTGATAATAGGCGAAATCTAGGTCATTTAGCTATTATTTATGCTTCTGCTTGACTATATTCCAATGTAATAATATGGTTAATTGATGAAAAATAGGCTCTAATTGTGATTTGTATACATTGCAGGGTGAGGAGCTTATATGGTGCTTTCAAGAAGCTATTGGAATGATTTATGAGCAAGAAGGACCCCTCGGAGCTGAGTGCGCGCAAGAACGAGACAAAGAATGGAAGAAATCATGGCCCAGATGAGTTAGCGTAGTAGTTCACACACATTAAGGACTGAGGTAGAATGACGTGCTAAGTGACGTGCGAGCTCGCGCGAGGTCGGCCCGAAAAAGAGTTATTTAGGGGTAAAATTGAAAATCTGGAGAAAAACCCACTTAACCTATAAAAAGTCAAGCTCACCCAAGGTTAAATTATCAAGGTTTTCATAGGGTAAAGCTTACTTTTGAGAGTACTTTAGAAAGAGAAACAAGTGTGAGTGATCACCCAAAATATCATTATTCTTATTCTTTTTTATTTTCTTGCAATTTTTGATTATGAATCTTCTAGTAGTTTATTCCTCCATTTTTATGAGTAGTTAAATACCTTAATCTAAGATTCTGGTGGAACCCGTTGGGGATGACTTGGTTGTTATATTAATATAGTTTTGAGTTGGTTGTTAATCTCTATTTGTTCAACTACGTTTTGATTCTAGTTAATTAAAAGGATCTTCAATTAGTTGTCCCTATTTATTATGTATCTGCTTGAGAGAGAGAGTGCATATTTAGGTAGTTGGTTGAACAACATCACTCCTGGAGTATAGGTGAGAGTCATAACCAAGGGTTTCGAGATTGGACTAGAGATAACTATATCTCGGGTGCAATCTAAGTGAACTGTAATGCGGATCTAGCTAGCATAGCTTGAGAGAGTGCGACTAATAAATTATTATAATTGCTTGAGAGAGATTTATGATAGCTGGAGAGTTCATGAGTGATAGAGGCAACTAAGTCAAGCTATAAGAAACATACAACTAAGGAAATCAACAACAAGGGAAACTATTACCTTAGACCTTTATTCAAATTGTTTACAATTCAAGCATAGTTAGTTTTCAACTATTTATTTATTTTCAATCTTATCTCTTATTGATATTAAACAGATACATTTAAGGCTTAGTTCTCTGTGGGATTCGACTCCGGACTTTTAGACCGGATTATATTTGTAGCGACCACTTATCCTTTTTAGGACTAGAGTTGTACGTGATTAATACCTATCGCAGTACTAACATACTCATCACATAGATATCCAACCGACATTCCCACTAATAGGGACAATACCGAACATAAAAGTTCACAATATTTGGTCACACAATCAGCACCTCGGTGCTCAAGCCATAGGCAAGATCCGGCCTCAAGTCCTCCAGACTGGCCTAACATCAAACTAATAGAGATCACATCTCGCCCCTTGATTAAGGAATCACAAGGCACCAAGACAAATATGATACTGAGCGCTTATGTGCATTTACGAACGCGTGGGAGGAATTTCAAAAGTTTCTTTTCAAGCTGAATCAAGGACGCACGATAAGAATTTAAGGAATGTGAAGTTTTCCTAAAGGTTCTGCAGTCTTTCGAGGAAAAATATAGACGTCTCCGTATCAATCCATGAGACTCTACTAAACATGCTCATGACTCGTGAGACCTAGTAATCTAGGCTCTAATACCAACTTGTCACGACCCAAATCCCACTCCAGTCGTGATGGCGCCTCTCGTGAAGACAAGGCCAGTCAATCAACCAATTTTGTCTCTTTCAAAATTGTTAAGCATAAATGATTAGTAAAAATACGACTTAAAAACATTAATTTGCGGAAATATTGCCCAACACATCCCAAATTGGGATGTCACAAGTCACGAGCATTTATCAGAGTATAAGTTCAATTACAAGACCTAAAATATACAAAGTCGGATTAATGAACCAAAAGAGAGGAAAAATTGTGTTGCGAACGCAGGCAGTCACCTCGCTACTCCTATAGCTCTTCCTCTGATTAGCCAAAACCCGCTACAGGGTGAACAAATACCTACATCTGCACACGAGGTGCATGGAGTAAAGTGAGTACTCTAAATTAGTGAGTAATAAGGGTAAATAACAATTGAGCAGTAAGAAATCACGTAAAGCAAACCATCATGCTATATAGGAGCAGTGAAAAGCCCTTTGAGAGAAAGCAGTGAAGCTGTAAAACCTTTAGAAATATCTTAGCTTAGTATAAACCTCTTTTCTAAAAGGCAACAACAGGTCCGCTTTCAGCAGTATTGTCTTTGGCATCACGGTTTGCGGGTGCGGAGTTGTTGGAATTTGTCTGCGGATGGGCGCTGGCGAGGGATATCGGTGGGGCGACAAAGGCATCTGCGCGCTTGTCACTTGGCGTGGCCAAGACCACGGGGCAGTCCGTGGCGCTAGGCGTTGGGAGGCTTGCTAGGATGCCATGGGGCACGCCCAGGGGGTCATGGGGCATGGCTAGAAAGCCGCCAATGATAGTATATATGTACGCTCAATCTGAAAAAAATTAGTCAAAATAATCTATTATACACTACTTACAAATAGGCGTGTTCATGGTTCGGTTTGGATCGATTGTTTCCTAAAAGAAACCAAACCAAGTAACTCGAATTTTCAAATATTAGAATCAAACCAAACCAATTAAGTCAGTTTTTTCTCGATTCGGTTTATGTCGGGTTTTGTCAATTTTTGGATTTTCGATTATTTTCCAGTTTTTTCTTAAATATAAGATATACACTACAAAATTGTCACGACCCAGATTTTCCCCCAACATCGGGATCGTGATGGCGCCTACTCGTGGTAGCTAGGCAAGCCACTATATTCATACTATCCTGTTTTTAACACAATTTTAATTAAATAAATGTGGAATACTTTATCGAAATGGATATAACAAATCACAAAGTGAAAATTATACTGAAATCCTCTACCCAAGACGTGGAGTCACCAATTCACAAACTACTATGGAATACTACACATAAAAGTCTGAAGGAAATATAACATAATACTGTTTGTCTCGGAACAACGAGACTACAACTATTAACATAAATAAAGAAAGAGACGCCGGGCCTGCGGACGTCTGCAAGCTACCTCGGTCTCAAATGTGATCAACTCCCACGCAATCTATTTACTGCTGCTGCTGCTCCTGATCGTAACCTGGACCTGTGCAAAAACGCACAGAAGTGTAGCATCGGCACAACCGACCCCATGTGCTGGTAAGTGCCTGGCCTATCCCGGCGAAGTAGTGACAAGCCTAGGACCAGACACCCACGTAAACCTGTGCAATTCAATATATATATATGTACCACAAAATAACAAGAATTAATCAAGTATTGACACCATAAGGAATATCTTAAAGAATTCAACAATTAACCACAGTTAATAATTTCACAATGAAACACAAAGTGTAATGTAAACACAAGTAATATCAATTCAAGAAATAGCAAACAGTTGCACGGCATCACCCTTCGTGCTTTTACTCTCATCCTCACCAAATAAGCAAATAAAGTACACGGCATCACCCTTCGTGCTTTTACTCTCATCCTCACATCCATGGTACGGTATGATCCTTCGTACATGGTTCAATAATAGGGCACGGCATGATCCTTCGTGCATAAATAAATAAATAAACATGGCACGGCATCACCCTTCGTGCATTATCACTCTTCCTCACCCAAATAACAATCAAATAAGTTCACAAGGAAAACAAGGTATAATGGAAACACAAGTAATATCAAGTCAAGAAATGGCAAACAATTGCACGGCATCACCCAAATAAAATATAATGGAAAAACAAGTAATATCAAGTCAAGGAATAGCAAACAATTGCATGGCATCACCCTTCGTGCTTTTACTCTCATCCTCACCAAATAAACAAATAAAGTACACGGCATCACCCTTCGTGCTTTTACTCTCATCCTCACATCCATAGTACGGCATGATCCTTCGTACATGGTTCAATAACGGGGCACGGCATGATCCTTCGTGCATAAATAAATAAACATGGCACGGCATTAACCTTCGTGCATAAATAAATAAACATGACACGGCATCACCCTTCGTGCATTATCACTCTTCCTCACCCAAATAACAATCACAGTTAAGGGCAGAGAAAGAAACAACAATTCATAAATCGTCCCATCAAGGGCAATCAATAATTATCTCCACAACAAGTCCCAACAAGGGAGAACAATAACGATTCACCTATAATATATCTCAAAATATCATTTTCCAATGACTCACGGTCATACTAGACGCCAGTGTATGGATGCTCGTCACCACAGCCCATACACCGCACTCGATCACATAACACATAACACATAATCCTATTCCCTCAAGCTAGGATAGAACAAACACTTACCTCGAATGTTTATGAACAATTCAATCCGTGGCAATGCCCTTTCCTTTCAAATTTGGCTCCAACCCAATCGTATCTATACACAATTGATTTAATATCATCAATTCTACTTAACAAACTAGTTCATATTGCTAAATATGATTTTTACAACATTCTGCCCGGAATAGTAAAAATCGACCCCGGGCCCACATAACCGAAACTCAAGTTTCGAACCAAAATAAGTTCACCCAATCTTCCATGAGTTCAAATATACAATTTGTTCTTAAGTTCGACTCCAAAACGAGGTCTAAATCGCAAATTCTTTGAAAGCCCTAACTATACCCATTTCTCTAATTTTTCAACCAATTTACACATGTTTAGGCCTAAGAATTTGATTGATGTTGATGAAAAGTGAAGATGACGAGTTAAACAATACTTACCCGATGAACCTTGATGAAAAGTTGCTCTAAGGATCGCCTAAGGGCTGTTGGAGAAGAGAGAGTTGAGAGAAATGGAAATAATCCCGTATGTTCTGTTTTTGCAGAACTTAAATCATTGGGCGAAAGTTTTGTTCTATGCGATCGCAGGGCTACTGATGCGATCGCATAGAGTGAGGTCGTTTGTACACTGCGATCGCATGGAAGAAGATGCGATCGCATAGAATGGGCAGGCTACATTATGCGATCGCGGGACACAGTGTGCGATCGCATAGAGGAGAAATGGGAGGCTGGCTGTTTACACAATGCGATCGCATTACATGGTATGCGATCGCGTAGAGGAAAAATGGCAAGCTATGCGATCGCAGGAACAATGATGCAATCGCATAGAAGAAAAATGGAAGTTATGCGATCGCATGGGCTCTATTGCGATCGCACAGAAGGATTTTTGGGACCTCTAATCTTTGCTCTATGCGATCGCAACTACACCTATGCGATCGCATAGAACAAAATCCCTCTGCGGAAACAGCAGAATTTCTGCTGTGTTTTTCAAATCCGAAAACACCCCGAACCACCTCCGAAACACTCCCGAGCCCTCGGGGCTCCAAACCAAATATGTATACTAACTCAAAAACATCATACGAACTTGCTCGCGCGATCAAATCACCAAAATAACATCATTATCAAGGAATTTAGCCTTAAAACTCAAGAATTCTCTAAAATTTCATAATTTCCAAAATTTCCAATTTAAGGTCGAAACACGTCAAACGACGTCCGTTTTCAACCAAACTTTACAGGAAGCGCTTAACCAATATATATGACCTGTACCGGGCGTCGGAACCAAAATACGAGCCCGATACCAGTACCTTTTAATCAAAATTCAGTTTCATTTTCCTTAAACATTTTCGGAAAACAATTTAACAGAAAAATTCTTTTACCGGGGTTCTAGACCTCGGATTTCAATTCGGACATATGCCCAAGCTCCATATTTTTCTACGGATTTTCTGAAATAGTCAAATCACGGATCCGGGTCCGTTTACCAAAAATGTTGACCAAAGTCAACCATATCAATATTAATATCAAAATTCTTCTACTTTTTCACATATTTCACATATTTCAACATAATTATTTTTCCAGCCTTTGTGCCCGGACTGTGCACGCAAATCGAGGCAACTATAAATGAGGTTTTCAAGACCTCCAAAGCTCGGAATGATTAATAAAATAAGTGATGACCCTTTGGGTCGTCACAATCTCCACCTCTAAAACAACCGTTCGTCCTCGAACGGACAAAAGAAGAAGTACCGAGTCGGGAAACAAGTGTGGGTAGCGGCTCCGCATATCGGACTCGGACTCCCAAGTCGATGCCTCGGAGGCCGACCTCTCCACCGAACACGCACGGAAGGATAACTCTTCGACCTCGACTGTCGAACTCTGCCGGTCTAGAATGGTTACCAGCTCCTCCTCGTAAGATAGATCATTGTCCAATTGGACGGTGTATCGAAGTCTAACACATGTGTGGGATCGCCGTGGTATCTCCGAAGCATAGATACATGAAAAACTCGATGCACGGCTGATAAGCTAGGCGGCAAAGCTAATCCGTAAGCCACCCCTCCCACTCTGTCTAGAATCTCAAATGGACCAATATACCTAGGGCCGAGCTTGCCCTTCTTCCCAAACCTCATCACGCCCTTCATAGGCGACACTCGGAGCAATACTCGTTCACCAATCATGAAATCTACATCTCGAACCTTACGATCCGCATAAGTCTTTTGCCTAGACCGAGCTGAACGCAATCTCTCCTGAATAGTCTTGACCTTATCCAAGGCCTCCTGAACTAAGTCCGTACCCAACAACCGAGCCTCTCCCGGTTCAAACCATCCTATCGGTGATCGACATCGCCTACCATACAACGCCTCATACGGATCCATCTGGATGCTAGATTGGTAACCGTTATTGTAGGCGAACTCTGCCAATGGTAGAAACGGATCCCACGAGCCTCCGAAATCAATAACACGAGGCTCGAAGCATGTCCTCGAGAATCCGAATAGTCCTCTCGGACCGGCCATCCGTCCGAGGATGAAATGCCGTACTCAACCGAACCTCTGGGTGCCTAACTCCCGCTGAACCGCTCTCCGGAACCGCGAGGTAAACTGCGTACCCCGATCAAGAGATAATAGATACCGGCACCCCATGGAGACGAACAATCTCCCTAATGTAAACCTCCGCTAACCTCTCCGATGAGTAGGAGACGGATACTGGAATAAAGTGTGCTGACTTGGTCAGCCTATCAACAATGACCCAAATAGCATCAAATTTCCGTCTAGTCAAAGGAAGTCCAGTAACGAAGTCCATAGTGATCCGCTCCCATTTCCACTCGGGAATTTCAATCCTCTGGAATACACCACCAGGTCTCTGGTGCTCATATTTCACCTGCTCACAATTTAGACACCGAGCGACATACGCAACGATATCTTTCTTCATTCTGCGCCACCAATAGTGTTGCCGTAAGTCCTGGTACATCTTTGCGGCACCTGGGTGAATAGAATACCGCGAACTGTTGGCCTCTGCTAAGATCAACTCTCGAATTCCTTCAACATTGGGCACACAAACTCGACCCTGCAATTTCAATACCCCATCATCATCTAGATTTACCTGTGTGGCACCTCCCCGCTGTACTGTATCTCTCAATTCACGCAAATGAGGATCATCGAATTGCCTCTCACCGATACGCTCTAATAAGGAAGAACGAGCGACCGTGCAGGCTAACACTCTGCTAGGCTCAGAAATGTCTAATCTCACGAACCGGTTGGCTAAGGCCTGGACATCTAGAGCTAATGGTCTCCGATTGACCGGAATATATGCAAGACTACCCATGCTGGCATACTTTCTACTCAATGCATCGGCCACCACATTGGCCTTACCTGGATGATATAATATAGTAACATCATAGTCTTTTAGCAACTCTAATCATCCCCGCTGCCTCATATTCAACTCTTTCTGCTTAAACAAATACTGAAGACTCTTATGATCGGTGTATACTTCACATGCTACACCATACAAATAATGCCTCCAGCTCTTCAATGCGTGAATAATCGCCGCCAATTCTAGATCATGCATTGGATAGTTCTTCTCATGAATCTTCGACTGCCTCGAAGCATAGGCAATAACCTTGCCATCCTGCATTAACACTGCACCAAGCCCAATACGGGAAGCATCACAATAAACAGTATAAGGTCCCGTACCTGTGGGTAAAACCAATACCGGTGTCGTGGTCAAGGTTGTCTTGAGCTTTTGAAAGCTCGCCTCACATTCATCGGACCATTCAAATTGAACACCCTTCTGGGTCAATCTGGTCAGTGGGGTTGCAATAGACGAAAATCCTTCTACGAATCGGCGATAATAGCCCGCTAACCCCAAGAAACTCCGAATATCTGCGGCTGATGTCGGTCTAGGCCAGCTCTTGACTGCCTCAATTTTCTTCGGATCAACCTGAATACCTGCTGCCGTCACAATATGACCCAGGAATGCAACCGAACTTAGCCAAAATTCACACTTTGAAAATTTTGCATATAGTTGGCTATCTTTCAGAGTCTGTAAGGCCACTCTGAGATGTTGCGCATGCTCCTCCTAACTGCAGGAGTAGGTCAATATGGAAACAATGAAGACTACAACGAACAAGTCTAAATAAGGCACGAACACCTCATGCGTATGCACATATCCATGACTCTGAAGTCTGGCCATAAGAGTTGTTCTTAAATTACAACATTGTCAATTAACCCCGTTATCAAATATCTTATTCCAAAACTCCCACTTTACTCAGAATGAGGTATCGTGACCTTGTGATTATTTTCCCGAATTAATGCGTCATATTTATCCTTACCTGGTGCTCGTCTCAAGGGCTAAGCTCAACGGTTTCAAAATAGAAATGGCTAAATATGAACAGAAACTATACAAGAATTGTCAAATAGTCCTAACGGGCATGACTCTTATTTACGAATGCAATACGAAAATATTAATTTCCTAAAAGAAGAATTTTAAACACATAAACTCTTACTACCAGGACCCAGTCCTCATATGATATCCACCGCAGCTTGAAGCTCGGCTTAGAAATATTTCACATTATGCCAAAAATTGGAGAATCTCATCCTCAACTCTGAATCACAGTGCTTGCACATCATATCATCTGAAATTTTTTTTTTTTTTCATTTCCTTTCTTTCTTCCTTTCAATAATTGTCCGTCAAAGATAATCACGACATAAAATAAGCCCTCATACTGATAGGGAGCACAATTAACGATTAAAATTAGTTATCCCGAAAATTATATCAAAACCCACTGTAATAAGTAATATAAAGTCACTCTTAGCCTCATGGATATTTTAGTGACTAACACCTAATAATAGGGATGTCTATCCTCATGTAATATCTCAACGTGAGTATTTCCCTAAGCAGGTTTGATGATTATGATACTCGCTCATGAATGGAGCATGTTAAAAGGACTCGCCTAAATTTTCTTTCAAAAACCAAATTAAATTAAGGGAAAAATTATTCTGTCTATAACAATCTGAATTATACGTGTGATGACCACATTTGGTGTAGTGACCTCCC
Source organism: Nicotiana noctiflora (assembly GCA_032618575.1). NCBI lineage: Eukaryota > Viridiplantae > Streptophyta > Magnoliopsida > Solanales > Solanaceae > Nicotiana > Nicotiana noctiflora. Next base: position 34,471 of record JASVEL010009149.1, on the reverse strand, counting down.
TCATATCATAAAAATTATATCAATGGCTGGGTCTCCACCTCTAGGATTTTCACCTCCACCTCTAACATCATAACCTCTACATCTGGCTGGCCATGTAGGATAATTATTAACTGCAATGGAGCGTGTAGCTTGAGTGCTTTCCTAAAATTGTATTTCTCCAATATTCCACATTCACAACAATTCCTTTAAGGATCAGTTAACTTATTGCTCATGGCAATATATATTCGGACACAGTCATTGTGACCTGGTACAACCGTTCAGATCGCACATACCACATATTGCAGAGAATCTCGGGGTGACGTTTTCATAACATTTTCTAAAAATAGAGTTTAGTAGATAGCGTTGCATTGGCCGGCTTGCCCTCTTGGTAATCTTGTCACAAACATTGATGGCCAATTTCCTCTTTTGCTATGTTGGCTTAACACCGTTGAGCTACCCCGTTTACTCACAAACTCTTCGTTATTCTTCTGGGGCGATTTCTTACCCCATGAAATGAACCAACCTTAAATATGTATAAATTATTTAGAGGACCTTTCTATACCATACATATATAGTCCAATAACTCACCATATTTGTCCTTCACAACTCCAACACATCGACCGGACGTCAAGGTCCGTTGAAACCCAACACGATTTATTAGGTGATCTCCTGATATAATTGCATCTTCCGTTGGGACCATAACTGGTGTGGTAAATACATTATCTTCCCACTATTTCTGTGTGCCTTCTGTAGCACAGTAAAATGAACTCCTCGCATTCGACTATTCCCACGTTCTGTAATTCCTCATAAGAACCGTCAAGCACAATCTCGTGGGTTCTCAAAAGATGCACCGCTGAAGGTGGTAGCGAAGACTTTGGTGAAACCTATCCGTCCTCCGTAAAACTTTTGAAGGCATAGTTGATCTATCACCAGCCTGTGCCATTGTTCGGCTGGATAAGCGATACGTGACTACGCCATTCGTGGGAAGACAAGAGTAGAAATTTAACTTAACACTTTGAAGAACAAATTCGCACGATACGAAAGAACAAATAAGAGACTCTTTCCTAACTCAATAGACTCTGGAGGACAAGTACAGACGTCTCCGTACCTACCTCTCAAACTCTACTAAGCTTGTTCGTGAGTGGTGAGACCTATGTGACCTAGAGCTCTGATACCAACTTGTCACGACCCCGATTTTCCCCCAACATCGGGATCGTGATGGCGCCTACTCGTGGTAGCTAGGCAAGCCACTGTATTCATACTATCCTGTTTTTAACACAATTTTAATTAAATAAATGCGGAATACTTTATCGAAATGGATATAACAAATCACAAAGTGAAAATTATACTGAAATCCTCTACCCAAGACGTGGAGTCACCAACTCACAAACTACTATGGAATACTACACATAAAAGTCTGAAAGGAAATATAACATAATTCTGTTTGTCTCGGAACAATGAGACTACAGCTATTAACATAAATAAAGAAAGAGACGCCGGGCCTGCGGACGTCTGCAAGCTACCTCGGTCTCAAATGTGATCAATTCCCCCGCAATCTATTTACTGCTGCTGTTGCTCCTGATCGTAACCTGGACCTGTGCAAAAATGCACAGAAGTGTAGCATCAGCACAACCGACCCCATGTGCTGGTAAGTGCCTGGCCTATCCCGGCGAAGTAGTGACAAGCCTAGGACCAGACACCCACGTAAACCTGTGCAATTCAATATATATATATGTACCACAAAATAACAAGAATTAATCAAGTATTGACACCATAAGGAATATCTTAAAGAATTCAACAATTAACCACAGTTAATAATTTCACAATGAAACACAAAGTGTAATGTAAACACAAGTAATATCAATTCAAGAAATAGCAAACAGTTGCACGGCATCACCCTTCGTGCTTTTACTCTCATCCTCACCAAATAAGCAAATAAAGTACACGGCATCACCCTTCGTGCTTTTACTCTCATCCTCACATCCATGGTACGGCATGATCCTTCGTACATGGTTCAATAATAGGGCACGGCATGATCTTTCGTGCATAAATAAATAAATAAACATGGCACGGCATCACCCTTCGTGCATTATCACTCTTCCTCACCCAAATAACAATCAAATAAGTTCACAAGGAAAACAAGGTATAATGGAAACACAAGTAATATCAAGTCAAGAAATGGCAAACAATTGCACGGCATCACCCAAATAAAATATAATGGAAAAACAAGTAATATCAAGTCAAGGAATAGCAAACAATTGCACGGCATCACCCTTCGTGCTTTTACTCTCATCCTCACCAAATAAACAAATAAAGTACACGGCATCACCCTTCGTGCTTTTACTCTCATCCTCACATCCATAGTACGGCATGATCCTTCGTACATGGTTCAATAACGGGGCACGGCATGATCCTTCGTGCATAATCAATAAATAAACATGGCACGGCATTAACCTTCGTGCATAAATAAATAAACATGGCACGGCATCACCCTTCGTGCATTATCACTCTTCCTCACCCAAATAACAATCACAGTTAAGGGCAGAGAAAGAAACAACAATTCATAAATCGTCCCATCAAGGGCAATCAATAATTATCTCCACAACAAGTCCCAACAAGGGAGAACAATAACGATTCACCTATAATATATCTCAAAATATCATTTTCCAATGACTCACGGTCATACTAGACGCCAGTTGTATGGATGCTCGTCACCACAGCCCATACACCGCACTCGATCACATAACACATAACACATAATCCTATTCCCTCAAGCTAGGATAGAACAAACACTTACCTCGAATGTTTATGAACAATTCAATCCGTGGCAATGCCCTTTCCTTTCAAATTTGGCTCCAACCCAATCGTATCTATACACAATTGATTTAATATCATCAATTCTACTTAACAAACTAGTTCATATTGCTAAATATGATTTTTACAACATTCTGCCCGGAATAGTAAAAATCGACCCCGGGCCCACATAACCGAAACTCAAGTTTCGAACCAAAATAAGTTCACCCAATCTTCCATGAGTTCAAATATACAATTTGTTCTTAAGTTCGACTCCAAAACGAGGTCTAAATCGCAAATTCTTTGAAAGCCCTAACTATACCCATTTCTCTAATTTTTCAACCAATTTACACATGTTTAGGCCTAAGAATTTGATTGATGTTGATGAAAAGTGAAGATGACGAGTTAAACAATACTTACCCGATGAACCTTGATGAAAAGTTGCTCTAAGGATCGCCTAAGGGCTGTTGGAGAAGAGAGAGTTGAGAGAAATGGAAATAATCCCGTATGTTCTGTTTTTGCAGAACTTAAATCACTGGGCGAAAGTTTTGTTCTATGCGATCGCAGGGCTACTGATGCGATCGCATAGAGTGAGGTCGTTTGTACACTGCGATCGCATAGAAGAAGATGCGATCGCATAGAATGGGCAGGCTACATTATGCGATCGCAGGACACACTGTGCGATCACATAGAGGAGAAATGGGAGGCTGGCTGTTTACACAATGCGATCGCATTACATGGTATGCGATCGCGTAGAGGAAAAATGGCAAGCTATGCGATCGCAGGAACAATGATGCGATCGCATAGAAGAAAAATGGAAGTTATGCGATCGCATGGGCTCTATTGCGATCGCACAGAAGGAATTTTGGGACCTCTATTCTTTGCTCTATGCGATCGCAGCTACACCTATGCGATCGCATAGAACAAAATCCCCTGCAGAAACAGCAGAATTTCTGCTGTGTTTTTCAAATCCGAAAACACCCCGAACCACCTCCGAAACACTCCCGAGCCCTCGGGGCTCCAAACCAAATATGTATACTAACTCAAAAACATCATACGAACTTGCTCGCGCGATCAAATCACCAAAATAACATCATTATCAAGGAATTTAGCCTTAAAACTCAAGAATTCTCTAAAATTTCATAATTTCCAAAATTTCCAATTTAAGGCCGAAACACGTCAAACGACGTCCGTTTTCAACCAAACTTTACAGGAAGCGCTTAACCAATATATATGACCTGTACCGGGCGTCGGAACCAAAATACGAGCCCGATACCAGTACCTTTTAATCAAAATTCAGTTTCATTTTCCTTAAACATTTTCGGAAAACAATTTAACAGAAAAATTCTTTTACCGGGGTTCTAGACCTCGGATTTCAATTCCGGACATATGCCCAAGTTCCATATTTTTCTACGGATTTTCTGAAATAGTCAAATCACGGATCCGGGTCCGTTTACCAAAAATGTTGACCAAAGTCAACCATATCAATATTAATATCAAAATTCTTCTACTTTTTCACATATTTCACATATTTCAACATAATTATTTTTCCAGCTTTGTGCCCGGACTGTGCACGCAAATTGAGGCAGCTATAAATGAGGTTTTCAAGACCTCCAAAGCTCGGAATGATTAATAAAATAAGTGATGACCCTTTGGGTCGTCACAAAAATACATATACCGAATATCACATATTCAACGTAACACTTGAAATCAATTGCCCTTTGAAAAATCTATTATTTGCCAAGATATATTGATGATAATGATCAGATGGTGATGAATAATTTAATGACTCAATTAAAAATATATTATTTTTTAACACGAAATAGATTCTTATATTTAACAAAAGAAAATTACCAATCAAACTAGAATGTAAAGGTAAAGAACTATACTAAAAGTGCAAACTATTAACATTTACCATTAGATTTTTGAAATTTTATAAAAAAATATATATATATATATATATATATATATATATATATATATATATATATATATATATATATATATATGTATAATAATAAATTTGAAATAGCTACTCCTATAGTCGGTTTGGTTCGGTTTTCTGTCATGGCCCAAACACCGCTCCGGTCGTGATGGCGCCGTGAAGACAAGGCCAGCCAATCAATCAGTTTCGTCTCTTTCAAAATATTTAAGCATAAATGATTAGCAAAAATACGATCTAAAAACATTAACTTGTGGAAATATAGCCCAACACAACCCAAATCGGGGTGTCACAAGTCACGAGCATCTATCAGAGTATAAGTTCAACTACAAGACCTAAAATATATAAAGCCAGATCAATGAACCAAAGGAGAGGAAAAATAGTTCTGCGAACGCACGCAGTCAACTCGCTACTCCTACAACTCTGCCTCTGATCAGCCAAAACCCGCTACCGGGTGAACAAATACCAGCTTCTGCACACGAGGTGCAGGGAGTAAAGTGAGTACTCCAACTGAATGAGTAATAAGGGTAAATAACAACTGAGCAGTAAGAAATCACGTAAAGAAAACTGTCATGCTATATAGGAGTAGTGAAAAGCCCTTTGAGAGAAAGCTGTGAAGCTATAAAACCTTTAGAAATATCTTAGCTCAGTGTAAAACCTCTTCTAAAAACGACTTTTTTAATAGTTATGCAATTGAATGAAAAAACACATAGTACAGATAAGCATAGAAGTCGATGTCACGACCCCAATCCCGGTCGTGATGGCGCCCAACACAACTGCTAGGCAAGCCCGACCATTTACCCTCTCATCCCGAGCATGAAGCTCAAATCAGTTACATGGATATTATTATCAACAATAAAGCTAAACTGAATAACCACCCAAAGATCTAGGGTCACGAGTCTAGAGCCTCTAAACATGATCGGATAACAATATCTAAACTAAATACTCAAGTACGAATAATGTATATACAAAGAAAAACTGAAATAAGAAGAGAAGCCAGGTCCTGCGAACGCCAGCAGCTACCTCAGCAACTCGGATAAATACTGATAAAAGCTGGAGTGCTCATATATCCCTCTTGTGTACCTGAATCTACACACAAAGGTGCAGGGAGTAGGGGTGAGTACTAAGTACTCAATGAGAAATAAATATATACAAGTAGCTGAAAGTAAGAAATCCACAGAATACCACATAATGAAGCTAAACTACAGTCTGATTCCTCCTACGAACTAGCAACAACAGTACATTACCACTATCACAGATAATTCACAGACAAAGATGCAATGCAAAGCACATAACCGCTACGAGGTGTAGCCCGATCCATTTAACGTCGACAGCGCTCACTGGGGGTGTGTACAGACTCCGGAGGGGCTCTTACAGCCCAAGCGCAATACCGCTGCGGCGTGCGGACCGATCCTCATATCAACCGCTGCGGCGTGCAGCCCGATCCTCATATCAACCGCTGCGGCATACAGCCCGATCCATCCTCAGTCCACAACATGCATATGAGTCACACAACAGCTCAAATTATTTATTTCCACGTTCCAGTTCATAAATTATGAAAATACTTTAACTTTTATTTAATTTTCCCAAAACATGTGATTTAGCATTTTAATACGGTGATTTCAAACCAGGACTGAGATCAGTGATTAAGCAAGTATAGCTATCACATATATAACTATCCCCTAGGGATACTACAGGTCGGCACAAGGCCCCAAAAACGGCTTACAACCCACAATTATATTAAACACGGTGTTTTTCAACCACTAATATCATATTATACTCATTCGAGATGGACTAAGTCTCAATCCCCAGTCACAATCAATCCCCGCACCTGCCACGGGGTGCGAGCCACGCCCTACTAGCGTCACAATGTGCTAAGCCGGGGTTTCAAACCCTCAGGCTACTATATATACAAACTACTCACCTCTAGCCGGTCGAAGACTCGTCCGCTATGCCTTTTCCTTTGAATTTCACCTCCGCGTGCGTGGAATCTAGTCAAACCACAACAATTATATCAAATACGGGTCAAAGAAATATAACCCAATTCAATTTATGCGAAATACGCGATAATACACCAAGTTGGTAAAACCCGACTTTTGGTACGCTGCTCAAAAAATTACGAAATTTATACCAACGTGTTCCTCGTCTCGCCACGAGTCCGTGAATATAAAATTTATCGAAATCGGAGTTCGAATGGCCTTTCAAAACCCAAAAATTCGTTTTCATGATTTAGGCCCTAATTCTTCACAAATTCTACCCAATTTCAGGAATTTTGGGTGCTGATTCTAGCATAAAATCATGTTTTTGATTCAAGAAACTTACCTCCAGCGATTACCCATTGATTTCTCTCTTAAAAATCGCCTCAGAAGCTTCTTCCCGTTCCAAAATTGGAAGAAAACTCGACCTGCTCATTATAAGTATACTTTTTTCACGCGTTTAACTACTCCCAATGGATTCCTTGTGAAATTCTAATGAATTTAGGCTTTTGAATCACTCAATTTGACCTTATAATGAAGGAGATATGTAGGTTTTAAGATTTGCAAATAGTGCAGGTTTTTAATACGCCGTCAGGGCAGTTTCGTCATTAACCTGAAAATCTGAGCAGCTTTAGTAAAATGGCCATAAAATCCTCATATGATGTCCAAATTCGATGATTCTTTTTGCTACGGGTCCGTAATTACGATACGGATCTATTTCTTCATTCAAAACAATAATCTAAGCTCATTTGTTCAATATGATATCATTTATGCTTGAAGAAACGATGTCGAAGCATAAGAAAAACGAGCACAACGCAACCCAAACCTATCCGAAACTCACCCGATCTCCTCGGGACCGCATACGAACATATTAAGATGTCACATATGATCATGCAAACTTAGTTTCAGTCTCAAATCACCAAAACTAACATCAAAACACCAAATTTACATCGGATTCGGGCCTAAGTTCTTCTAAAACTTTCGAAACTAACATTTGATCTAAAACCCGACCTAAACACCTCCAAATGACCTGAAATTTTGCAAGCATATCCAAAATCACCTAACGGAGCTACTGCAACTCTCAGAATTTCGTTCCAAGCCCCGGATCAAAATCTCACCTACCATTCGGATTTTGCCAAAATTCAACCTTAGCCAATTCAAGCCTAAAACTACACCGGACCTCCGAATTCGATTCCGATTGCTCTCCTAAGTCATAAATGATCCCCCGAAACTAGTCAAATCATCAGATTTCCATTTCGAGCTGTCTAACTCATTGATCAATATTCGGTTGACTTTTCCAACCTGTTCTTCTCATAAAGAGATTTATGGCCTTATTTCTATCTAAATTCCCTCCGATTTGCTTCTAACTTTCCAAACACATATAAGTTAGCATATTGAAGTATTAAATGGAGAAAATGGGGCGATAACTCCCGTAACGACGGGCTGGGTCATTACATTCACCTCTCGGGCACCACACTCGGTTATCAGATAATACCAGAACAACCAGTGAATATTGCAAGAAAAAGCACAAACATCATATAATGGCAGACAAATGAAATAAGGTAAACACATCAAACAGTACTGGTACCGCTGCAGCATGTAGCCCGATCCACATATCGTTGCGATATGCAGCCCGATCTATTTAACGTCGACACTCACTGGGGGTGTGTACAGACTCTGGATGGGCTCTTACAACCCATGCGCAATATCAAGCTATCTCGCACGATCAATCAGGCTCTCGGACTCAATATCAATATAGCACCGCTGCGGCATGCAGCGTGATCCATAAATATCCTCACAATACAGGCCCTCGGCCTTACTCATTCAACAAAAATCACGTAGCCACTCGGGCAACAATAAAGCATGATGCTCAGCCCAAAACATTTCATGGAAATATTAGGCATAATAACTTGGCTGAGTTTTTAAAATAATAAAAAATACATGCCTAAGTTCAAATATATAATTAAATTAGTGAGGAATTATCAACAACAATACCCGAAAGGTTCAAATAATTGGCACGAAGCCCAAATATGGCAATCAACCCAAATTATGATGATAATAAGTAATTTCAGTCAAATACGCAGTAAATTCATTAATCGGGATGGACCGAGTCACAATCCCCAATAGTGCTCTACCCCACGCTCGCTATCCGATGTGCAAGTCACCTCAATATATCACTATGATGTGCAAGTCCGGGGTTTCAAACCCTCAGAATATCATTTACAATCATTACTCGCCTCAAGACATCCAACAACCTAGCTCGCTATGCCCTTGCTTCTCAAATTGGACTCCTCGCGCGTCGAATCTATCCAAAATCAGAGCAAATACATCACAATTGGCTAAGGGAACATAACCCAATCGAAATGACTCAAAAAATATCGATAATCATGAAATTTCCAAAACCCGAGCCCCGGGCCCACTTCTCGAAAAGTCAGAAAATTAACATCATCGGGTTTCTTATCTTGCCACGAGTCTATACATACCAAAATGTCTCAAATCGGACCACAAATGGTTCCTCAAATCTCACATTTATAATTTCAAACTCAAGCCCTAATTTCTTACAATTTGGCTATATTCTCAAGGATTTCAAGGATGATTCTTCAATAAAATCATGTATTTAACTCATAAAACTTACCTCCAATCGATCCCAGTTGAAACTCTCTCCAATCCCCGTCCAAAAGCTCTCAACAATGCCCAAAAATGATGGGAAAATGGGTTGAGTTCGCGGATGAACTATTTTTAATATTCTGCCCAAATCACTGTAGCTAACTCAATGCGATCACAATCAAGCCCTTGCGATCGCATAGAACAAATTTCGTGCCCCAATTTTAATCCTATGCGACCGCATAGGCCTCCCTATGATCGCATAGCACAATGTCTTTACAATGTGTGATCGCAAGCCTCCCACCGTGATCACGTTGAACAACCAAACAACCCCTCAAATTCCTTCTATGTGATCGCATGACACCTTGTGTGATCGCACAGAACAAAAATACTTTGCAATTTTTCTGCTGCATTTTACAACTCCAAATTTTTCGTTAACCATTCGACTCACCCTGAGGCCCCGGGGACCTCAACCAAAAGCACTTACATGTCTTAAAACATTATCCAAACTTGCTCCAATCGTCAAAATACCTCAACTAACACCAAAATCATCAAATTACATCAAATTCAAGCCTAAGTTCTTTTGAAACTTCCAAAGCACGCATTCGATAAAAAACCCAACCAAACCATGTCCGAATGATATGAAATTACACACACATCCCAAATCACCTAACAAAGCTATAACAACTCTCGGAATTCCATTCCGGCTACCGGATCAAAATCTCACCTATCTACCGGAAATCGCCAAAATACTAACTTCGCCAATTCAAGCCTAATTCTACACCGGACCTCTAAAACCACTTCCGATCACGCTCCTAAGTTGCAATCACCTCCCGGGGCAAACTGAACCATCAGAATTCACCTTCGAGCCCTCTGACACACAAGTCAACTTCCGATTGACTTTTCCAAACTAAGCCATCCTTAAAGAGACTAAGTGCCTCATTTTCTACCAAAACCAATCCAATTCAACTCTAACACACCAAATGCGATAATAAAACATGAAGAAGCATATAAATGGGCGAAACGGGGAGGTAACTCCTGAGACGACGGGTCGGGTCGTCACATTTTTTTCTATTCTGTTTTTCTGATTAAAACCAAAACCAAACCAATTTGATCGGTTTTGAAAATTCTAAACCAAAACCAAACCAAACCAAACCAAACCAATAAATATCGATTTTTTTGATCGGTTTGGTTTGGTATTCGGTTTGGTTCGGTTTCTCGGGTTTTTATGAACACCCCTACTTACAAGAACAAATAACTTGAGTCGAAATATTAAAATTTTCTACATGGAGGAACAAAAAGGATGACTAACCAAAAAATTGAATATTCGTCGCTTTTGGGATATATTAACGGACTAGCGTACAAGATAAAATAATTGGGAAAGACTATAAATCAGGATTTCAATCAATAAAAAAGGTCTTGACTTCTAAATTTAATACATTTCAATTCCTTTTTAAAAAATTTGAGTAATTACAAGCTGCCTTTCGAGAATTTAGGTATTATATGAACGACTTATTCAACAAATTTTATTTTCGTTTGAAAAAGTCTGGACTTATGCCTCACTACGAAAACGAGTCTCAAACGCCTAGGCATACGTCCCAAATTGCTAGGCGTACGCCTCTTGAGACTTTCCCCCTACACGATCGCCTCGGGCATTTTTGGTGAGCCTCACCCCAGGGCTCTCCCCGAAAACGCCTTTTAAAATATTGTTAATTAGGTTAACTGGGAGCTAAGCACTTAAGCATGTAAAAATTATTTGTTTTCATGTAGGTCGAGTAACTAGAGATTCAAAAAATTTTCTATTATATAGAAAAGGCATGTTGGTCGACCAAGCGCATAAATGACATTTTTCTCTGCTATAGTTTTTTAGGTGTAAAATTGCTTTGTTTTCTTCGTAATATATCTAACACAAACTCTAGAACTCTCCCTATCTTTCTAAGGACTACTCATATTCATTCATCTTCTCAGCAATTTCAGGCAAACCCTCAATCTTGATTTAATCTTCTTCCACTTCTTCTCAAATTTTTCGATTTCATGCTGAAACCCATTATTACTATTGTTATTCATTTTAACTTTCCTTTATCTGTCCTTATTCGTATTCTAAAGAAATTAGTGAAGGTCTTATGTCTTTAGGGCAAAGTAGTTTCTAGGTCTTGTGCAATTTATTGAAATTCAGACTGCTTTATTTATGGTTACTATTAGGCCAAGATTATCTGGTATTGAGAAAGACTAAATTTAAGGGAAACAAATGCTGCTGAATTTCATGGTCACTCCTTTCAAAATCCGTTGCTTATCAGGTATCCCTTTTAGCCCTTGTTTTCTGGTGATTCGTTTATTGCTCAACTTCAGAGTTCTCCTTCACTTCTTACAAGTGTCAGTTCTCTATTTTGGAGTGTTTCTCAACTCTCTTATGCACTTTTCTCTGTTCTTCAGGACGCTTGGTTGATTTAGTATTAAATTGGTTGCACTTTTCTTTATTATGTTGAGGAATATTTTTAGGATTTTCACTTTAAGGTATTGTTAGCTTAGAAATCAAAGTCTGTAGTATAATGATATTTCTCAATTATTTTTATTTGAACCCTATAACTTGCAACACAATAATATATAAAGCTTCTTGCTATAAGTAATACCTTACAGACTTTTACCTAAATCATGATTATAAATTCTATAATCTATGCAAGGATATGAATATTTATTTGCACGCACTCTTCTATATTTTAGTATTATTTGAATGTGCCCGTGAATATTTTTACCTATTCTTTGTATTTACAGGAGTTATATTTCCCAAATATTTGGTATATCCTTATGCTACCATCCAAACAAGTGATGTTCAGCATCTTAGAGGTGAGTATCTTTTCATTAGTTTGGAAAATCTCGATTATTAGTGTTGTGGGTTACTAGAATGGTCAAAAATTATACTGACAAACCCTGCTACATGAATGCTACTTTCCTTGATTTTGTTCTAATAGATTTATATAGGACTACCTGTATTGCTTGCTCGCTTTCTTTGTTTTTTTCTTGTTCTCGATTTTGTGTACATTGGATTTATATTATAGGTTGCTAAATATGTTATGTTTTCTAATGAAATATTTCATGACTTTAAATGTCTTATGGTATAATGGTGTCTATAGGTATGACATATACCTTACTACAAGTCTAACCTCAATGGGTTATTAAATATCATATAATTACTTTTAGTTGATCTTCTTAGACACGCATGTGAGAAATTCTGGAACTAATTCTCTATATTTAATATGAACATGATAATGTAGGAATTTATTCACCAATCCCATTGTGAGATGGTTGAAAGCACTAAACATATGGAGATATTAACTAGATAAGTTTTGGCAAACGTTAACATTTAGACAACTATTTGTTTTGTCTACTATAATGTTTAGTTGACATGCCATCCTGAAATAAAATGTGAATCATGAGAAAAAAGAAAAGTGCTCATTGTTAGATCTAGGTCGAATCATTTCTGTTAGTTATCATTGACACATGAGAGGTTGTGGTCTTTATCGACGAGTTGCAAGTATGTGCTAAATTCCATTAAAGTGCTCTTTAGCTTTAATCTTTCTTTGGTTTCCTTTATCTTTTGACCCATGAATGGCTTTGGTCATTTTAAATGAGTAATTAGCTGAAATATATTTTGCTGCAGGCATCAAGGATATCGCCATATTGATTCCTGTAGAGCAATGCTAAGATAAGAGTTACTAAGGTAAATTTTGAAGCTTAGCAGCAATAAAAATGAAAAATCTTTTTTCTTTTTTAAGTTCAAGAATAAATATGTACTATCTCCTCTAATCCTTTCTGTTACGTTATGAAACACTTTATATTCCCAAATGTCTAGCTGCACATGTTCTTTCTATCTATTTTAACTATTTTCTAGGTGTATTATAGCCATAAGCAGAATCACAACTTGAACATCAAAGTTCTTATCATATGCTGGAAGAGTTATGTTGATTAAAAGTGTGCTATTCTCAATCCAGACATTCTAGTCCCAAGTTTTCATTATGCCGAAGAAGATTATAAAAGAGGTGGTGGCAATCTGTAAAAAATTCTTATGGAGAGGAGAGGAGAGGCAAATGGAACAAATAAAGCATTGGTTGCTTAGGAGACATTGTTCCAACCCAAAAATGCAGGTGGAGTGAACTTTGTTGATGTAGAAATCTAGAATAGAGTTGCAGTATGGAAACAACTCTGGAATGTATGTAAGAAGAAGGACAAAATATGGGTGAAATGGCTTCATGCATGCTATGAGAAAACGAGATACATTTGGGAAGCTAAGTGTACACAAGCTTCTTGGATAGTACAAAAAATATTAAAGGTTCACAGATATGTTGAAAAAACTGGAATGACAATGGAAGAGTTTAACAGTATAGAGCAATTCTCAACAAAAGACATGTATAAGAAGTTCATGGGAGATATACCGAAGGTGGAATGGACGAAATTGTGTAACAATGAGAGTGCTCCTCAATGGCAATTCATACTATTATTGGCTGCACATAAAAGATTATAGACAAGAGATAGATTAAAGAAGTGGGGAGTAATACAGTATGCAACCTGCCCTATGTGTGGAGCTGTTGATGAGAGTATTGCACATCTATTTTATGAATGCAACATGTCAAGAGAAGTTTGGCAAAAATTGCTACAATGACAGGGAATCCTAAGACAACCTATGAAATGGGATGATGAGATAAAATGGGCTATACTGCACCACAACAGGAGGAATGTGACTGATGAAGTATATAGGATGATAATAGCTGAAAGTGTGTACTAGATATGGCAAGAAAGGAATATGAGAGTATTCCAAAAGAAACAAAGGCCAACAAAGCAGATTTTAAGAGTGATTATACAAGAGATTTTTATTAAGGCGAGTATGAACATGAAGATAAGAAAGAAGCTGCAAAATATGAATTACTGCCCATGATAAAATGTAAGCTTGATGAAATAGTGCACATGAAAGATAGGAAAAGGTAGTACTGAAGGTTAGGACTATGTCTAACCCAGTGATGTGATTATGTTTTTTGTTTCTCTTGAGCTTTATACTATTTTTTTGGTGAATACAGATTTAATTACCAAAAAAAAAACTATCAATCCTCAAACAACACATAAAGAGAGACTCGGCATGCAAAAAAATACAGTATTGTGTAATGTGTTTGTGCAGTATTAGCTTTGTAAAATGATTCAATCGTATTTGTTATTTTTGTGCTAATATAATTGTATAATATTAGTCATGTTGTCGCCATTCTACAAGCAAGACATCATGTAGTGACTTTGTTTTATATCTTTAACCAAATTTGGAGGGTAATTTATTTCTTTTGTTGTGTGTGAAATTAAACATTATTTTAATTATGGTTTCGTGTTGATGCAATGTATAGTACTTCACTGTCCCGGGCCTACAATAATTTTTTTCATAGGTTTGTTTGTATATAGGTATTTTATCAAAAAATTTACTGTAACAGAAAAAGTTGACATTTTTTTTATTTCTAAAATATTTATTATTGGAAGATTCTAACTTTCTCCCAATGCCCATAAAACCCTCCCTATTTCAAAATAAACTAATTAAATTTTGGATATGATGCTAGAAATTAAGTATAGAAGCTAAAATATTCAATAAGGTTTTTTGATGTTTGTATGTACATAATAACACTTTAATATTTAGATACAAAGACCAAATTACATATGAAAAAAAGCATAGTACACCAGGCATTTTGGTATTTGAGTGTAGAAGAACTTTTGTCATGGAACTTGAGAGTACCAAACCATAATTTGATAGGAATTGAGTTTAATAATATTGAGAAGTCTTTTGGAACTCTTAATACCTGAAAAGAAAACTTTATGCTTGACTTCAAGATTTTGTGTCCTCTCTAATCTGAGGTTAAATGTGGATAGCAACAACTTAAGGAAAGCACTCTTAAAAATTATTTGTAGGGCACTTGTGCTCGGTTGACTTACAAGTATGTCTAAGGAGCACTTCTCCTTGGCTCTTATTTTAAGCCTGTCTATTATTTTAGGCTCTTAGCTACAGGGTATTTTCCCTTGACTGTACAATTTTTGAAGTATCTTTTAATAAGCTTCATCCAAAATTAATTACTGACTTCATTTGTTTGCCTAAGTGCGTTAGTTATTCACTCGGTGGTATAAGCCTCATTCTCTCTTTATCTAGAAGCTGATGAGAGTTTAGAGGTTGTTGAATGAATTTGCATATTAATTTGTAAACTGAAAGTAAGATCTCCACTATTGCTAACGAGTCAAATATATAATTCATATATATTGTTTCTTGCATACTTTAATTTCACATGGCGTATTTTTCATTTTTACTTTCTGTAGATTCGTACTGAATTATTTTCTGCCTTGGTTAGGTCATGCAACATGTCCTAATATTTGTACCGATTAAGGCAAGCAAGCGAGGTGCAAAAACAAAGCTTTGTTGACCTTCAACATTGATGGATCACATATTAATATGTAAATAGGCCAGTTATGCAGCTAAAGGGTATATAGATCGCTCTTACTGAGAAAGACGGGGCACTACGAAAATACATACTTTGTAAGTTTTAGTTTACCGAATATCCATGTATATTTGCCGGAGAAATGCGATTGTACTCAGCTATGTTGTACGAGTTTGTTTTAGTATAATATTGGGCCCGGGCATAGCACGGGCAACACACATATAGTTTGGTGAAGAATCGCTCTACAAGTCGCCTAGGGGTTGTGGAGAAGAAGAGCTCGTGTATTTTTGTGATAGAATCAAAATCTACTATTTTTGTGATTTTTAATAAATTTAACTGGGCAAAATTGCCTATGCGATTGCGGAGAAGGCATTGCGATTGCACAGGTTATGGACATGCTTTTTATTTTTTATTTTTATATAGACTGGAAGGAGATGGAAAATAGAATGTAAATAAAATGTACGAAAATGGGACATAGACTATCTCTATTTCCTTTATATTCTGGCATATTCTTAAAAAACAAAATTCACAATTACAGGAATTGCTGGTATTATACATATGGAAATGAAAAGACATTACTTTCTTTTTTTGTCTCATTCTTTAAATTATTTTTAAGACAACGTAGCTAACTTCAATCTAAGCTGTATGAAGACCAGAGAGCATTGGTTGGAAACAGTCTGCATTAATATGTTTTTAATTACTTTGAAAAAGAGTTCAACTTCCATGCTACATTACAGGCAACCCTGTCAGCCAAAAGCAGAAGGTTTTTTGGGTTCAACTGAATTCATTATTTTCGACTCAAACAATGTGTACATACAGCTATGCAAAAAAAAATGTAAAACAAATATACACAGTGAGATCATGCTCATTGTGATAACAACAACAACTACCCAGTATAGTCCCACAAGGTGGGGTCTGGGAGGGTAATATGTAGACAAGCCTTACCCCTACCCGAAAGGGTAGAGAGGATATTTCCAATCGACCCTCGGCTTAGAGAAGGGAAGGGAAAGCAACAACAAAAACAAAATCATGCTAAATCCTGGATTACACTGGCTCTAAATCATGCTAAATCCTGGATTCGTCTCTGACATCAGCCATTTGATTTGCAGCATTCAGCCACCAAGAATTTTCTGGCACCTAAAGTGGCTCTCTGTCCATTAAGACTGGTTCCTCACTCATGATACAACTTTTCTTCTCTTGTTATCACCAAACACCAAGTACCAAGAACTAAGCTGAACACTGACATGAAGCATTACACATTCAATTAATGGTTCGGGGCACTCGTGGATATCATTCCATCGAAGTCCTGAATTCCAGCTACAAGTAGCTTCCTTCTTGTCAGAGATGTCCACAGCAACCAGACGAACACTCAAAAGTAGAGCACTGCATTCTGTTACCATTTTCAAAAACGTAAAGCACTGTGTCCTCATAGCAGATGCAAAACTCTAGGAAGGTGATGAACAGTGTGAGCTTTTTCTGATACACCCAAAATTCACTCAATGCAGAAACATTATTCAGGGAAGTTGATAACTTAAAGTTGAGTCAATAAGCTTAACATTCTTACTTATAACGCAGCTCCTTGACATTGTCTTTCAATACAATTTCTTCTAGTACAAAGTTAGCTGTCAATATTGGACCAGTGAGCCGCTAAATTCATATCTGATGGTCTTCAATTATCAACTGATAACCCATTAGCAGCTTCTTGACTGGCATAATCTGACCTCACCTATAAAACAATGGCTAGGGTCGGCAGCAGATAAGAGAATGCAAACTTGATTTGATTGACCTACTTTTTTCTGAATAAGCAGCTATTCTCCTTCATAGATTTAACAACCGAAGCAAGTTAAGCTGAGGTATGAATGCAAATCAAGTGTGAGAAAGCGGGGAACCATCATTCTTGTTGCTGTTGATTTCAGATGTGATTAACATCCAGAACTGCATAAGAAGCTAATATTACTGAATATACTTGCTTCAGCAAGACAAAAGTTGCTATTATGGCACATATAAAACATAAAACAGAGACAAGCAGTAGCTACATAGCTGCTACATATAAAAAGTTGTGCCCTTCTTCAAGGCCACATAGCTGCATCAATAACTCCTCAATCCATTACTTCAATGCTTTGACTATATTGACTTTTAGCTAGGATTGATCCAAAGACAACATGCAAATTCAGCTAGAAACAACTTGCGAGCCACAATAACTTAGTAAAACATTACACTAAGCTACAAACAAAAACCTACAAAAATCTAAACTTGCGGAAAGAAAAACCAGGGATAAATACCTTCGAGTATGTCACATACCGTATGTAAGATGTTACCATGAAGCCTCTCGCTCACACACCTTTGCAGGCATAAGAAATTTTGCCTGTGGAGGAACCCAATCCCTGAAGCTTATCATTGGCACTGAGAAGTTCAATAAAAGAAGACTCATTAGATGGGAAACAATATACTAGGTTCAAAGACTGTTTCTTTCCGTGACTAAAATGAGTACTTGACAAGGCATTGTTAGCGGAAACGTAAAAGAAAGAAGACAAGATTTAACGTGGTTCGGATCAAAATAATCCTACGTCCACCAGAGAACAATTACCTTTCTATTATTTACAAAGAAAGGGGAGATTTTCCAATTACACTTAAGAGAATTTTTCTCTTTAACTCTCTATTCATAACAATATATTGTATTGTTTTTGGGATGATTTCTACAAATAAAAGAGTGCATCTATTTATAGGGGAAACGACCTCCTCTTGATGTCATTGGTGACATCAAACTACCTCCTCTTGATGTCATGGGTGATATCAAAGGAGGAATCTTCCTCCTAGCATTCATGTCAACTCTTTCCACCAACTCTTTCAATTGGCATGCCATTGTTGACTAAATCTAAATACATTTTCAGCATGTCATTGTTGACTAAAACATAAAACAACATTTTCAATCTCCACCTTGGTTTGCTTTTCGAGTGTGCGTGTGAACAACTCTGGCCAAAACTTCTAAGCTTACTGGGTAATCCCGTTATAAGAAACAAGAAAAATCAAACCATGGTTGAACATACCACCTCCACCTAACAACTGTTCTCTTCGGAGTTGCATCAGTTGATGCACACCCCCGCCAAGTCTTTGCAGTGTGCAAACTTAGCGAGCGGGACTATCTTGGTCAACATATCTGCAGCATTATCGTCTGTGATAACCTTCACGACCTTGATAGTTCCCTCTTCAACAACATCTCGAAGGAAATGAAATCTGACATCAATGTGTTTAGTGCGCTCATGAAATCTTTAATTTTTCATTAGATGAATAGCACTCTGACTATCACATCTAAGAGTTGATTCCAGCTGAACCAAACTCAATTCCGCCACTAAACCTTTTAACCAGATAGCTTCCTTCACCGCCTTCGCTGCTGCCATGTATTCTGCTTCTGTCGTAGACAAAGCGACAATCGACTGCAGAGTCGACTTCCAACTAACGGCACTGCCAACGAGGGTAAAGATGTATCCAGTTGTGGACCTTCTTCGGTCAAGTCAAGATCTCCTGCATAGTCAGAATCCACATAACCAAGAATTGAAATACCTCCACCACTTTTTCGAAAAGTCAGACCAACACTAGAAGCTCCTTTGAGATATCTCAATATCCACTTGACAGCTTCCCAATGCCTCTTTCCTGGGTTGGACATGTATCTACTTACCACACTTACAGATTGAGCAATATCTGGACGTGTGCATACCATAGCATACATAATGCTACCAACTGCACTGGCATAAGGAATCTTTGACATATGCTCCACCTCATCCTCGGACTGAGGCATTTGTAACTCTGAAAGTTTAAAATGAGGAGCTAATGGTGTACTTACAGGCTTGCACGTATGCATATTGAATCTCTCGAGAATCCTTTCAATATACCTCTTCTGAGAAAGATGTACAACACCATCTTCTTTTGAAATCTCCATAACAAGGATTTTCTTTGCAGCTCCTAAATCCTTCATGTCAAATTCCTTACTCAATAGTTTCTTCAAAGCATTTATCTCTGTAATGTTGTTAGTAGCAATAAGCATATCATCAACATACAACAATAAATAAATCATTGAGTTACCAGACATCTTCTTGTGATACACACAGCTATCAAATGCACTCCTTGAGAATTCATGTGTAGTCATGAATGCATCAAACCTTTTGTACCACTGTCTAGAGGATTGCTTCAAACCATACAAAGACTTCTTTAGTTGGCATACGTGATCATTCTTTTCCTTCAGCTAGGAAACCTTCAGGCTGATCCATATAGATTGTCTCTTCTAGATCACCGTGTAAGAAAGCAGTTTTGACATCAAGCTGTTGAAGCTCCAAGTCAAATTGTGCAACCAATGCTAGTAGCACGCGAATTGAGCTATGCTTCACGACTGGAGAGAAAATTTCATTGTAGTCAATTCCCTCCTTCTGACCGAAACCTTTTGCAACCAATCTCGCCTTAAACCTAGCATCTTCCACTTCAAGAATTCCCTTTTTCTTTCTGTAGATCCACTTGCATCCAACTGTCCTCTTCCCCTTTTGTCTTTTCACTAAGACCCATGTCCGATTCTTGTGAAGTGACTCCATCTCTTCTGTCATGGCTAACCGCCATTGTGCAGCATCCTTGCAAGAAGTTGCTTCAATATACGAGGAGGGCTCCAGATCCTTAATCTCTTCTTGTGCAGCTACGAACGCATATGCAATCAAGTTTGCTTGATTTATTAGGCGTTCCGGTTCTCGTGTCTGCCTCTTCTCCCTCCCCTTCGCAATTGTGTATGGTTCATTGACAGCAAGTTCTTCAAGATCTACATCTTCCGACTCATCTTTAACCCGAGTCTCTTGATCCTTTTCCTTGGCAAGCACCACCGGAGGCTCCACCTGCTCGTTGTTCTTGTTTCCTGAAAACTCCACGGAAACTTTACGGGGATAAGTATAGAGGATTCATCAAAGGTGACATCTCTACTAACTATAAATTTGAATAAAGACAAACACCAAAGTTTGTACCCTTTTACTCCATCCACATACACTACGAATATGGCCTTCTTAGCCCTTGGTTCAAGCTTTCCTTCATTAACGTGATAATAAGCTGTACACCCAAATACTCGTAAGTATGAATAGTTAGAGGGTTCACCTAACCATACCTCATTCGGAGTCTTAAAGTCAATCGCCGATGCTGGAGATCGATTGACAATATGAGCAGCAGTGTGAACTGCTTCAACCCAAAATACTTTGGACATTTTGGCTTGTATGAGCATACAACGAGCCTTTTCAAGAAGAGTTCTATTCATTCTCTCGACAACTCCATTCTACTGTGGGGTATGCCTGACAGTCCTATGTCTTGAGATCCCATGAACCTTGCATAATTCATTAAACTCTTCATTGCAAAACTCCAAGCCATTGTCTGTGCGAAGATACTTGATTTTCCGCTCCATTTGATTTTCAACCAAAACCTTCCACTCTTTAAATGCTTCAAAAGCATCACTTTTTGCCTTCAAAAAATACACCCAAACCTTTCATGAGAAATCATCAACAAAAGTGAGAAGATACCTCTTTCCGCCCTTTGATGGAAGTTTAGAGGGACCCCATAAATCTGAATGGATATAGTCTAACACTCCTCTTGTCTTGTGTTTGCCAATGTTGAAGCTGACCTTCTTCTGCTTCCCTAGAACGCAATGCTCACAGAAGTCAAGTGTGCCGATCTTCTCACCTGGTTAGATTGCTCAGCATCTCCAGTCCACGTGCGCTCATATTACCCAGTCTCATGTGCCATAATCTTGCCTTGTCATCATTAGATAACTGCACTGTAGATGCATTTGAAGAGCCAACAATGGTGCTTCCGGCCAATGTGTAAAGGTTGTTCTCCAGCTTGCCTTTCAGCATGACTAAAGAACCTTTAGTCACCTTCATAGTTCTTGCTTCGCTCATGTACCTGTAGCCTTGTTCATCCAGAGTACCCAAGGAGATCAAATTCTTCTTCAGATCAGGAACATGACGGACTTGTGTAATAGTCCCCACGACTCCATCATGGCAGCGAACTCGAACTGAGCCAATGCCAACTATTGCACAAGTTGCATTATCGCCCATCACTACGGTTCCTCCACTTTTCTCGTAGCTGCTAAACCAGTCTTTTCGGAACGTCATATGCAGAGTACAAGCAGAGTCTAACACCCATTTGTTTCCATAATTACTATTATTACACGATGTTGTTAGTACAT
The DNA here is from genome assembly GCA_032618575.1 of Nicotiana noctiflora. Lineage (NCBI taxonomy): Eukaryota > Viridiplantae > Streptophyta > Magnoliopsida > Solanales > Solanaceae > Nicotiana > Nicotiana noctiflora. Next base: position 12,517 of record JASVEL010009149.1, on the reverse strand, counting down.
AATCATTATCAAAATCATGTACCTGTTCAACCGTAGATGCACTCGCTTTTTCTTTGGACTTTGACATTGGGCAATCTCGTTCGAAGTGCCCCTTCTTGCCACAACCCCAACACTCTGTATTCTTCTTGTTCACACGAGACTTTGATCTGTACTTTGATTTGCTCTTTCCCTGTTGGCTAGTCCGCCCTCTCACAAAGAGCCCACTTGCCTGGTCATCTCTGTCTCCTTCGATGTGCCTCCGCACATCACTAGAGTTAAGTGCCTGCCGCACTTGCTCAAGCTTGATAGGCTCCTTGCTATACATCATTGAATTCTCAATATCACGATATCCTGAAGTCAATGAAAATAGCAAAGCACATGCAAGCGTCTCCTCCTCCCTTTTAATTCCTGCGATCTGTAAGTCCATGACAAGTTTATTGAACGCATCTAAATGATCTTGTAACAAAGTACATGACCCCATCTTAAATGTGTGAAGACGCCGTTGTAGCAACATCCTTGTTGTCACCGATCGGTCTTGGTATAGCCCTTCTAGCTTTTCCCATATTTGTTTGGCCGACTCTTCGGTACATTGTACTCACTTCACAAAGCACGTTAGGTGCAAGGGATAGTTGGATTGCACTCAATGTATCCCCTTCAATCAGCATCTCCAGTCCACGTGCGCTCATATGACCCAGTCTCATGTGCCATAATCTTGCCTTGTCATCATTAGATAACTGCATTGTAGATGCATTTGCAGAGCCAACAATGGTGCTTCCGACCAATGTGTAAAGGCTGTTCTCCAGCTTGCCTTTCAGCATGACTAAAGAACCTTTAGTCACCTTCATAGTTCTTGCTTCGCTCATGTACCTGTAGCCTTGTTCATCCAGAGTACCCAAGGAGATCAAATTCTTCTTCAGATCAGGAACATGACGGACTTGTGTAATAGTCCTCACGACTCCATCATGGCAGCGAACTCGAACCGAGCCAATGCCAACTATTGCACAAGTTGGCATTATTGCCCATCACTACGGTTCCTCCACTTTTCTCGTAGTTGCTAAACCAGTCTTTTCGGAACGTCATATGCAGAGTACAAGCAGAGTCTAACACCCATTTGTTTCCATAATTACTATTATTACACGATGTTGTTAGTACATAATCATTATCAAAATCATGTACCTGTTCAACCGTAGATGCACTCGCTTTTTCCTTGGACTTTGACATTGGGCAATCTCGTTCAAAGTGCCCCTTCTTGCCACAACGTTAACACTCTGTATTCTTCTTGTTCACACGAGACTTTGATCTGTACTTTGGTTTGCTCTTTCCCTGTTGGCTAGTCCGGCCTCTCACAAAGAGCCCACTTGCTTGGTCATCTCTGTCTCCTTCGATGTGCCTCCGCACATCACTAGAGTTAAGTGCCCGCCGCACTTGCTCATGCTTGATAGGCTCCTTACTATACATCATTGAATTCTCAATATCATGATATCCTGAAGTCAATGAAAATAGCAAAGCACATGCAAGCGTCTCCTCCTCCATTATTTTAATCCGCGCAATCTGTAAGTCCATGACAAGTTTATTGAACGCATCTAAATGATCTTGTAACGAAGTACTCGACCCCATCTTAAATGTGTGAAGACGCCGTTGTAACAACATTCTTGTTGTCACTGATCGGTCTTGGTATAGCCCTTCTAGATTTTCCCATAACTGTTTGGCCGTCTCTTCGGTACCTGTACTAACTTCACAAAGCACGTTAGGTGCGAGGGATAGTTGGATTGCACTCAATGCATCCCCTTCAATCTTCTCCATGTCGGGAGCTAAAGTATCCTTAGAATACTTTCCGTCAATAGCATGGATTGAACCTTCCCTCCGCAGTAACGCCATCATCTGGATCTTCCAGATGTTGAAGTTGTTGCGTCCATTGAATCTATCAATTTCAAACTTCATGGAACTCATCTTTGCTTGTTCTTCCTCTTTGGATCGTTATAGAATCTTGTCGCTCTGATACCAATTGTTAGCGGAAACGTAAAAGAAAGAAGACAAAATTTAACGTGGTTCGGATCAAAATAATCCTACGTCCACCAGAGAACAATTGCCTTTCTATTATTTACAAAGAAATGGGAGATTTCCCAATTACACTTAAGAGAATTTCTCTCTTTAACTCTCTACTCACAACAATATATTGTATTGTTTTTGGGATGGTTTCTACAAATGAAAGAGTGCATCTATTTATAGGGGAAAGGACCTCCTCTTGATGTCATTGGTGACATCAAACTACCTCCTCTTGATGTCATGGGTGACATCAAAGGAGGAAGCTTCCTCCTAGCATTCATGACAACTCTTTCTACCAACTCTTTCAATTGGCATGCCATTGTTGACTAAATCTAAACCAACATTTTCAGCATGTCATTGTTGACTAAAACATAAACCAACATTTTCAGGCATAAAAGGGTTTAGTGACTAGTGAGATTCAGCGGGCAGTTGATTTTTAGGTTCGTGAAAAAGCAAGAAAAAAGGGATATGTTACTTTCTGTTCATCTCATGAGGGACAAATGCCTAAAGATGATATATCACTTGATCTATTTATTTCCCCTAAAGCATTGGTTCAACAAGAAGGTAGTACAATGTGGGATGTCTGATTGGCGTACATTACGAGTTTGATCCTGACGGGTGAACAAAGTTTGGTATTTAAGTGGCGAAAGGTAGATGAGTGCACCCATTATCCACCAAGTTTCGAACTTAGAAACAATAGAGTTACATCACCCAAAAAACAGAAAGGACTTACAAAAGCATAGCCTATTGTCATGATCACATGAACCGCTTAACCAAGGATAACTTTCTACTGTTTCAAGAATGAAAAATATTAAGGAGAAACATGAGGCTATCCATGGAATAACAACACATACTGATGTCCTCTAAAAACTTTTAAAAAGAATAAATAACTATAAAATGTGAAGAGAATAGCTACGTCTACAGCACTAGAAACTTTCTGAGATAGTACCTGCTGAGCGAATCCAACTGAAGCTTGGATAAACTATTGTGAAGCTTGTTCAACAATTCACTGCATGGTATGCTAAATACTTCTGATTTTTCTGCAGAGAAATTTGGCAACAGCTCTGCCACATTGACATCTTCAGATATATTGCAAAGACACGTCAAGATTGTTGAAGTGAGTTTTGAGTCCAGATCAATGCCCTTAGCAGCCATATGGTTAAGCAAATCAATAATTTCTCTAGTTTGACCATTCAAGCTAAAGCCTTTCAGTAAACAATTATACACAGAGTTATCCGGTGTCAGACCAGATGCATTCATCCTCTCATATAAATTCTTTGCCTCATCGAACAGCCCTAGTTTTGATAACCTATTTATTAATATGGAATATGTGAAAGCATTTGGATTCAAACCCCTATGAAGCATATGAACAATTAACTCTTTAGCAGATTTTAAGTTTTTTGCTTTGAGCGTTCCATCAATGATAATATTGTATGATGCAAGATCTGGCTCACAATAGCCATCTAACATCTCTTGAAACAACCTCCTAGCTTGTTCCAAGCTACCCTCATTGCATAAGCTTTCCATCAAGATGTTGTAATCAATCACGGTTGGGCAATATCCCTTGTTTCTCATCCGAAGAAACAAACCTTTCGCGATATTTAGTACGTTCAACTCACAAAAACCATCAACCATAGTGCCATAGGTCAATGAGTCTGGAATAAAACCCAATTCATTTGCCTGCTTCAAGAGTTCCATAGCTTTAACAACATTGTCTGCTTTTATGTAAGCTCCAATAAGCACAGTAAAAGTTCTCATGTCAACCAGTGTCTTGTTAGCAACCATCTTCTCATGAATTCTGGCAGCATTACTTAGATGTCCTTCTTCGCAAAGCGCTTGAATCAGTACATTCATTGTCGTAATGTCTGGCTGAACATATGTCTCATCAGCTAACATTGAATTAAAAAGTGTCAACGCATCATCCACCTTCCCATTTTCACAAAGTCCTCTCACCAGTGTATTGTACGTAATTAAGTCAGGCTTCTTGCCCTTTTCTATCATCTGCTGCAGAATGTTAAAAGCATCAGAAAGTAACCCTTCCTTGCAAAGTCCACGCAGAAGAATATTGTAAGGTATGTTTCCAGGCTCTTCACCCTTCCCCACCATCAATTTAAACAATTCCACTGCTTTCACGGCCCTACCACCTTTGCAAAGCCCACTAATCATACTGATGAATGTAACGACGTCTGGCTGGATTTTGCGCTTCAGCATATCATCATATAACATAGTTGCTTCTTTTAGTTGGCCCTGCTTACAATAGCCATGTAATAAACAAGAATAAGTAACCACATTTGGGGAAATTCCTTCCTTCAACATCTCATTCAAGAGCTCTTTCCCTCTATCAACACATCCTTTGTTGCAAAGTCCATTTATGAGTGAACTATACACTACAACATCAGCTTTCAAACCCTTAGTTGTCATCTGCTCCAGCAATCCCATAGCTTCATCCAACCTTCTCGCTGAACAAAGACCATCTATCAAAATGGAATAAGTAATCATATTGGGAGCTACATTCACCTTTTCCATTCTACTCCTCAAATCTAAAGCCGCCTCCAATTTCCTCTCTCTGCAAAGTCCTTTCATAAGGGTGTTTAAGCTAACGACATTAGGAGCCACTTCTTTCATATATAAACACTGAAAAACTTCTACAGCCTTAATAGCCATACCATTTTCACACAACCCTTTCAATACAATATTAACAAGGTAATCATTAACCCTGAAACCATACTTCAAAATCAACCCCAACACAGAAATCGCCAATTTTGGCCTTTGAACATGCACTAAACATTCAGTCAAAGCAACCAACGACAAAAACCATGGGGATATCCCCACCTCTCTCATCCTACCATACACTTTAAAAGCCAAGCTGTACTCCTTATTCTTTGCCATTGTTGCAACAAGAAAATTGCAAATAAACTCGGAAGGTATTCGACCCGAATTGACCGCGTCGTTAAAAAATTCAAAAGCATTAACATACTGAGGATTTGGCTTTTCACAAAGACCTTTCAACTCTGCATCCAATGCTTGTACATCCATTGTAGCATGTTCTGTAACTGCTTTTGCACAATAATATTTCACAAAACTCGCTTTTGGGGGGTTAAGAGCTACTCGGAAACAATGTGAATTACACTTTTTGCAAAGCCACTTTAACTTTTCATCCAATTCTTGAACATGTGAACTACCTGCAGTAGCAGCTGTAGCTCCAGCTGGTACTGTTGTATTAAAGTTTTTCACAGATATTGCTTTTTGGGGGTTAAATGGTATTCCAAAACAATGAAAGTTAACATTTTTATAAAGCCAACACTTCTTATCCAACTCTTGAACATTTTTTGAACAACCGGTACTAGTAGTTGTACCTCTAGCTTGTACTGTTGTACACAAATGTTCCCAAAAAATTGCTTTCATGGGGTTAAAGGGTGCTTGAAAATAAACACAGAAGTTTGATGATTGCTTCCTAATCATAATTTTATAAACTATATATTAATATATTATATTATATGCTTGGTAGGGATGGTCAATAAAGAAGGATATTTACGTCATTTCAGCAAGATATTTGAGAGCATGAAGGTGAATACCTAGGTGATGACGAAGGTGGAGAGCCAGAAAACTTGCTGCCGGCGCTGGATGTGTCGGAGAGGCGGCAACCGGAGAACGGGAACTTCTCAGTGATTCTATGAAAGGGAAGTTCGAGGTTCTATCAGAGATTTTTGCACGTGCTGCAATTGGAAAATGTTAAGTAGATAAATATGAAATTTGACCCCCAAACTTTGATAAATGATGTAACGTCCATCGAAATTTGCTATATTTATGGATGGTTATTATTTTATTTTGAAACTTGGTGTTCGATACGAGCACTAAGGTTGTGGTTAAGTCATCACCCCACGTGAGATTACAACGGGAAAAATGCTTTCTACCAAAAAAATTCATTTTCAACACTAGAATTTAAGATGTCTAATTAAGAATAGACATATTTTATCTATTCAAGCACAACTTGGTCGAATTGACCAACTTCGCTAACTAAATAGGTAAAATCGAAAAAGTTTAATATTTAAAAACCACTCTATATTGTAACTATCTGAAAATCTTTTTCGCCAGACGATTACGAGATGAGAAGGCCTTTTTTTTACTTGGAAGACGGGCATTGCATTTGGTTCGAAAGATACGATTTTCGGTATGTCTCAAGATAGGGCCCACTAGTCCCGCTAGCTTCAGAATGCTTTTTTCAAAGGGGAAGCAGTCCGGGCCCTACGAGTGGGCATAATTTTTTAGAGAAAACATTCAAAAGGGAAAAGGTCCAAAATTGTCCCTCTAATATTGTTTATTGTTTACATGTGCCACCTGTTATACTTTTCGTCCATTCTCGTCCCTACTTTTAATGAAGTTAAAAATTACCCCTAACCCTATCGTTTTGACATTGTGGCAGCTAACCCCATCAATTTTATCCATGTCAGGTGACATGTCATCGACCCCACAAAATTAAAACCCCACAGGCCCATTACATTCTCGTTTCCTACCCGTGTCCCGTTTGCCCACTAAATAAATAAGTTAGACCCCTCTAAATTGACAAGGAGGTCATTTGTTCTGCATACGTTCGATAGAAACGAGAGAATGTGGAAGGTTCAAAAGAAAATCCTCTATTTTCAGTGTTTAATGCTGTCCAAGGTAAGATTTTCCCTCAGAATGTGAACTTTTTTGCTAGTTTCGTATGTTTGTTGTTTATAAATGAAGCATTTTTGTCTTAGAGTTCGTATTTCTTTTCTGTTAAAGTTAGGGTTTTTAGATTATGCTTCGTGGTTTAGGGATTTCACTGTTCTATGCTCATATATGGGATTTGTCGTTTAGGGTTTTACTTTGTTTGTTTTTTTGTCATTGTTTGTGTGTGACATTCAACTTTATACCCTAATTATTTATTTATTTCTGTTGGTCGGTTAGGGTGTTGTAACGACCCGACCGGTCGTTTTAGAAAATTACGCCCCAATCCCTAACTTAACTGTTCCCCTAAGTTCATTTCTGCTATTGTGGGTTGCCGGGAGAGTCGGTTTCGAAAATTTGAGCATTTTGGGACACTTAGTCCCTAAATAAGAGCTTTGAAGCTAGAAAACGGTCCGTAGCCGGAACAGTGTTAAGACGATCTCGGAACGGAAATCCGATGGTTCCATTAGTTCCGTTAGGTGATTTCGGGGTTGGGAGCGCGTTCGGAATGTATTTTGGAGGTCCGTAGCTCAATTAGGCTTGAAATGCCGAAGGTTGAAATTTTGGCGAATCCGAACGATAGGTGAGATTTTGATCCGGGGGTCGGAATGGAATTCCGACAATTTCTGTAGCTTCGTTATGTGATTTTGGATATGTCCGCAAATTTTAAGGTCATTCGGACGTCGTTTGGTCGGGTTTTAGATCGAATGTGCAATTCGGAAAGTTTTAAGAAATTTAGGCTTGAATTCGATGTGAATTATGGGTTTTGATGTTGCTAGACGTGTTTTGATGATTAGAATAAGTTCGTATCATGTTTTGGAATAGGTTGGTGGTTTTCGTTGGGATCCCGGGGGTCTCGGGATGAATCCGGGGGTCAAATCGGGCTATTTCTTGCATTTTGGAAATGCTGTTAACTGCTGGTGTGTGCTGCAGACGAATGCTCTATGCGATCGCAATGGTCTAATGCGATCGCATAGAAGGTTTTGGAGAGGCCAAGAATTTGTTCTATGCGATCGCGGGAATGGATACGCGATCGCATAGTTCTGGAAAGTTGTTCTATGCGATCGCGTACAGTCCTATGCGATCGCATAGTGTATAGAGAAGAGGGGTCCCAGGTCCAGCTTTTGTTCTATGCGATCGCGGAGATAGAGAAGAGGGGTCCCAGGTCCAGCTTTTGTCCTATGCGATCGCGGAGCAGGGTATGCGATCGCATAGGTATTTTTTTGGTGAGCATTGCGATCGCATTGAGGACTATGCGATCGCAAAGAGTAGTTTGGCGAGGGTCAAAAATTTGTTCTATGCGATCGCAACAGGGATCATGCGATCGCATAGAGTAAAAATGTCTGGCAGTGACTTAAGTCCAGAAACATTTCAGCCGCGACCCATAAACCAAAAAACGCCATTTTTGAGCTCCAAGAGAGGGAATTGAAGGGGAAACGCCGGGATATCACCGGGAAATCATCGGGGGTAAGTTTCCTAACCTTAATTCGTTGGTTTATCATGAAATCCATGATTATTTCACTGAAATTGGAAGATTAAAGGTGGGTTTGAGCCCTAGGCCTAAATGTTAGAAAATCTTTGGTTTGAACGGGCAAACGGAGTCCGATTTCGATAAATTTTATATGCACGGACTCGTATTGAGATAAGGAACCCGAATATATAATTTTCGTGAATTTTCGATAAGCGTACCGAAAGTCGGGTTTTGGCAACTTGTGGGTTTTGGTGTATTTTGAGTTAATTTGATTGGGTAATGCCCAATTTCCCCATTTTGATGTGATTCTATTGATTTTTATCAGATACTACACTTGTGGAGGCCGACATTCGCGGCAAGAGGGTTGTTTCTTAGCGGTTTTGTACCGGAATTGAGGTAAGTGGCTTGTCTAACCTCGTGTGGGGGAAATTTTTACCCCTAGGATATTATGTGATAGTTTAAATGCCTTGTACGCGAGGTGACGGGCGCGTACATGCGCTGGTTGTTGAACACATACTTTATTTAAAATGTTCGACGAGCGATATTCCTGTCTTTGGCTGTTAATTTGATATTTTTACCCGGAAGTGGTTATAAGAGCATAATTAGATAGAATCTAACTGTCTAGTTGTTTAATTGACTTACTTGAGTTTTCTTGGTAAATCGCTGGCGCTGTTCATCGGCGAAGTTATCGTTAAGCATATTATACCTCCCTATGTGCATTTCCTTTACTTGCTGTGTTTGTGGACTGCGGGTTCAATTCCCGGAGATCCCAGGGCTGTGGGTTCGATTCCCAGAGACCCGGAGTGATAATGATATGGACTACGGGTTCGATTCCCGAGATCCTGAGTTATTGGTAGGGACTGCGGGTTCGATTCCCGGAGATCCTGAGTTATTGAGATATTATTGAGACATGGGCTGCGGGTTCGATTCCCGGAGACCCAGGGGTACTGAGAATGGGACCGTGGGTTCAATTCCCACAGATCCTGGATTTGTTTATTTGAGTTGGTTATTTGTTGTTAGCTTAATCGTAGACAATTGTAGTGATTATCATAATGTTGTTATTTCGGAAATTATTATCATTTAAACTGTTTATTTTGTTTTCATCATTATATTATTGTTTCTCAGTAGGGCCCTGACCTACCTCGTCACTACTCCATCGAGGTTAGGCTTGGCACTTACCGAGTACCGCCGTGGTGTACTCATGCTACTCTTCTGCACACTTTTGTTGTGCAGATCCAGGTACATCAGAGCAAGCTCGTACTAGGTGATTCCGCAGCTTTCTGGGAGACTTCGAGGTATGATCTGCTACGTCCGCGGATCCGGAGGCTTCCCTTCTCTTCTAGTATTACTAGTTGACATTTTTCTTCATTTCGTTGTTAGATATTCTTTACACATAGAGCCACAGTTGTATTTCCCTTTTAGTCTGTGTTACCGTGGGGTTCCGGATCTTGGTAGTGTTTATGTATTGTGTGACGGATGTATGTGCCTAGTGGCACGGATTACATATCTTTTATGTTATTTTCCGCTGTTTCTTATTTAAGAAATTATAAATTATAGATTCCGCAACGTGTTAGGCTTACCTAGTCGTGGGACTGGGTACCGTCATGACAAGTTCACGATTGGTGAACCAGGGTCATGACAAGTAGGTATTAAAGCTCTAGGTTCATAGGAGTCACGGGACACAGACCGGTTATTTAGAGTCTCGCCGATCGATACGGAGACGTCCGTATTTATCTACGAGGGGCTATGTAACTGTTTAGGAAAAATCTTCATTTCTTTTGAATTTCTTGTCATGTGATGTTTTGACACCAATTCTTAACTTCTGTCTTCTATTCTCTCACGGATGGTGAAGACACATGGTACACGCGAGGATCGGGTACCCGCGCCCCCTGTTGCTGCCGTCAGAGGCCGGGGCCGAGGTAGAGGACGAGGACGCGCCCGAGGTGCGGCCACAGCACCATCGCGCGCTGCCGCTGAGGTGCCACCGGTAGACCAAGTTGGAGCGCAGGCACCTGGTACACCGACTACAGCTGCTACTACTCCAGCACTACAGGAGACCCTGGCCCAGTTCATGAGTATGTATACCACTTTAGCTCAGGCATGACTGCTTCCTCTCGTCGCAGCTACATCTTAGGCCGGGGGAGGGGCCCAGACTCCCGCAGCCATTACACCAGAGCAGCGTGTGCCAGTGGGACAAGTTCCAGATGTTTTGGTTATGCCTCCTCCCGCCCCAGCACAGCCCGGAGGTGGACCAGCTGCCTCTGAGGACGAGCAGCCGTAGATTGGAGAGGTTCAAGAAATATGACCCTCCGGTGTTTAGTGGTTTGGCTTCAGATGATGCATTGGGTTTTCTGGAGGAGTGTCATCGTATTCTTCGTACTATGGGGATTGTAGAGACCAGCGGGGTTTCCTTCACTGCTTTACAGTTTCGTGGGGCCGCTTATGATCGGTGGCGCACGTATGAGTTGGATAGTCCGGAGGAGTCTGCTTCATCGACTTGGACGCAGCTTTCGATCCGTTTTGAGGGAGTTTGTTCCCCGCAGCCTTAGGGATTCTTGGCGCTCGGAGTTCGAGCGGCTGCGACGTGGCTCCGTGTCGCATCGAGTATGCTATCGGCTCACCCGCTCAGCCGGGCATGCACCGCTTTGGTAGCCACGGTTCGGGAGCGAGTGCGGAGATTTATCGAGGGCCTTGTTCCGCCTATCCGATCCGGCATGGCCGGAGAGCTTGAGATAGATATATCTTATCAGCAGGCAGTTAGCATTGCCAGAAGGATCGAGAGTATGCTCCCTAAAGAGCGGGGAGAGAGAGGCCGAGAGGTCTCGCGAGTCGGGTCATTTCTCCGGTGCCCGCACTTCATCGGCCCGGTCGTTTTGGCGAGGGATATTCCGGTCGTCCGCTTCACTCGCGCATTGCTCGCGGCCGGTAGCACTCCGTGTCTTCCGAGCACCACGAGAGCCTTATTATGCTCCCCCGCTTTCAGCGCACCTCCCGCGCGGGGTCCTTCCGTGGGTCGACTAGCGGGGTCGAGGCCGGCCGACCACGCCCACCGCGTCCTCTCGTAGCTTGTTTTGAGTGCGGGGATACTCGCCACCTGGTTAGGGAGTGCCCCGGGCGTAGGAGGGGAGCACCTCACCAGTCTTCGCAGCATCAGCGTGGCTCTCAGGGTCAGCAAGCTATCATTCCAGCTCCAGCTGCTATTCCACCTGCCCAGCCAGCCAGGGGCGGGGGTCAGGGTTCCAGAGGCCGCCCTCGAGAGGGGGGACATGCCAGATTCTATGCTATTCCCGATCGCGCTGCGGCTGTTGCATCTGACTCTATTATCATAGGTATTATTCTGGTTAGTCACAGGGAGGCATCGGTTCTATTCGACCCTGGTTCCACTTTCTCATATGTGTCTTCTTATTTTGCTTCTCATCCGGGTGTGCCTCGGGATTCTTTGAGTGCCCCATTTATGTTTCCACTCCGGTGGGTGATTCTTTGGCTGTGGACCGCGTATATCGGTCGTGTTTGATTACCATTTGTGATTTTGAGACCAGGAGCGGATCTATTGCTGCTTGGGATGGTCGATTTTGATATTATTCTGGGCATGGACCGGTTGTCGCCCCATTATGCTATTCTTGATTGTCACGCCAAGACCGTGACGCTGGCTATGCCGGGCATTCCACGTATTGAGTGGAGTGGTACTCTAGATCACACCCCTAGCCGTGTTATTTCTTTTCTCGGAGCTCAGCGTATGGTTGAGAAGGGGTGTGCTGCTTATCTAGCCTATGTGCGGGACGTCAGTGTTGACACTCCCTCTATTGATTCTGTTCATGTGGTACGTGACTTTGCCGATGTATTTCCAGCTGATCTTCCGGGCATGCCGCCTGACAGGAGACATTGACTTTGCTATTGACTTGTTGCCGGGCACTCAGCCCATTTCTATTCCACCGTACCGTATGGCTCCTCCCGAATTAAAGGAGTTGAAGGATCAGTTACAGGAGTTATTGGGCAAGGGTTTTATTCGACCCAGTGTTTCGCCTTGGGGTGCTCCTGTATTGTTTGTGAAGAAAAAGGACGGTTCTATGCGTATGTGTATTGACTATCGTCAGCTCAACAAGGTTACAGTGAAGAACCCGGTATCCTTTGCCCCGTATTGATGATTTATTTGACCAGCTACAGGGCGCACATGTGTTTTCTAAGATTGATTTGCGCTCTAGGTATCACCAGCTGAAGATTCGGGAGCCAGATATCCCGAAGACTGCCTTCAGGACCCGGTATGGTCACTATGAGTTCCTCGTGATGTCTTTTGGGTTGACTAATGCTCCAGCAGCATTTATGCATTTG